>CM062811.1:740842972-741442972 GCA_031772625.1 Pinus tabuliformis
TCTCTCTCTCTCTCTCTCTCTCTCCTCTCTCTCTCTCTCTCATAGTCTTGGATACTTAGAGTTTTCTTGGGGCATTCTTGGAGAGTGTGGCTTACTTGAGTCTTGGAGCAAGAGGGAAACAAAAGTGTATGGAAGCGCAAGAGGACATTGGGATCAGCAACTACAGTGGATTTGACTTGTAGGTGAAGTTGCATGTATGTTTCCCTCACTAGTTTTGGCATGCATGGCATATGCAATGAGATTATTGGTTATGATCTATCACTGGCATGGTGGATTGCCTAGATTGACAGTGGACGACCTAGCCTTGCCATTTCCTTGATAGCCATGGAGATTGTGAGTATATTTCCTTGTTTTTTTTTGTTGGTTCTCATGTTTCCTTATCTTGGGGTGAGTTACTAGTATTGCAAGCTCTACTTGGACAAATTATTTGGAATCCCTTTAACATCTTAGGTTGAGTTACTAGTCCTAGAATCCTTGGTTGGACGAATTCTTTGGAAGCCCTTTGTGGGTGGAATTACTAGTCCTAGAAGTGCTGATTGGACAAACGCTCTGGAAACCCAGAATAAGGTGTGGGTTGAGTTACTAGTTCTGCAGGCTTGGGTTAGACAAACACTCTCGAGCCCTGGAAGGCTTGGATAAATACCAATTTGATGGTGGTTTTATGATGTATCACTGTGAGGTGGAACCACTGTTTTGAGGGGCTGAGGTGGATGGCTTGTGGAAGCCCTTGATGGTTTTGGATTGATGTGTTCTATGAGATCCCATATTTATACTTGGAATATAACATGGGGTGAATCATTAAAGAGTGATTTGGCTCACCATTCTACAGTCTGATGGAATGTGAAAGTTCCATCTCGGTTTGGATTTTGTAGCATCAATATGAGGTATTTATCTTGTATTTCTATGAGTATTATAATATTTTATATGTGGATAATATGGTTGTGATTTCATTAGTATTTTTGATGCTATTATGTTGGCTATGTATGTGTTTTATGGCAGTAGATATGTATGCCTCTGATAATGTTTTTACTTGTAAATGAATGAAAAATGTATCTATGACCTAATGGATGAAATGGAAATTAATGTGTTGAAACATAAATGTTTCGTAACAGTTCTTAGGTAAGTATGACACCCCAATGATCATATATGTTATTGAAACCTATAGATTACTTATTCACAATATGTTTGACAGAATTCCTATCATGGCTAGTAGGGCTCCATTCAAGTTTTTATTCATGTAATTAAACTTGTATTGTAATTTCCTTGATATCTTACTGTTATAGAGGTGTCATCAAATTCTGGGCAGTGACCTGGGCATTAGGCCTGAAAACATGGCTCAAATCCCAGGGCGTTGGCACAACACTAAGAAAAATAGTCCCTTGATGTTGGCATGCCTTTTCATGAGAACATCCAGAGCCTCTCAAATGGTGGAAGGCCTATAGCATGGAAATGCCCAAGGGTCAAGTGGTCCAAAATGTTAGTGGGATCCAGTGGTTGGTTGGCAAAAAGGTTGGTTTGGTTCCTAAGGGTCCTAATGTTGACGTTGGAGGTCTATATGGTGTGTTCTAGTTAATCCCACTTCCTTAATGTGATTTAGTAGGTTGAATCATATCATAGTGGCCTCTCGTTGCATGTTTACCCTAGTTGGCCAATTGCTTGGGTAGATGTGAGAGGAGGGTGTTACAAAGTGTTATCAAAGCATGGTTCACCCCTCAAACTAGATGGATTCGGCGTGTTGTTCATGCATTCATGTTGGTTGCATGTGTGTCCCTTATCCTTGCATTCCATGTGCTTATTTCATTTGCATGATGTTGATCATGGTTGGAGTGATGTCACCATGTGGAAGTTGATGTTATTATTTTGGATTGCATCATCATGAGTGTATGATTGGTTACATGTTTTTATATGTCTCTTAAACATATAATTTTGTATGTTTGGTTACATGTATCATTCTTATAAGCTTGGTTTCAATTATTGTTCATTTGTGGTTGATTTTAGGTGTTTATGTGTGTGTGTGTGGCTGATTACAAATTGTTTATGCATGTTAACGTTTGCATGTGGTCAAGTGTACAATGGTGTAATGGTGGTTGTCATTCATGAGGTCGCGGTATGCGTTGTTGATAAGGTCATGCATTAATGACTAGACCCTAGCTAGAATTATGGTTATACGTTTATATATCATTATGTGTTATGTTTTATATATGTGTGATCATTATGTTATACATAATCATGTTGATTTTTTGATCCTGTAGACAAGGTATCCTTCCTGAGCTATACTAAGGTACATTGGTTTATTGTGATTTGATTTAGCTGACATGATATACCTTGCAGGAACAAATATGAAAGATGAATAGAAGATGGTAGACTACAAAGACTCTCCATATGAATTAAATAAGAAGTATGTGTTGGGAATTATTCTAATTTGGCACATAAACTTAGAAGCTTAAAGGAGGAAATAAGGAGTTGTAAAGAAGATAATGATATAATCATACAGAGATAAGAGCAGCTAGAATAATTAAATGCACTAATACTTGATAGTTTGTTATATTTGTAGCTACGGGGATGACATTAGATAAAGCATGAGAAGGAGGACAAAACTAGTGGGCCATATGGTAGGAGGTCGCAGGGTGGTCACAGGTAGGATAGAGATTACATAGTGAGTGATGGAAGGTCGTTGGACACTCCAGATAGGAGAGGCGATAGACAAAGCTACTATTCTAGTTTTAGTTCAGATAGGCATTATGATTGTCATCGTTATCATCCTTACACGAGGAGTGGTAGGGAATACCTGCTGGATTAGTTTAAGAAAGAAAATCAACCTACATTTGATGGAGAAGTGAAGAAATCATAGGATGCAGAGGTATGGTTTCTTAGTATGAGGAATTTATTCAGGTTGCATGGCTATTCATAGAACATGAAGGATAGAGTAGTGATATTTAGTCTCAAAGGGAAAAAAGAAATTTAGTGGGAAGACATGAAGAATGCCAGAGGTATACATGACAAAGACTTGAGTTAGAGTGAGCTTGAGCAGATATTCAAGAAGAGGTATCGATCAAAGAGATACTTTCATGACAAGGTGAAAGAATTCAATGAGCTAAAGATGGGTTCTATGATAGGTGATGAGTACACTAGCAAGTTCTTGGAGCTACTAAGGTATATGACTTACCTTAAGGAGGACAAGACCCAGATTAAGACATTCACTAGTGGGTTGCCAATGGAATTCAAATACATAATTGAGTTTGATGAGCCTAGGTCCTTGGAGGAGGCCACCTGGAATATAAAGCATTACTATAATTAATCTAGGCACTGATCTAATACTAAACTAGACTCTTAATGTAATGCAAATAACAAGAGAAAATCAGACAAGAAGTGAGCAAAACCTCAAGGCACATGTAATAAAGAGGATTTAGTGACAACAAAGAAGTTCAATGCATCAAACAGAGGACAAGGATTTCGATAAAAATAAAAAAATAAGAATGTAGACCGGAAGCGTATAAAGTGTTTGAATTGTGGCAAGGATCATCACAGGCGATATTGTCCATAAACAAAGGGTGGTAGGCATCATTTATATAGTGCGTAAGAGGTAGATACTATTGGGAATGTTGGTCAGAGTGTTCCTCGTATTTATGAAACACTGGATAACGAACAGATAAACCATCACGAATCTATCATTGAGATGGATGGTAAGCTTTGTGATCAAGTTATTTTTATTTTGACTAACCCTGGATCTAATTATAGCTATGCTATTCCTAAATTGATGGATAAGTTTTGTTTGAGTAAGGAATTGCATTTAAAATCTTGGTTAGTGAAATTGGCTACAGGTATAAAGAAGCAAGCTCATAAATGGGTAAGAACTTGTGTAGTTGATTTGAATGGTATGTCTACCACAACACATTTGAATGTATTAGTGTTGGGATCATACAATATGTTATTGGGCATAGATTGGTTGTATCTTAATAGAACCAATGTGGATTTTATGATAATGTTATTGAGTACTTGGATGACAATGGTAAACCAAGAGCCTTGTGAGGTAAGAATAAAGAAACATCATTTAGAATAGTGAGAACTATGAAAGAAAAGCACAGTTGCATGAAATGGTGTTTGTTATTTGCAATTCACATTTCTAGTGAACAAGGTAAGGAAGTTGAGCACACAGATATTTTGAGAAGGTACCTAGTTCTATAATAGTTTCAGGATTTATTTCCTAAGGACATTTCATAGTTTCCACATCACAAGTGAGTAGACTTTTATATTGAGTTGGTGCAAGGGACAACATCAGAATCAAAAGAACCTTACATGATGGGTGTAACTAATTTGGTAGAGTCAAAGCTACAGTTCAAGGAAATGTTGGATAAGTGATACATTAAGAAAGAAGAAATATGATACTTTCACATTATGCATTAAATATAGGTAGTTAAACAAAGTGACCATCAATAATAGGTATTCGTTGTTGGGGATTGATGAATTGTTTAATTAGTTGAAGGGAGAAACAATGTTCTCGAAGATTGATTTGAGATCAAGATACCATCAGGTATGCATCAAAGATGATGAAATTTACAACATAGGTTTCTGGACCAGGTATGGGCATTATGAGTTTGTTGTAGTTCCATTCGGTTTGACTAATGTTCCAACTAATTTTATGTGCTTCATGAATAGTGTGTTGTATTCATACTTGGATAAGCTTGTTATTTTGTTCATTCATGACATATTGGTATATTCTAAAAATGAGGAAGAACATGTCGAGAATTTAGCAGCAGTGTGGAGATTGTTGAGAGAGCATTAGTTGTATGCTAAGATTAGCAAGTGTAGTTTATTTGAGATTGAGGTACATTATTTGGGGCATGTTGTCTCCAATAAGAGCACTGAATTAGATCCAGAAATAATAAGCGCCAACATGGAATGAGTAGCACCCAAGAATGTAGATGAGGTGATACATTTTAGGGCTTAGCAGCTTATTGCAGGAGGTTCATTGGGAAATTCTAATGGATTTCTTATACTATCACATCATTGCAGAGGAAATGTATGAAGTTTGAATGGACAAAAGAGTTTGAGGCTAGTTTTGAGCAACTTAAGAAGTTGTTTACACCTGCACCATTGTAAAAAATTCTAGATCCAAACAAAGAGTCTATAGTATGCATAGATGCTTGCAAGTAGGGAATTGGTGGAGTCCTTATGTAGGATAAATATGTTGTCTGCTATGAGTCAGGAAAACTGAATGAGCACGAGAAGAACTAGCCCACACACGATCTTGAATTGGCATCGATCTTACATGCATTGAATATGTGGATACACTACCCTCTAGGTAGTAGATTTGTGTTGATGAGTGATCATAGTGGGTTGCGGTATCTATTTGACAAACCTAACTAGAATGGTAGGAAGGCTCAGTGGCTGGCCATGATCATTGAGTTTTATTTTAAGATCAGATATATCAAAGGTAAAGAGAACAGGGTGGCATATGCTCTTAGTAGGTGTGTATAGGTAAACCAATTAGCAGCTATGAGCTACTATGGGATAGACTTACAGGATAGGGTATTACAGGTAGGTCAACATGATGTAAAGTATATGGAGATTATGTACAGGTATTTGGAGAGTATAGTTATAGGTACGGGTACAAGTACATGTGATGGTACAGGTACAGGTAAAGGTGGTGGTATAGGTGATGGTATAGGTGTAGGCACACAGGATGAGGACTATTTTCCTATAGCAGGTGGATTGGTTCGACTCAAAGACATTATATATGTGTCCAATAACAGTGAGCTCAAGAAGGTGATCTTGAGAGAGTTTCATGCGAAACCATATTCGGGTCACCCTGGTTATCAGAAGACATTGATTGTAGTAAAGAAGTTTTATTATTGGCCAAATATGAAGAAGGATGTAGCAGAGTTTGTGGCTATGTGTTTCAATTTTCAACTTGTGAAGGCAGAGTGTAAAAACGCAAGTGGACTGCTACAACCAATTATGATTCCAAAATGGAAATGGGAGGTCATTTCCATGGACTTCATCACAGTTACCGAGGACAGTGAGACAACATGATTCCATCATGGTTGTTGTGGATAGGTTGATAAAGGTTGTGCACTTCATTCAAGTGATGTCTACATTCTAAGGTAGCAATGTAGCATAGGTACTCATCAAAGATGTTTTTATATTGGATGGAGTTCCAAGGAAGATTGTTTTAGATAGGGATGCAAATTTCCTTCATTGTTTTGGAAGCATTTGTTTGCACGTTTGGGCACAGAGTTAACCTTCAGTACAACTTATCATCTATAGATCGATGGATAGATAGAGAAGATCAACAGGATATTGGTGGAGATGTTGGGATGTATGTGATGCATCAACAACTAAGTGGGAAGAGTACCTTCCACTGGTAAAATTTTCTTATAACAATGGGTATCAGGAATATTTGAAAATGAGTCTGTTTGAGGATTTGTATGGGGGGAATTGCAATACTCCCATTAGTTGGAGTGATCCTATTAATAGGATGTTGATTGGACCAAACATGTTGGCGAACATGGAACATGAAATCCAGGTAATCCAGAAAAATCTATAGGCAGCATAGGATAGGTTGAAGATCTATGCAGATAAAAACATGTTGTTCAAGGAGTTCCATGTTGGAGAACATGTGTACTTGCACATCGAATTGAAGAAGATCTCCTTATAGATTGGATCACGTGTCAAGCTGACACCCCAGTTTTGTAAACCCTTCAGTATTATTGAGAAGATTGGGCCAGTAACCTATCAACTTGCACTACCTCTGACACTGAAATTCCAGGATGTTTTCCATGTGTAATTTCTTAATAAGTATGTTAAATATGTTGACCATGTGATTGAATCGTCTATATTGCAGGTGGAACCAAATGGATAATTCTAGTCGAAGCCTCAATGTATATTGTAGAGGAATGTGCTTATGCTCTCGAACTCAACAATAGAGAAGTTTAAGGTGCAGTGGAAGCACTTTGGGCCTAAGGAAGCTACATGGGAGATGTTGGATCAGATGTGGGCTATGTATTTTTTATTGTTTTCTGGTGGAGGCAAATTCATTTTGTTATGATGTTTTGGTACATTTTTTGGTGATGTTTGGTATATGTACACATGTATATGGATGTAAATACAACCATGAGCTATGTTATAAAGCTCAAATAAGCAGTATGGGTGTCATGTCATTATGATTTTATGTTTGTTATGTTTTCATGTTCGTTTGCTTCTAAACAGGTTGATCATTGTAAATACTGCAATGAGCTAAGTTGTAAAGCTCCATTGATAGTATTTTTTCCTTACAATAGTCTTTTGGTTATAGGTGTTGTTGAATAACCACAAGGGTTTTCCCCGAAGGGGGAGGGTTCTATACCAATCCTTATGAAAATTCCATGCAATAAAAGTTAAGAAAGGAAAAATTATAACCACGGTTGATGGGACATTTACTTCAAGTTGAATGTTGGTCAAGACAACTTAGTGGGGGTGTTCATTGGTTTATTAATGGCTAAGGAAATTGGCAAAGGTGATGGCTAAGGCTTTGGAAAGAAAAATTGCATTTTGGACCATTTATTTATGAAAATGATGGAAATTAGGAGAAAAGGGAGGTTAAAGGTCACAGGTTGCATGTGAGGAGGAAAATGAAGGAAAATAATGGAAAGTAAAGAAAATAGAAGCCTCATTCATAAAAAGTCTTATGAATATCAATTCACAGAAGGTACAAAAGGCATATGCGTGTGGATTATTTTTCATGATCTGTAACAGGCATGGAGGATTGCCTGGATTGATAGTGGATCACTTGGATAAATAAATGGTCCAAAAATTTCATTTTAGACCATTTTTTTATGAAAATGATGGAAATTAGGAGAAAAGGGAGGTTAAAGGTCACAGGTTGCATGTGAGGAGGAAAATGAAGGAAAATAGTGGAAAATATAAAAAATAGAGGCCTCGTTCATAAAAATTCTTATGAATATCAATTCACATAATTTTTCAGTTCATTTTGGACCTCTCTCATTATTCTCTCCTCTCTCTCATAGTCTTGGATAATTAGCGTTTCTTGGAGAAATATTGGAGAGTGTGGCATACTTGGAGTCTTCGAGAAAGAAGGGAAAGTAGGAGTAGGAAATCACAAGAGAACATCAAGATCAACAACTACAACAGATATTTATTGCAGGTACCGAGTTGCATGGATATTTTCCTCACTAGTTTTGGTATGAATGGCATATGCATGTGGATTATTTTTCATGATTTGTAACAGCCATGGAGGATTGTCTAGATTGATAGTGGATTTCCTAACCTTGCCATTTCCTGGATATTAATTGAGATTGTTGATTTATTTCCTTATTCTGTTTTGGCTAGTTCTCATGTTTCCTTAGCTTTGGTTGAGTTACTAGTCCTAGAATTCCTGGTTAGAAAAATTCTCTGGAAGCCCTGTAACAACTTGGGTTGAGTTACTAGTCCTCGAAGCCTTCGTTGGAGAAAAACTCAAAAAACCCTTGGTGGGTTGAGTTGCTAGTTCTCACACCCCCGATTGGAAAAATGCTTTGGAACCCTAAAATAAGTTGTGTGTTTAATTACTAGTCCTGAAAGCCTTGGTTGGAAAAATGCTATGGATCCTTAGAAGCCTTGGATGCACACAAATATGATGATGGTTTTTTGATGTATGACTGCGAGGTGGAATCACTGTTTTGATTCCTTGATGTGGATGGCCACTGGAAGCCCATGAAAATTTTAGGATTGATGTGTTATATGAGATTGAATGACTTAAGAGAAATTTGGCTTAGCCATTCTACGGTCGGGTGGAACATGCAAGTCCCATCCTGGGTTTTGATTTTTCATCATCGATACGATTTTACTTCTCATTGTCTTTCTATGAATATTATAATGGTTTATATGTGGATCACATGGCTATGATTTCATTGATACTTTTTCTGCTATTATGATGGCTATGTATGTGGTTTATGACAACAAATCTGTATGGCTCTCATCATGATTTTATTTGTCAATGAATGAACAATGTATATATGACCTAATGGATGAAATGGTAGTTAATGTGTTGAAGCATCAATGGTTCTTAGCAATTCTCAGATAAGTAGGAGACCCCTATGCTCATATATGCTATTTACACCTGTAGATTACATATTCACGATATGTTTGATGAAATTCCTGTCATGGCTAGTAGGGGGCCAATCAAAGTATAATTAATGTAATTACATTTGCACTGTCATGTCCTTGTTATCTTACTATTTCGAAGGTGTCATTTAATTCTGGAGACTGACCTCGGCTCTGGGCCTGAAAAAATGGCTCAAATCCCATGGACGCTAGTACAATACTGAACAAAATAGTCCTCGGACAATAGCATGCCTTGTCATGAGAGGATCCAGATCCTCCTAGATGCTATAAGGCGTATACCATGGGAGCGTCTGGGGGTCAAGTGGTCCAAAATGTCAGTGGGACACATAGGCTTCTTCCCAGAAAGGTTGGGTTGGTTCCCAACGGTCATAATATTGATGTTGTAGGTATGTATGTTGTGGTTCCATTGGTTCCAACTCCCTAATGTGATTTAGGAGGTCAAATCATATCATAGTATCCTGTTGTCACATATTTACTACGGTTGGTAAATTGCTTAGGTAGATGTGGGAGGTGTGTGTTACATATGATGCATTTTTTCATAAGGAGTAAATAAATATTGAAGAAAGAGTTATTAGTACAGGAAATAAGGTATGCACGTGTTGATAGAAAAATTACCAAAGAAACTAATTATGTTTCGACGTGTACAATTATATTATGAATTAAGGTATAGATTGTGAATAGAATATAGATATATATAGATATAATAATATATATATCTATAGATATATATATATATATATATATATATATATATATATATATATATATATTAAACTCTCTTTATTATATAAAATGTAAGCAAATGGCTATACATTTTGAAATATTCATAAACATAATTATGAAAGGACCTCTGCTAGAATTATTGTTCTGCATCAATACAAGAACAAAAGTCTATAATAGGTCTCCTAAGTCATATAGGGTTGTGGAATATAACTATTGAATACAAACTAAAATAGATATTATACATATGAATCAGAATATTTTGATCATTTTAGTCTAGTCTATGGGGTTCCACCTATAACACCCCAATGTCTCATTTTAATAAAATTGATAAATCCAAAAATGATTACTAAAAATATCATTTTAATGAAAATTAATAAGTTACTAGATTTTCATGTATATAAATTAATTACTAAA
Source organism: Pinus tabuliformis (assembly GCA_031772625.1). Classification (NCBI taxonomy): domain Eukaryota; kingdom Viridiplantae; phylum Streptophyta; class Pinopsida; order Pinales; family Pinaceae; genus Pinus; species Pinus tabuliformis. The sequence goes on from CM062811.1 coordinate 740,853,212, forward strand.
TAATGAATTAAATGAGATATGTGGAGTAGGGTAAATTCTATATTTTATACCTTATAACATGACACCTTACTTGGTAATGAGTAGATAAATAGGGAAATTACCAAGGAATCTAATTATCAATAGACCTATACAATTATATTATGAATTAAGGTCTATATTGTGAATACTATATATGCATATTAAACTCTGTCTCATTACATAAAATGCAAAAAAATAGGTATACACTCTGAACTATTCATAAATATAATAATGAAAAGAAATTTCCTACAACTATTATTCTACATTAATACAAGAACAAAAGTATATGATGGATCTGATAGGTCATATAGCCTCTCTGTAATATAACTATTGAATAGAAACTAAAATATATATTATACATATGAATCAAAATATTTTTTTCAATGTAGCCTAATCTGTGGGAACCCATTTGTAAAACCCCAATGTCTTATTTTAATAAAAATGATAATTCCAAAAATGTGTAGTACAAATATCATTTTAAGGAAAACGAATAAGCTACTAGTTTTGGATGTATAGATAAATGTTTTTATAAACAAAGAATTCAATTACATATGTGAAGTAGAGTTTCTATATGAATGAGTAGATAAAAACGGAAGAAAAAATTATTAGTACATAAAAGAAGATATCCATTTGTAGATAGAGAAACTACCAGCGTGAGTAATTTTTACTTTTTTTGATAGGTAAACACCCACAAGGGATTTGAACCAATGACCTATCACAAGGAGTGCCTTAACAATGCACCCATTCACCATCAATCCAAAGTCCCATGAGTAATTATTATTAGACAAGTACAATTATATATAAATGAAGATCTATATTGCAAATAGAATACATGTATGTAAAACCCTCTCTTACTAGATAAAATGTGAGAAAATGAGTATACACTCTGAACTATTCATAAATATAATAATGAAAATAGCTTTGTTAGAAGTACTTTTGTAAGAATACTTGAACAATAGTGTATAGTAAGATTCATAGGTCATATAGGGATGCACAATATAACTATAAAATAGAAACTAATATATATATATTATACATATGAATCATAAAATTTTATTTATTTTGGTCTACTATGCGGGAATCCATCTATAACACTTCAATATTTTATTTTAATATAAATTATAAATCCAGGAATGTTTATTACAAATATAATTTTAATAAAAGTGATAAATCCAAAACATCATGAAACTATAAGAATCACCAAATGAACAACGCTCGTACAAATCCATGGGTAACATCCCAATGTCTTTCTCCCTTAGACAACTATTTTTAGACTTTTAAGTTATTCTTGGACTTATTGGTTATGGAAGCTAAGATAAAAAAATATATTAAATTGTTTTAACCTTGGTGTTATTCCCACTATAATTAGCGTTGTTTTTAGGGTTTGAAATTATACTCATAAATTCACGGGGTTGAGTGTTTAAGTGTACTTGGGAGCTTAATTAGTACACTTTAGAAGAAACATCTTAACCTTATTCTCAACTATGTGGGTGAATGTTTACTAGACGGAAAAAAATAGGTTTAGCATTTTTTTAAATGCTGCAATCATTTGACTTACCAGGTTGAGAAGATATTCTACCAAATTGTCTAAAAAGGATTTTAAATGTTAGTCATAAATTTATTTAAATAAGTGTTAGTAGCTATTTTATTTAATTTGAAATTTGAAATCAGTTTTTTATTTTATTCTTCTCACTTTTATTTCTTCTTCACTTAGGTTAAAACAATTAGTTTAAGATATTGCGTTCTTCACACAATTATCTAATTAGGTTGGAATTTAAATAACAAATATTTTAACTAATATTTAATACTATTATTATTATTATATATTTTTAGTAATATATTAATATTTTTATTGCCATTGAATAATATTTTAATTTTATGGATATTACATACCAGAAGAATTATATTAGAAGAATTATATTAGTAGATGTGGATGAGATATTGTTATAAGGGCCTATGGGCTTTGGATTGTGATGCAGGAGCATCTAGCTAAGGGCACCATGACCTGGTGTTGAGCATCTAGCTAAGGGCACCATGACCTGGTGTTGGTCTCAGCGGAGGAGGAGAGATCGTCAAAAATTCGAATTTCATTTCTGTTTGTCAATTAAGGAAAATATTAAGAACCTGTTTTATGTTTTCTTTTTGTCTGTTAATGAGTAGTTAGGGACAGTACAGTTAAGTAAAAGTAGTTGCAGACACCTCGTTGTCTTGTCTCTTGTTTAATTTAACATTCTAGCTGTTTACTTTTGAAAAAAACAACAAAGTAATAGGAAATAAAATATTATCATTGTATTTTACGGAACGAAAGAATCAAAATAGCAAGATAGTTGGCAATTGTATAAATAAACAAGTAACTGCCAACAATTTGATTAATTGTGTTTCAAGGAATTATAAAACAATTGTACATAGCATGAACGGGGTTCGTTCTTTTTGGGATAGAGAATAGTAATATGAAACTGGGATATTTTATTTACATTCTATTTTACTAAATCCATTTGAATTGACTACTATATCTCCTATAGTCTAATTTTGTTACGTGCAATATTAAAATAGACAGACAATTTGCCAAATTCCTTCCTGAAGAGAAGCAAGTTCCCGAACATAAAGTCAAGCAGAAGCATAACTAAAGCTGAGACATAGATATACAAAATGAAGACAAGCACATAGCTTTTGTGCACGCTAAAGAGGCTACAGAGGCGCGAAGATATGCTACAGTAAAGCATTATCAACAAACACAGTTCCAACATCGAATATAAACAAGAGGTAACCCTGTGCATGATAATACCAAATTTCTTTTCATTAATCTTTCACAAATATTATTACAGTCCACATTGGGGTTTCAAACACGTGAATACAAGTCTACAGCCAACAGTTTCGAAGGCGAGGAAACCCTCCTTTAGAAACAAAGTAATAGGAAGAGGGTTAGGGTTTCAAACCCTTAAAACAAAGTTCTTTACAGCCCACGGCTGAATCCACATTACATAGTCAATGAACATGAAAACTAGATTTGTTCACAATCAAATGCATTGCAACCGAACCAGGTCGAGTACAATAGAAACACAACCAGAAACCCTTCGATCAAATAGAGAGAACAAGCAAAGATCCTACCGTTGCACTCGAAGAAGGAACCAAGGGTTACACTAACTGGAGACCAGAGACTTGCAAGGAAACACGACAGTGTGTTAGCAACAAGGGTTTGAGAACCAGACAACAAGCGTAAAGACTGATAGAAAGGGAATGAGAGTGCCGGATGAACTCACCCTCTCAACAACAAAGCTGAGCAAGAAGAATTACCATTGACCGCGGCCATCATTAAACCAGAACCCTGCTAGGAAGGAGCTGAGACCATTAGCACAAAGAAACATTAAGAACATAACTTACAGCACAAAGAGACATTTTTACCTTACCAGAGAGAACAGTCACCGAATAGAAGGGTCCCGTCGAGGCCGCGACCTAAGCAAAAGTACATAAATATTCAAACAACAAATCATGTAATGATTCAAGTAGCAAAGGAACTGTAAATGAATTTAAAGGACTGAATGAGCAACTAGAATGAAGCACTGAACAACAAGCCATCCAAGGAACAAGAGGACCTCATACAATTCAACCAAAGATGAGTAGAACCAAGCAAGTAAGGCATAGACCAAGGAGAAACAATATTAATGCATGACTATAACTTACCAACAGAATCCACAGTCAGTGTAGGCAAACATAGTTGCAGAATAGTAACAAACCCTCATAGAGTCGCAGAGCTCACAAACAGTACCGCATAGTGAAAATGACTGGGAGAACCCAATACCTTAGGGTTTAGCCAAACGCAGGACAGAAACCTGAGGTCTGGACACTTTTCCTCTCGATGTAAAATCACATTAATACAAGAATCAATTTCCAATATAAATATCTACACCAAACCTTGAATAACAACATCATTATTTATAAATCATTGTAATCAACAATTACTTGATTAATTAAGGTTTGTAGCACGGGCTGGTCCCATCATAGTGGTACCAGAGCCACATTTGGAATTGGCTTGAGAAATGGAGGTAGGAAGGCGAGGTCATGGAAGAGGTGCTCGGAGGATAGCGAGGAAGGATTGAGAGAGGAGATTAGGATCTTTACTGCCTATTTGGTGGCAGTTGAAGTAGGGAGAAGAAGGGATCCAGAGGTAGGTGATGATAGCGAAAAAGAAGTTGTAGCGACAACAGATGGATCGAATGAAGAAGGACAAAATGAGACTGTTGAGGTCGGTCTTATTGGCAAGTAGCAAACCCAAACCAGAACTCCCAAATTATGATGGCAGCTTGTCCACAGAGGTTCTGTTGGACTGGATCAGCGAGCTGGATAAGTATTTCGAGTGTGAAGAGGTCAGTGAAGACTGTAGAGTCAAGTTCGCTGTGACAAAGTTGAAGGGACATGCAGCCCTGTGGTGGGACAATGTCCAAACAAAGAGAAGGAGGTTGAACAAGTTGCCGATCAAGAAATGGTCAAGGATGGTGGCCAAGTTGAAAGGAAGATTTCTGCCTAAGGATTACCAGATTGCACTACATAGGCAAGTGCAGAATCTGAAGCAAAAAGGGATGACAGTAAGGGAATACACTGAAGAGTTTTACCAAGTGAATTTAAGGGCCGGTTATACAGAGGACACCCCAGAGAAAACAACCAGGTATGTAAATGGTTTAAGGTTAGAAATCTTAGATGAAATCAACATTCTTTCCCCAAAAAACATTGAAGAAACATATTAGAGTGCTATGAAAGCAGAGGAGAAAATCACCAGGAAACAAAATTCCAGGAGAGGCTGGGGAACTAGCAGAGGAAGAGGATAATCTTATGGAAGAGGGTGAACTGCTACTAGTAACGAAGAAGGTAGCAGTCATAAAGCTTCCGGAATGGTAGAAAAAGGTGACAGCACCAGAAGTGGTAGGCCATATCAGCGAGGCAGGGGAAATGGTCAAGGCAAAGGAGATGGTTATCAATGTTAGAGGTGTCACAAGTGGGGACACAAATCATTTGAGTGTCCCGAGGCAGAATAAGTTGGACAAAGGCGTGTGTATGTCGCATAGCCAGAAGAAGCAGAGGCACCTCCCCAACAAGCAAAAACGTGCCGGAAATAGGGGAAGCCTTAGTTTTGAACAAGGTGTTGTTGAAACTAGCCAAAGAAACAACTGAACAAACTCAGCGGAAAGCTTTGTTTCGAATGGTTTGTAAGTCACATGGTAAGTGACATAAGTTGATTATTGACAATGGAAGTACAGATAATTTGGTAGCCATGTAGATGGTGGAAATGTTGGGGTTGAAGTGATTGAAACACCCCACTCCTTACAAAGTATCATGGCTGCAAAAATGCCATTAGTTGCTGGTAGATGAGCGATGCAAAGTGGAGTTTCATATTGGCAGATATAAGGATAAGGTCATTTGTGACATAATGCCGATGGATGTATGTCACATACTACTAGGCAGGCCATGACAGTATGACAGGAAGGTGGTACATGATGAAAAGACAAACTGTTATAAGTTTGTCAAAGATGGGATCAAGCACATGCTTGTGCCCATCAAGGAGGAAGAGACAATAGGGACAAGTGAGATGAGAGTGTTGTTAATGAGCGGAAAACAGTTTTTGAAACAAGTTGAGGACAACGAGGTGAGCTATGTTATCGTAAGAAGAGAAAAGACGGTGCTGCTACATACAGAGGTGTCAGATTTTCCCATAGAAATTTAGCAGATGTTGTAGGAGTTTAATGATATAGTGGTAGATGACTTGCCAATAAACTGCGCTCCAAATGAAGTATAAATCATCATATTGACTTTATACTCGGAGCAAGTTTGCCGAATAAGGCAGCATATCGGATGAGCCCCAAAGACAATGAAGAGATTAGAAAGCAGGTGTAGGAATTGCTAGATAAAGGGCTGATAAGGGAGAGTTTGAGCCCTTGCGCAGTTCCAACATTGCTCACTCCCAAGAAAGGAGGAGAATGGCAGATGTGCACAGACTCGAGGGCCATCAACAAGATCACCATCTGTTATAGATTTCCATTGCCATGAATGGACGACCTGATGGATTATTCGAGCGAAGTAGCATATTTTTCTAAGATTGATTTAAAAGGTGGGTATCATCAGATTCGAATTTGAGATGGGGAAGAGTGGAAGACAACCTTCAAAACTAATGAGGGACTGTATGAGTGGCTGGTAATGCCATTCGGACTAAGCAATGCACCCAGTACTTTTATGCAAATAATGAATGAAATGCTAAAGGAATAAATCGGGAAGTTTGTGATAGTGTACTTGGACGACATATTAATTTTCAGCAAGACAAGAGAGGAACACTTTCGACATGTTCGAAAAGCGCTGGAAAAATTGCAGCAAAATAAGCTGCTGATAAATCTGAAAAAGTGTACTTTTCTGCAAAAAGAATTAGTTTAATTGGGCTTTGTAATTGCAAAAAATGAGCTAAAGATGGATCCAGAGAAGATTACAGTGATAGTCAACTGGTCATCCCCAAAAAGCTTATTTGAGGTACATAGTTTTCATGGGCGGGTGAGTTTTTACCAAAAATTATAAGAAATTTCAGTGAAATCTGCGCACCTATGTTGGACTATTAAGAAGGCAAGTCAGCCTTTTTGATGGACTGAGGCAGCAGAAAGGAGTTTCCAGCCATTGAAGAAGAAGATCACAGAGAGACCGATCCTAAGATTGTCATATTTTAAAAAGCTTCTTCAGGTTTTTTGTGATGCAAGCGGTATGGCTATTGGAGCTATACTTATCTAGGAGGATAAACCTGTTGCATTTTTTAGCAAGAAGTTGAATGAAAGGAGGCAGAAGTATTCATCCTACGACAAGGAGTTCTATGTTGTCGTCCAAGCACTGAAGCATTGGAGACACTATTTGCTGGGGCATGAATTTGATTTGTTTTCAGATAATTCTGCCTGCAGTATGTGATGCACAGCACAAGCTGAACCATAAACATGCCAAGTGGGTTGAATATTTGCAGAGTTTCACCTTTGTGTTGAAACACATCAGCGGGCAGGCAACAAGGTGGCAGATGCATTGAGTAGGAGAGCCTTACTCTTGCAGGAGAGTACTATACAAGTGCTGGGATTTGAGCACTTGAAAGATTTGTATCAGACTAACACAGATTTTAAGGGCTTACGAACTGTGCCAGAATCCTTTGGTAAGGGACAATAGTCCAAGGTTGGACTATAATTTGTAGGAGAAGCTATTGCTTAAGGGAGGAAAACTATGCATTCCTGACTGCTCGATGAGAGAGAATATTATTTGGGAGAAGCACAGTGGAGGTCTAGCCGGACATTTCAGTATAGACAAGACATTAGAGCAGCTCAGCCATTTTTACTTTTGGCTAAAAAAGCAAAGGCATGTACAGAGATTTGTGACCAAATGTAAAGTGTACCAATTTTCAAAAGATCACAGTCAAAACACGGGACTTTACACACCATTGCCCATTCCAAGTAGACTGTGGGACTCAGTCAGCTTGGACTTCGTCTTGGGTCTACCAAGGACGTAGTGGGGTTATGACTCAGTGATGGTAGTAGTGGACTAGTTTTCGAAGATGGCACATTTCATACCTTGCAGAAAAACCAGCAATGCCACCCACGTGGCCCACCTGTTCTTTACAGAGATTGTGAGGCTACATGGTTTTCCTAAGTCTATTCTTTCTGACAAGGGCGTGAAGTTTACAGGGCACTTTTGGTGCATCCTCTGGAAGAAGATGGACACGCAATTGAGTTACAACTCTGCTTATCACCCACAGACCAATGGGCAAACAGAGGTGGTAAATAGAAGTCTGGGGAACCTGCTGCGGAGTTTGATTGGTGAAAATTCGTGGATGTGGGATTGAGTACTTGCCCAGGGGGAGTTCGCTTATAACGACTCGCCCAATCGCAACATGGGTTGCAGTTCTTTTTAGATCTTGTACAAAATGCATCGTCGCGGAGTTCACGAATTACGAGATCTGGAACAACAGGAATGACAGAGTGCTAATAGGGAAGACTTTGCTAAAATGATGAAAGATTTTCATGAGCAGGTGAAAAATAAATTGCCGGAAAACAGCCAAAAATATAAGAAATAAGCAGATTTCAGACAGAGAGAAGTGCAGTTTAATGTGGGAGATGAAGTCCTCAAACATTTGCGCAAGGAACGCTTCCCTAGAGGTGCATACAACATGTTGAAGTATAAGAAGATAGGTCTATGCAAACTCCTCTAGAAATTTTCAGTGAATGCCTATGAAATACAACTGCCATCGAGAATAGGTATTTTACCCCATGTTTAATGCAGAAAATCTATTTCCATACACTACTGGTTCAAAGGAAGACAGTACCAGATGGCTTACATGGGACACCCAAGATGGAAGTGAGACTTGGATGAGACAAATGCCTTACGTTCAGCCTCCTGAGATCGAGAGGATCCTCGACACTCAGGTGGCTAAGCGAACTCAGTGGAAAGAGTATCTACAATACCTAGTCAAGTGGAAGAACCGTCCTATTGAGGATAGTTCGTGGCTTGATGCCAGGTAGATAGAATAGGCAGGTTATTCAGTCGAGAAGCTCATGGACCGGAGTCATGATTTTTTTTTACCTCGGGAGCCTGATGCAGGAGCATCCAGCTAAGGGCACCATGACCGGGTGTTGGTCTCAGCCGAGGAGGAGAGATCGTCAACAATTCGAATTTCATTTGTGTTTGTCAATTAAGGACAATATTAGGAACCTGTTTTATGTTTTGTTTTTGTCTGTTAATGAGTAGTTAGGGATAGTACAATTAGGTAAAAGTAGTTGCAGACACCTGGTTGTCTGGTCTCTTGTTTAGTTTAACTTTCTAGTTGTTTACTTTTGAAAAAAACAACAAAGTAACAGGAAAGAAAATATTATCATTGTATTTTACAGAATGAAAGAATCAAAATAGCAAGATAGTTGACAACTGCATAACTAAACAAGCAACTGCCAACAGTTTGCTTAACTGTATTGCAAGGAATTATAAAACAATTGTACACAGCATGGACGGGGTTCATTCTTTTCGGGACAGAGAATAATAATACAAAACAGAGATATTTTCTTTACATTCTATTTTCCTGAATCCATCTGAATTGACTATTGTATCTCCTATAATCTAATTTTGTTACATGCAATATTAGAACAGACAAACAATCTGTCAAATTCCTTCCTGAATAGAAGCAAGTTCCTGAACATAAAGTCAAGTAGAGGCATAACTAAAGCTGAGACACAGATATACAAAAGCAAGATGAGCACATAGTTCCTGTGCATGCTAAAGAGGCTACAACAAATATATGCTACAGTAAAGCATTATTAACGAACATAGTTCCAACATCGAATATAAGTAAGAGGTAACCCTATGCACGATAATACCAAATTTATTTTCATTAATCTTTCACAAATATTATTACAGTCCACATTGGGGTTCAAACACATAAATACAAGTCTAAATCCAATAGTTTCGAAGGCAAGGAAACCCTCCTTCAGAAACCAAGTAATAAGAAGAGGGTTAGGGTTTCAAACCCTTAAAACAAAGTTCTTTATAGCTCACGGCCGAATCCATATTACACAGTGAATGAATCTGAAAACTAGATTTTTTCACAATCGAATGCATTGCAACTGAACCAAGTTGAGCACAATAGAAACACAACCAGAAACCCTTCGATCAAATAGAGACAAAACAAGGAAAGATCCTACCGGTTCCACTCAAAGGAGTCGAGGGTTACGCTAACTGGAGACGAGAGACCTGCAAGGGAAGCACGACAAGGTGTTAGCAACGAGGGTTTGAGAACCAGACAACAAGTGTAAAGACTGATAGAAAGGGAATGTGAGTGCTAGATGAACTCACCCTCTCGACAGCAAAGCTGGGCAAGAAGAATTACCATTGACTGCAGCCATCATTAAACCAGAACCCTGCTAGCAAGGAGCCGAGACCATTAGCACAAAGAAAAATTGAGAACATAACTTAGCAGAGAGAGACATTTTTACCTTGCCAGAGAGAATAGTCACCGAATGGAAGGGTCCTGTTGAGGCCGCGACCTGAGCACAAGCACATACATATTCAAACAACAAATTATGTAATCATTCAAGTAGCAGAGGAACTGTAAATGAAGTTAAAGGACCGAACAAGCAACCAGAATGAAGCAGTGAACAACGAGCCATCCAAGAAATAGGAGAACCTCATACAATTTGACCAAAGATGAGTAGAACCAAGCCAGTAAGGCATAGACCAAGGAGAAACAATATTAATGCATGACTGTAACTTACCAACAGAATCCACAGTCGGCGCAGGCAAACATAGTTGCAGAACAGTAACAAACCCTCATAGAGTCGCAGAGCTCACAAACAACAACGCATAGTGAAAATGACTGGGAGAACCCAATACCCTAGGGTTTAGCCAAACGCGGGACGGAAGCCCGAGGTCTGGACACTTGTCCTCTCGGCGTACAAACACATTAATACAACAATCAATTTCCAACCTAAATATCTGCGCTAAACCCTAATTAACAACATCATTATTTATAAATCATTGTAATCAACAGTTACTTGATTAATTAAGGTTTGTAGCACGGGTTGGTCCCATCAGATTGACAGTGAATGGGTGCACTCTTAAGGCAATCCTTGTGATAGGTCACTAGTTCAAATCCCTCGTGGGCGTTTACCTATTAAAAAGAAAGATATATTGTTATAAGGATCTATCCACATTCAAACACAATTACAAATGTGATTATTTTAGTTTAATATTAATGAATTAACTTAAAAGATGAAGAGAGTAATATTAATCTCAAAGGTGTTATAAAAGGAAATATTTTAATCAAAATCAATTAACCAAATTTTCCAATCCTAATTATTAAATAAATATGCCTATCATTAAATATGAATATTTCAAATAAAATTAATGAAATCTTATCAATCACGGAAAAAAATGATTGAAAGTGTAAAGTACCAATAGTTTTAATTAAAAAATTACTTGAAAATTTATACTTATATAAATCAAATTCCATATTAATTGATTTTGAGCAAGTTTAACGATGTAAAAAATAAATGACAAAAATAATTGATTTACATTATAACTTTATAAATAAGAATCATTTATAATTTAGAAAAATAATTATTCATTTATAATGTTTAATTTCCTAATGGGATGAAATGAAATCAAATAACTATATTTGTGCTTAATTATATGTAATTTGATTAATATGAATTATATGGTATTTGATTAATATGAAATTGAGTGACTAGCTTACAATGGTACCATCCAAAATTATGAATGGAGAATAAATCTATAATAAATCAAGAAATAATGGATTATTTGTACTACAACTTTTTCAAATGATAAATTATTATTATTATAAATGATAATACAATGTGAGCAGGCCTAATGATTAAGAGCATGTGTTTCTTTCTAAGAGGTTACAGATTCAAACCCAGTCGCGGGTAGAGTATGTATGCCTTTGTAGACTCAATAGAAAAATCTCTACGTGGAGGTGGGTCCCTTGTCCCACAAACAAGGGGGTCACATACAACAATTTGGTGTGTGGCTTGGTTGTGACCTTAATAACAGATAATAATAACAATAATAATAATACAATATGGTGAACACAAAGTATTGGTTATCCATTTAGCATCAATAAAATTGATATTATTGACCAATTTTGAAAAATTGTAACACATGAAAGTTATAAAAAAACCAAGAGTTTTTGTTAGATTCGAGAATGAATCTCTCATTTCTAGGTAATTTCTATCTACAAATATTAGTAAATTTACATGGATTGGCTTTACACAAATTTTGAGTGTATAATGATGTTGGAAATACTTTATTTAATCACCTTTTAATAGCATGATTATATTGATCTAATATGTAATATATAAATAGCTAATACACAACACAAACCTTCCATATGTCATATGAACCCTTTACAAATCAATAATTAGGTTGACAAGTAGATTTACCTTTTTTTCTTGTGAAAATATCATTTTAATAAAAATGATCAATCCAAACATCATGAAACTATAACAATCACCAATTAGGCAAGGAACATACTCACATGACATGGAATCCATTTATAGCTATAACCACTAAATAGACATCAATTACCACCATGTGTCACTATTGATACTAGCATGACAAATAATTGAACTATCCCTATAACAATAAAATTATTACTACTACCATCTACATAGATAATGTAGGATTTACTCCGATAATTGAACTATCACTATAACAATAAGATTCTTACTACTACCATCTACATAGATAATGCAGGATTCACTCTTACATTAGAAGTGCCTTAACAGTGGATCTTGTTTAAGAAAAGATATAGTTATAGTTCTCATGGATATTTTTGTTACACTACTTTTGACAACACTTTACGAAAATGTGTCCTTAACAAAAAGACATTATTATTGAAGAAACTTAATTTAATATTATAAATTAGAAACAAATTCACTTTATTGAGAAAAATATATTAACCTTGGATCTATCAAGGGCTTGATGGGGTCATATGCTTGGAAGAGAAAACCTATTTTATTGTACAAAAACTTGAAGTAATGTTGTCACCCATTCGATCCTCCCAACACTTATGGATCTGTGTTGGTTTCGTTACACGATGGTAGCTTAATTGGTTTAGAACTCACTTAAGAAATTAGGTCAAGGTGACTATTGGCTTTACAAGGCAAGAACAATTATCTAAGTTCTTCAAAACTTTTGGCATCCCTCCGTTTATGTGAGTCATTAATTTTAATATTTAATTTTCAAGTGTTTACCATGTTCCCTGTAGCTAATAGTGGCTCCCACTATAGAAGTATGGCTTTTATGTTTCTAAACATGGTGGTTGAAATAAATGGTATGTTACAATAGGCATTTTTTCTAATGCTCCTCTGATTACGTAGGTCTATTGTACTCCTCAAATCCACTAACAAATGTTACTTGTTGTGTTTATCCATGTTCACTGTATCATTATTTAGGTCTATTGTACTCCTAAAGTCCACTAACAAATGTTACTTGTTTTCTTTATCCATCTTCACTATATATCATTATTTTTTCTCACTAGTCTCTACATTAACATAAAAGATTTCAATTGAGACTATTATTTTTCATCATATAGGAAATATGGAAATGTGGTACCATTATATCACAAAGGAGAGTTTATCACACAAAATTTCATTATTACAATGAATTTAGGAAAATATTAAATTTTAAATTAACCACACATTAAACTAGACTATCTTAACTTGACTCGACTTAACTCCTTAAATTTAAGGAACACTATTTAACTTAACTTCTTAAATTTAATTAACACTACGTACATTAATAATTAACTTATTTTTACAGTCCTTGTGAGTACATTAAATACCTACCCATTACATACACTAATAATTAGCTTATTTTAATACTCCTTGTGCCTTATTTTAATACTCCCTGCGAGTCCATTAAATGTCTACCCAAACTCTGAGTCCACTAAATACTTACCGAGGCTGTGAACATGGTTTTTGTGGCATTCTCATCTCATCATTTTTCTCTCTTTAAATGCATTTTTGGACGGCTTTCGTTCGAGAGTGCTTGTGGCAGTGAGTCATCTGAGTTTGGATGACTCACTTATGACAAGAAGATTGGCCAATATCGGTAGCTCTATAACAGAAATCTTGTTCTCACATTTCTCTCCCTCACCCCAAATGGGTTTTCAGATGAGAGAAGGAAATCTGAAAACCGGAGATATTCTTGATATCAATCCTCCGGCCATAATTGACACCTCCATGCTGAGATTACTCGCTACCACAAGGACTCTGGAAATGAAGCCACCGGAAAAAGTATTGGATGAAAGAAGAACGTTGAGATATAGAGAATGCCACAAAAACCATGCTCGGAATCTGGGCAGGCACCCAATGGACGGGTGTCGTGAATTCGTGTGAGGTGGGGATGAAATAATGGCTATGTATGAAATCACCATTTTCAGCAAACCAGGTTGTCTATACTTATTACTCATTACACAATTTTCACCAAGTCGACTATACTATTTCTTAAATAAAATTTGAGAGAATTTTTTTGGCCGACGCATTTCGAACCAACAAGTGTGGTTCATCATCAGAACCAGATGAAGAGGCACACCATAGCAAAGGCTTAAATAGAGAGCAATGTAAAACATAATTTCAAAAACAAATATTATTAATTGGCTATATTAAATCGCTATATTTTGAAAAAAGTATTTAAATAGTGATATTATTTCATTAATTTATTAAAAATATTAAATGGTAAAAGCTATATTAAACTACCAGTTTTTGAAAAATAATATTTAAATTAATTTATTGAAACTAAATATTACTATTTATTGGAAAATAATATTTAAATAATGATATTATTTTATTAATTTATGTTAATATGTAATGGATATAAATGAGTAGTTTTTGAAAAATAATATTTAAACTGTGATATTAGTTTATTAATTTATTAAAAACAAATATTAATAAGTAACCGCTATATTAAATAACTAGTTTTTTAAAACAAATAAATAAATAATCAAAGTCAAACTTTAAATGAGGGGAGTCAAAAATTATAAAAACGAGTGAAGACCCTAATCATCATTTGATAAATAAAATAACCAATGGAAATAAAATAAAAATAATTAATGGAAAAATAAATAAAACAAAAATATACACATCAAAATAAATATATATTAATAAATAAATATATATATATATATAATATAATATAAATATATATAATATATATATATATATATATAATATCCAAAGAAAAATAATCAATAAATAAAACCGGGTCAACAATAAAATATGGCGCTCATGCCCATTAAACAAATAACAAAAATACTAAAAGGAATTAAGAACGAATAGGATGATAAAATACATAAAAAAACATGAAGGATCGCAAAAATAAACTCTAATGAAGAATAAATTAACAACAAATACTATAAACATGATGCCAATACCTACATAGAAAAAAAAAAGTAAGAGGACGAGGGAGGGACCCAACTTCTACTGATATTCCAACCATCATCTCTATTCAAATTATTGAGTATTTTTTCAATTTCTAACGCCTCCCTCAATTTACGATGATTATTAGCAGCAACGCAGGCCTCCTCAATGCAGATGTGATGCTTAGATTTGTCTGCATGCTCCGCTAAAGCAAAGTAGCGGGCCCTCCCATGCTTGATGTCAGCAACATTCTCAGGAATCCTTTGATTAATCGAGGGACTAGTCTCACCAATGTAGGGAGTTCCACAAGAGCACGGGATAACGTAAACACCCTTCTTATTCTTGGGGTCCACTGGGTCTTTTACAAATCTAAGTGAGGTCCATATGGTATTTAAAGGCCGAAAGGTTGAAACCACCTTATGCTTCCATAGGATGCTTGCAATCTTGTCAGTTGTCCCTTGGATAAAAGGAAGATGAACACCAGAAAATCGATCCTTGGTATCTTTCTTAGCACTAGGACCTTTTTCATGTGATTTCTACCAAAAGATTTTGTTTAATTCATTATGGATCATAGAAGCTTTAATACAGAATATACTCTTTTTGGTTGGAAAAAAAACTATGTAAATCTTTATTGTAAGAGATGTTGTGCTTAACATTTCTTTAATATATGTATATGTAAGAGATATTCTTTAATATATGTATATGTAAGAGATGTTGTGGGTAACTTTACTTTTAAAAAAAATAATAATGTTACTTTAAAAATCAATGTCAGTGATTTTAAATATTTGAATTTTCACTTTTACTTTACATCAAACTTTATATAATGAGATAAAGTAAATTAAAGAAAAAAAATATAGTATGAAAAATAAATGTAATTTCTTAATTGACCCAAGATATAATGTTTATAGTATACTAGAAATGTGTAACCTAAAGTAATATAATGTTAACATTTTTACTAGGTGGAAAGAAAATTAAAATATGGTATAGGTGTGTAACTTTATGTAATGTAAGCATTGTAAATTGGTGAAAATAAAATTAAAATAACAAAATAAAAATAAATAAAAAATAACCCTATAAATATTAAATAATAAAAAAATAAAAATCACTCGTGGTATTGACCAATGCTTTTAAAAATCCACGGGGTTGACTCATGGAATCCCTTTAAAATATAATCTATTTTTGGGGGAGAAACTAGCCTAGATTCATGTTAGTTTGATGCTATATTTAGATACATAATTAATTGTACAAAATGATGGCGTTGAGCCCATGTAGCCTATAAAGGTAAAACTTTCCTGTACAGGTAAGCAAAAGTTATGGATATGTTGGTACTAGGAATTTGTGTGCAAAGGTGGGTAAATATCTTATTGTAATTTTTAATTGTATTTGTAATTTAAAAGTAAACAAACTAAACTATAATATGAGTAGGAGTGATTGGAAATATTGAGTAGAATGTAATATTTAGGATGGGGTGTGACATGAAATATTAGGTAAAATATAATAATATTACATTTTATTAGGTGGGGGTGGTTATAAATATTGGGTAACATATAATATTGTAATAATATATTTTATGTAATATTTCTCCTCAACCGATTAACATTTTGTGCTGAGAGTCACTCTACAGCTCAGTATAGGGCAGATGTGTAGATGTAATTTGGGTAACATTTGTAATGGTGGCTCAATTGTGATCAATATATTTGTAACAATTAATATAGATTTAGTTTCTAAGTAGGTTTTTTTTACGATACCATGTGCCAATACCCACAAGAGAAATATAGAGAGGGAGAGGAGGGAAGAAAAGTATAATACCTTGGGGTACTACCATGGTTTGTCAAGACCATGAGTTATCTAGACTTTTGATTATTATGTTATGGATTTAGGCTATTAGTTATTCTATTGTAATACCATGGCTTACCAATACCACATGCCCAAAAACCATAACTTTTTTAAAAGTCAAAATATTTTAGAAATAGTTTATTTCAATTTAATTTATCACATTTTTTAATTAAATCTAAGAGCATAAAGGTTATAATTACTTTTGAGGTATCTAAACACTCCATCCTCAAGACTACTAAAAATATTCTCATAAATATTAAATGGAGGTTTTAATAAATTAAAAAATGATAATACTTTTATATATAGATATGTGAAATTTATATAACATACATAATATTATAAAGAACGAGGATAGGTGCATATTAACTAAGGATGAACCAGGATAGATGCATCTTAACCAAGGATCCAAAGGAATTGAGAAACAAAAATGATTAAAAAAAATAGAGGAAAGATATTTCATGATTATTTTAAGGTTTTTATTATTGTATTTTCTTTAACATGATTGATCCAAAATATAGGTTTAATATTGTACAACCAATTATGGTTTTTTAATTACATACTTTATTAAATATGATATAATGAGACCATATTTAATAAATATAGTGGGATGGAAGGGGGAATAGAGTGGGGGAGAGAGACATAGAGATGGTAGAGACAATGAGAGAGAGAAAGGAAGAGAGAGAAGAGGGGTTGAGAGGGAGAGAGAGAGATTGATTTTGAGGGGGAAAGAAAGGGAGTGAAGAACAAAGACATTGATAGATAGAGGTGGAGAGAGAGAGAGGGAGTGACAAGGGAGAGACGGAGATGGAACGAGGGAGAGAGGAGATGAGGGATGAGAGAGAAAAGGAGAGGATGAAGATAGGGAAAAAAGGGTAAGAGAAAGAAAGAAGACATAGATATGGAAGGGGGAGGGAGGGGCAGAGAGAGGAGGGAGGGAGGGTGATAGTTACAGAGTTGGAGGGTGGAGAGAGAGTGTGTGTATGATGGTGGGAAAAACAGAGGGAGGTGGGAGAGAAGGGGAGAGAGAGGAAGGAAAAATAGAGAGGAATTGAGAGAGAGAAGAGAGAGGGGGAAGAGAGAGATTGAGTTGGAAGGGGAATAAAGACATAGAGAGAGAAATGTGGAGAGGGAGTGGCAAGGGAGAGATAGAGGTTCAGTGAGGGAGAGAGATGACCGAGAGAGAGAGAGAGATTGAGAGAGAGAGGGAGAGGAAGGGGGAGGGAGAGAGAGATAGATAGATATGGAGAGAGAGAGTGTATGTTTTGGGGGTGAGAAGGAGAGGCATGGGGACATAGAGATATAAATAGGGTGGGAGAGAGGGAAGAAGAGAGAGGCAAAGAGAGGGAGGGAGGAAGAAAGATAAACGGGAGATAGAGATATAGATGGAGGGGAAAGAGAGGGGGGGGGGAGAGAGCATGACATGCATTTAGGGGGTTGAGATAGAGAGAAAATTTAGGAGAGATGGAGGGGTGTATGCATATAGATGGTAGGGGGAGAGGGGGAAGAAGAGAAATATACAGAAAGGGAGGGAGAGGCATATAAAGAGAGATGGGGGAGAGAGGGAGGGAAAGAGAGAGAAGGAGAGGGGGAGGGAGATAGAGACAAAATGGAAGGTGGATAGAGAGGGAAGAAGAAGGAGACATAGAGAGACAAATAGAGACATAGAAGTTAGATCTAGAAAGGCATGAATATTTTGGATTTTCATTAAAATAGATGTATTGATTTCAATGTAGTTGTTTATTTCTCATCCTATTTGATCACATGCACTATATTCATTGATTTCACTGTAGATGTTGATTTATAATCCTATCTAATACCTTTCATTATATTCATTCATTTCAATGTCGATGTTGATTTCTACTCCTATTTGATTTCTTGCACAAGATGCATTGGTTTAAGTGTACATATTGATTTTTTAATCCTATTTGATCGCTTGCACTAGATGCATTGATTTCAGTGTAGATGTCGATTTCCAATCCTATTTAATGCCTTACACTAGAGGTATTGATTTCAACGTAGATGTTGATTTCCACTCATATTTGATTCCTTGCATTAGATGCATTGGTTTTAGTGTAGATATTAATTTCTAATCCTATTTAATTGCTTCCACTGAAGCATTGGTTTTAGTATAGATGTTGATTTCTAATACTATTTGATTGTTGATATTAGATGCATTTATTTTAGTGTACATTTGATTTCTGATGTGATGCAACTAGATGTATTCTGTACATTAATTTCAAAGTAATTAGATTAATAGTGTGCATTGATTTCATTGCAAACACATCTGTGCCTCCTCCATCTATATCTTTATCTCCCATTCCCTCTCCTTATATATCTCTCTATATCACCGCCTAAACATACAGACTCTCTCTCCATATCTATCTACCTCTTTGTCCCTTCCTCTCCCCCCTCTTCCGCTTCTCTCTCTCTAAAATTTCTCCCTCCATGTCTATATATCTTCCTATCACCCTGTCTTTTCCTCTCTATTCTTACGTATCACCCACCCCATCTATTTCTCTATCTCCCCTTGTCTCTACTTCTTACCCCCAAAACAAACACTCTCTCTCAGTGTAAGCGAATAAAAATTATTCATGATGTGAATTGACTTATGTTTTATAGTAATTCAACCATAAACACCATACTTGGATTTTCATCCTAAATAAAAAGTTTTCTTAGCCAAATATTTTCTTCTTGGAACTATAAGCTATTTATAGTTCACTACATTCTTATTATTCCCATTTTCCATCATTCAACATTGTTAATTATTTTGCATTCAAAGGCGGTAATAGAAAATAACTACCATTGAAAATTATTTGGGGTTTAACACTCCATAACTCACAATGATTGACATTGGAGAAAACTACTATCAATATTGGAGAGTAATGGAGACAAGATATCTTGTTTACTACAATAGTTGGAGTTAAATATTTGAATGGTCTATGATTGAAATTTCTCTTTTCATCTGATCGATATGAGAAAATTGAAAAACTAATATGTGTGACAATAGGAACAATAGAAGAAAATAGTTTTAGATTGATCAAAATGAAGATTGTTGGTAATTGACTATATTCTTATTGTTCACATTTTCTATCAATCAAAATTGTTACATTGAAACTTTGCACTCAGAATTTTCATTTTATCATTTTTCATCATTTATCAAGGTGCAAACCTTTCCTCAAGTTTTGCACTGAAAACATAAGTTTCCACCTCTAGAGATTTGATCCCTTGGCGCTTGATAGATCCGATCTTAAAATAGGTCTAAGCTAATTATTTTTTAATAATATATTAATAGTATACTTTTCAATTTAATTTTATTATATTTAAATTTATCATCTCCATATGTTTCTATATAATAATAAATATTTTAAAATAATGTAAACTACACAATTAAATAAAATATAATTAATGCTTAAGAATTATGAGCATCCCAAATGTTATATTGTTTTATATGTTAAAACTTTTAATTTATAAAAGCTCTAAATGATTTATTGATAATTATATATATATATATATATATATATATGAGAATCCTTAAGTTTTACAGATTTTCTCATTGTAAAAAAAACTCTTTAAATGATATTTTAATTTTAATATCAAATTCAAAATATACTAATTTGTAATTAAAAAATTGATTAAATTTTTGTATATATAGTTATATAGTTTTATAATTATTGGGTTTAGAGGTTTTTTGCTTCAATATAGAAGAGATGTCTTGTAAACATTTTTACTAAATTAAATTACATAAAAATTAAACTATATTAAAAAATTAAAATGAATAATTATAATTATTAACTAAATCATTTTCAGTGGTAAATTTATATAAAAAATGAAAATGAAAATATTTATATTTATAATTATAATTAATAATTAAACTAGTCTAGATCAATCATAGCTTTGAATCTACCAAATATCCAAATAAATCAAATATGTTGAGGTGCAAACACCTTTTATCGATCATAGCTTTGAATCTACCAAGTATCTAAATAAATCAAACATATTGAGGTGAAAAAACCTTTTAAAATGAAAAAAGGCAAAAACAATTGATTAAGACCAATGAAAATGAAAAAATACAAAATATACCAAATCTTCTAGCTCTACCTATTTCAAATGAGCATTTAACTATGCATTTTGTACTATGGTAATGAACATTTAGCTATGCATTTTGTACTATGGTTGCTTTGTCGAAAATACACGGGACAAGTCCCTATGAAGATGTTAAAGATACCAAACACAACTATTGGGAAAAGAAGAATCATTAAATACGAATAAAATAAGTTGATATAGGATTATGCTAAACCATCTAACTCCACTTGTTCCAAGTGAACATTTAGCTATTCCCTGCTATGGTTTCTTTCTAAAAATTACATTGGATAAACGATATGCAACATACCAAAAATAGAGTTATTTGGAAAAGAACAATTATTAAATATGAATATGTATTTAACAAGTAAAATCTAATTTTGGTAAATGATATATGAATACATATACCACAATTTTCTATTAAAAAGGAATTAGATTATAAAGTTTGAGAGGATTCTAATGGATGTGATACATGGCAGGGCGCAAATGTGGTGGTGCTCCTCACGTTAAATATTGAGTGGCATGGATGCAACAATCTACAAAAGAGGCTGATCCAACACTACTTCAAATCTATGGAAGTATTTCACAATAGCCGTATAAAGTTCCACTATTAAGCTTCCAATGTTCTTTCCTTTGTACTAAAGATGGAGACCAAGAAATCATCACGGGTGCTCCTAATAAAGTTTTAAATTATATGATCCTTGCACCATGCAAAGCTTGTGTTGCTTAATTTGTAATTTTTTGATGAATTGAAGATGTTTGTGTTTATTAGGAGTGTTGTCCTAATTTATGTGGTGGTGGAAAATAGGGACTAGCAATTTTGTCGATCCCCTGCATTGGGCTAGTGGATAGGCCTGTCCTATCTTTCAAATAGATTAAATAATTTAAAATACTTCTATTGAATTTTGGTTGGCATGTACCACTACAAGTTTCTAACTAGAAAGCTTAGATTTAGTAAAGAAGCAAAGGGTAAACATGCTGAAATTAATTGGAAATATATGTATATATATTTCACCAAAATTTCAAAACCAGACATGTACATAACCAGCTAGAACTGTGAGATAACCATTCACAGTTATCAAACAAATGAAATACTTAACATTTCATGTCAAGTGCTCTGCGAGACAGAAGAATATGAAGATACACAATTAAGGGTATAATTTAAGAAGTTGGTCGATATCATACTACAGCTAGGCCCCGAGCTTAAGGCCAAACTATACAGATCACAAAACAAAAAGAAATTCATATTGATATTCTTAGATAGTGGTATGAAGTCAAAATTTCATGAAACTTCTCACTGGAGTCTTATACATCATATATACAAATAAATAAAAAAACCAAGAAATTATCTCGTAATGCCTCAGGTTTATACACCAAGCATAATTCAACTTGGGCTAATTTGAAAGCACAAACATCCAGACCAAAATATTGGATGGCACCCTGAGGTATTCCTCACAAAATTATACAAATGTGGTCAGAATATCAATCATGGGCTAATATACTATAGGTCCCTTCCATATAGCACAAAAGTTAGCAGAATAACAATGAGGAAAGTTGTACTATCAAGAACCAAACTCCATGCACTAGTACAAAGTGGCTAATTAGTTACTTAAACAATGACTAAAATTTGCATATATATGACGTTTTTTTAGTCAGTGACCAATAGTGGCTAATTGACGTTATCTTATAATGCGACAAACTTTTAGTCATTTTCAGCTTAGCCATTAATTTTTTGTCTAAATTTTATCATTAGTAGTATATTTAGTCATAAATCAGGTCACTAATTTTTTATTGATTTAGTCATTAATTGCAACAATTAATTACCAAAAAAAAAACAAAATATACTACTATATGATCATCCAAGAAAACTAATTAATGACCAAAGAAATATGACTAAAATGTTGGTCATGTTATAACATACTGTAAATTAGCTACTAATAGTCAGATATATGCAGATTTTAGCCATCATTTGAAACTAATTAATGACGAAAGAAATATAACTAAATTTCAGTTGTGTTATAAGATACTACAAGTTAGCTACTAATAGTCATATATATACAAATTTTAGTCATTGTTTGAAACTAATTAATGACCAAATAAATATGACTAAATTATAGTCGTGTTATAAGACATTGTAAATTAGCTACTAATAGTCGTATATATGCAAAATTTAGTCATTATTTGTAATCACAAATTTATCATTTATAGTAGCCATATATCTTTTTTGGTATTTTCATATTCATTATATAAATGACTAAATTAGTAGTTTATATTCATGTCATTTACTTTAATTAATAATCATTATAAATGAATAATTAAGTTGTATATTCATTTTATTTGTGTTTATCATTAATCAATACAAATTTTCTAATCTAATAGTTTTAAATTGATTTTATGTGTTCATTATTAACCAACATAAATTTAATTAGTATGATTTTGTGACAAAATTAAAAAAATGTCATACAATGTTCACCTAATTATATGAAAATGCAAAGTTGCATATGTTAATTACAATATTAAATCATACCAAATACAACTATAAATAATTTCAACCACATAAATTATACTATATGAAATGTCAAGTATTACAATATGAGTTTCCAACACAATATTGGTTGGACTAAAATTTACACATGAAATATTGTTTTATCACTTCAAAACATTATAATTGTGTTGCCAAAGCATTACAGGTGAATTCACCATCTTTGAAGACTTGATCATTTATCTCTATGTATGTGTCTCATGGGGGATATTGGCTTTAAAGGATCACTAGATTGATTTTCTTCTCTCTTTTTCTGCATTTGTCGCTCCATTGTTATTGTTCTCCTCTTTCTACAATTCTTTCTTTTTACCATCAATATTGAGTTCCTCTTTTTAAAATGAAAGAAGTAAGAATACATAATATAAGATATAAAAAATGATGAATGTTGGAATATAAACTAAAGTAATCTATAAAGGATTTATATGACATATACCTAGCATCAGTAATGTCAATACCATATTTCCCGAGAAAAACAAGAAACTCGAACAAGTTTTCTTTAGTTGGGTGATAGTGGCCACTATGTGGCCAAATGACCTGTATAAACAAAGCAAATAAAACGTCACCATAGAAAATAACACCTTAGTAACTTAGTATTCAGCCTTCAGGAAAATTTTAGGCACGATCATGCCAACTAAGTTACCTGCTAAAAACCTTAGCTTGTAGATAACTCGTGAAAACAAATAATATGAGGTGTGATGCTTCATCCTTGTCATTTTATTCTCAATAGAATTTCATTCTCTAATGGATCATGTGCTCAAATAACAACATGAAATTAAACATTTCTAATATCCATGAAAATATTTTAACACAAAACAACTAAAAGGATTTCAATCAATATTGTGTAATACTAATTCCATCTTCAAGCTTTGGATGTTTTTTAAATGAACATGCTTCCAACTAATTTTGATTTCATAGTTTAAAAAAATCAAAACCAAAGGAGACATTGGAAATACAATCAACAATAGAGAGAGGATATCATGGAATAGACATTGCAATTATAAAAAAATGAAACTTTGCACTGGTATCTAGAATTCATATAACATTTGTTTTCCCAAAATAATCATGAGTTGAAAGAATCACAAACATTAAAAACCATAGGAATCCCTACTAGAAACATTTCCAAACTTAATGGATCATATGCATGAACGATATCCAACAACAAATGAATCGTATCCAAGACATGTTATGCATGGTCTCCCCATCCTTTTCCCAATCCCATTTCCTATAACCTACCCACACCAGAGTAAAGTAACAATCAAACATAGGCATTGGCATTTGTTTTTATATTTTATATCTATAAAATTTGAATATTATTTGTTTCGAGGACATATTAATTCATATTTAAAATTGGCTTTCCATGATAAGATATCAACCAAGTAGAACATTAGAAAAATTCACCTCGATGAGGTCCTCAAACAATTCCTACAATATCAATAGTTTTCTCGCTATGACATCTTGGGTAGAAAAAAGAACATACCTACAAAAGGAAAATCCATATATTTCTTGTGTTCAAACTCATATATGGCATGCTCGTAGGGAATGTTTTAAGGTGTTCCTCTTCCTTTACCAAAGGAGACTATAGCTTGGTTAAACCATATATACATTCATTCAACATAGATTCTTGTAAGATAAGTTTCACACATTATTCTTTCCCATTTCTCAACATGCTACAAATGATAAATTGAAAGTCACATAAAACCAAGTACAAGCCATTTTCTAACCAAAATGAACAAACAAACAATGTCTCTAATAAAGCTTTATACCTCATAAATTAATCTGCCACATGCTTAGGCTAAAGGTGATATTATTTGAATCATATTTAGCTCATACTTAATGGGATATTTTTATTTTTACCGTTATGTCAATTTGGTGCTGAAAGAAATATATAAATCTAGGTAATTATTAGTGAAATTCATGTATAATTCAAAACAGGGAAAATTTTAAGAACCCCCCCAAATTTACATGTATTATAAATGGGTGAATCTCCATGGTATATAGGAAAAATGCAAGGCGATTTTATCAATAATATGATATGTATATATAATTTTTTGGCGAATCTCTCACCAGGAATGGCGAATATTTTACTCAATTATAAAATCTTGTGTTTATTGAATACACAAATGAAATCATTGCATTTCTTTAAAATATCTTTTGAAATCAAAATTACTGAAATTACATATCGATAGCCTAGTGGGTGTAGGATAAAAATTCACCCGTGCCATTCACAGAAAGAATGAGAAAAAACCTAATACTATATATAAAACCAAGAAAAATTTAAATTCATCACTTCTAGGGACCTCATAACCACCCTGCCAATAGACAGCTATGTTCCTGTTTGCAATTAGAAAAACTACCCAAATTACAATATGCTTAGTCCAGCATATGTTGGAAAGTTATAGAAGGATGACTAGTGCAATCAATCCATTCCTTTTAGCCCTGGATTTGTTTCAGTTTAAAACAAAAGTATACAAATATACTTGTCCAATGCCTATGCTTTAACCATTCACCTTAAGATGTTTTTACAATATAATTTCCTAAGTCTATTTAATATCTTCATTATCATAAAAACCAACCTATATCCATCTTAACTCCACCTCTACCACTCTTAGGGAGATGAAATATATTTATCCCTTTGAGCACTTGGTGGACCCAGAATTAAGATGGATCTAAGATGATAGAATTTCCCCTTTAAATAGTCTATGCTCACATGAATACCATGGTATTACCATGGGTTATCATAAACCTAGAGCTTAAAAATTACTATTAGTACTCTATAAAAATTAATAAAATTAATAGTTGATTTTTATTTTAACCAAGCTAAAATGTTTAACATACATTAAATTACAACATCCATTTTTACTCTATATCGGATCAAATATTTTTCACTCTATGCTAGTTTTCATATCACGATATTTGAAACCTATCAGGGGTTAGTAGATCCACAGTAAATATGGATCTATGCTGGTTTAATTCCCCCATACAAATAGGCTACATTCCAGGTGAATACCATGGGTCAATACCATGTGCCATTTTTATTTTTATTAATACTAATATTAGGGTTAATAATATTTTTTTGCATGGTATTAATAACAATCTAGTCCATCGTATTTGTCCCATAGTATTTTGCCCATAGGTTTCACCTAAATATAACGCATTTTTTGAGTGTTTGTAAATATAAGGTGACTTATGGAGTAAATATAAAAAAATGTTTTAATTGTTTACCATACCTCTCGTTTATTTATATTTTTTTTAACTTACCATACCTCTTTTACAAATATGGTTTTGGCCCATAGGATTCAGTAAAATAAAACCTCTTTCTTGAGCCTTCATAAATAGAACAAGAGTTATGGACTAAATATAAAAAGAGGTTTTATTTATTTACCATGCGTCTAGTTTATTTATATTTTTATTTATTTAGCATACCTTTTTGAGTAAGTATAAAAAGGCGTTTTATTTATTTACCATACCTCCACTTTACTTATATTTTTGTTTGTTTACACCCTTGCATGTATATAAGGTGACTTATGGAGTAAATATAAAAAATGTTTTATTTATTTACCATACCTCTCATTTATTTATATTTTTATTAATTTACCATACCTCTTTTATAAATATGGTATTTGGGCCTTTGGCCCATAGGATTCACTTAAATAAAACCTATTCTTGAAAATGGGCGAATGGATTCACTTAAATAAAACCTATTCTTGAAAATGGGCGAACGGAAGGTTGTAACTCGTAATTTCAAGGGCTAAATTTACCTTTTTTACCCTCTCCCTTAAAATAAGGTGGGCTATTTGAGGTGATTTGTAAAAATGTACTATGAGACAAAATATTCGCCCACTAAAAATTTAAAACCCCTTAATTTCCCCAAAGGGCGAATATTCGCCCCTAAAATTTTCTATGATTTAGAAACATAACATTAGAATTTATTGGTAAATCTAGAGACACATGCATCTATTCATAATGGTAAATGAGGGTGGACCCTCTCAAACTTATGTGATTCGGTGGCACTATCCATAAATAAATTATTGGTTGTATCAAACATTTGCATTTAACCCATTTATTCTAAAGATTCAATCGGAGAACACACAGGCAGGGTCCCATAACATCCTTGTTCTTGACAAGAAATAAAGAGACATTCACTCTACGACGATTTCATGATAGAGACAGAAAATGTCTTAGGGCTAACCCATCAACAAGAAAAGATAAAAAACATATGGAAAAATACACATACAGGTTATGTTCCAAGTATAAGATAAGATCATTTTATTTGTGTCCACCAAATGACCAAAAAAGTAGTCAAGGGAACAAACATAGTACATCTATTCTTAGTACAAAGTGTGAGTGACAATGCATTTACAAATTGGATGTTAACTATATAACAAGAGGGAATATAAACTAAGGTATTATTACAAATATGGATGTTATAAACTAAAATATCTCTAAAAATATCAGTGTTCAGCAAGAGAAGAAAGGACAACATGCAATGTTCGAGCTTATAGCTGAGGATGAGTGAGGAGGCCAAGAGATAAACAAAACATGATATATTAAGAAATGCATAATAAAACTAATATGTATTATTTTTTTTTAGATAATTCTATATACATTTTATTAAAGAAGAAAATCACTGTAGTTAGCATTTTTCCAAACAAAAAGCTAGGAAAACAATCTATAACAGAAACCAAACATGAATGAGTATGTCTTTCCTTTTTTATTAAATGAAAAGTTAAATTTGTAACATAGGAAGGGGCATTTAGATGGAACAAACATGGAAAATGACATATCAAAACTACATCTAGTACCAAAATTTCATAATTAGGCATACATTAAGTTGACTTACCTCACATTAATGAGGTACTACTGAATACATTGGTTATTAGATGTAGATGTACAAAATTCCTATACCAAAAAATGGTGATCCTATCCAATAGATAAAAAAGGTACCCATGTCTTAAATTCCATGCAACATCTTTTGCGACACCCTCATGGACCTACATTAACATGAGGTCATCAAACATTTTCAATGAAGATAAAAAATTAACCTTGTAAAGTAAAAAATACACATAAATAGAAACTCACCAACAAATCCCATTAAATTTCTACAAAAAAAAAATGACATTAAACATTAAGAATAATCTTGCCATCTTTTAATTGTCACATTTGTGAGGTTGTGTGCTCAGTTCTAACAATGTCTTTACCCTTTTCTTATTCCATGCTACCATCATGTAAAACCAATGAACTTTAGGATGAAAATGGCTTTTGACACAACTTGAAAAGTATTAAACATTAACAAACCTAGATAAAAATAACTTTTTAAGCCTAAGAACTTGTGTGTATTCAATTCATATAGAATCCTCTGCTAAGTTGCAACTGACAGACAAAAAAATATGAACTAATCCCATTATATGGAAAATTCATCTAGCTCATGAACTATATTCAAATTTCAACCTAATGATAGTAAGAGGGCATTATTTCGGATGTAGTTATTTGTAGTCATACACAAAGCTACTTTGAATAACATCTGCCAAAATGACTCACCTTATATATTTGTTGGGCCTCAAGAACTTTTTTTTTGGCAGGTGCATTAATGTCCCACAAATAGATTTGTGTGTCATCTGAACCACTTAGAATATGGCCATGTTTAAAGCATCTCCATGGTAATTAATTTTGAGGTTGAGTGTGAAGTATTGTAATAGCCCCCCTCCTTGAAATTATTTTCTCCCAAATTTGTAGTAATGTTGGGTATTGTAGAATATCTAGAACTCACTATGTCACCTCTTCTACTAGTAGATATTTCCTCTACCTAATAGTTGTCAATGGCATAGATCTTAAATGATACATGTAAATTCATCAATCAAAAATTGCTCCTTTAGTATTGTTGTTTTTTGGGTCCTTACCCTACTATTCAAAGGATTCGTGGAATGAAACAAGAAAGTGAAACTTAGATAATTCTTATCAAGCTATTCAAACATTTTGTTTTGGTGTAATCAGGTCGTTTGCACCCACTTCTAGTCCTCTAACACTATTTAGTTTTTTTCCTTCCTCAAATTTTAGGTAAAGTTCCTCCAGAGTCATTTGGAATTCAACCAAGGTCTTCAACCACTGAGCTCCAACAACAACGTCATCCCTCGTAGCTGTCCAATTGAAATTTCGTCCCTTTGACCATCATTTTGCACTCCATCATACTAGTGTTGGGCATAGATGCTTAGAAATTCTATAACTAGAGTATTTTTAGGTGCAAGAAGTTACCAAATTTTCATCAATGATGTTACAAGAACTCTCATAATCAATGAAATTCATCATAATTTATCCTTATCTAAAGTTTTAAATATTGGTTTGCATATAATCCCTTCTTGTGACATCTACAACCAGTCAATTGCTTAGGTCATCCCTCTCAAAATGAAACATTTATCATCAGAGACAGATCTATATGACACATTGAACTAAAACATTCCAGACAACAAGGATGAGCTCCAACAACAGTCACATTAACTTTGTATTACTCAGAAAAAAATTATTACTTCCACTTGGCATCACACTCAATCTCTACAAACAACTTAAAGATACCACACACATTAATTGTCACCGATAATTTAATGTGCCCCTTCTCTCTTTATAGATTGAGCGAGTAAAGGGAGGTCACATCTGCCTCATAAAGGGCTTGGAGGAATGCACTCTCATGGAGTTAATTTCATCATATAAGATTGGATTCCACTCACGATTGTAATCTCAACATTATATGCATACAAGGGGTGTGTTACACCTACAAGGTGTCTTCTACCATCAATGTGCCCATGTTCAGTTGTAACCATGGACATCTAAAAAATAACTTGGGGAGTGTACCCTACCTAACTAATGCACAACAACTCTTGAAAACGAAAAATAGTAGAGATGGTTTATAAAGAAAAATATACACTTCGTGAAGATCTCTCTCATAAGATCACCCTCTCGCAACATTGCAATGTTTGGTTCAATAGCACACCCTTACTAAAAGGTGAACTCGGTTGTTTCTTTTCCCAGGCTGAAGAAGAAGAACACCTCCAAGTAATAAGTAATATAAAATAATGCATGTGCATAATACAATTACGTTTCTCAAACATAACCATTGAATCTGGTTGACACACCTAACCTATTATTAACTTTTTAAAGTTTAGATTAACATGTCACAAACTTAATATTTATTCCTAGCATTCACCAAGAATTTCCTAGTCATTTACTTGAATACTAACACTAAATTTTGAATATATAAACACACAGTAACAGTCCTAACAATCTAACCTAGCCTACCTACTTAGAATCAACAAAAAACCTGAAAGTACTATCAAAACTGTAATTTGATTTTACTAGAAACTGGAGCACATCAAACTGAAAATTATAACAACAAAGTACAATAGATGTGAAACTCAAATCGTGTCACTATTTTATTACTCTTAAATACAATAAATCCAGACACCACATCCTTAGTTTTCTGGGACATCCTATAAAGAAGATAACATCTCCATACAAAGATCAAGACAAGTGTTTCACATCTATCAAAGTCACACAAAAAAAAAAACTCTCTACAAGCTAACTTTTCAATCCTAGAATACCAAGCTCATGTTATAGGCTACAACCTATGCATGGCCATCAACAATGTATCAAAATGAAAATCACTCTCATGCACACCTCCAATCCTCTGGAAACTGAACCAACCAAGACTAGGTCAACTTCCTCATCCCAAGAGGATTCTGAAGCAAGAGTAACATCATGGGCTACTTCTTGTGTCTAGGAGAATCCATCAATTGCAAACTTGGGTTCAACCAAAATATCATCATCAATCAAATATTTTTAACCTCCATTCATATCATCCCATAATGCAAGATCAATATATGCCTCCACAAAGCTAGAATGCCCATCAAGTCTGTCACTGGAATTTACAAGTGCCACTGTATCAGCAAGTACCATATAATTGTCACCCTCTACCATCCATCTAGCCAACGTCTTTGAGGTATATAGACTACAATCATTAATGGTTCAATGCTTTCCCTCAAAATCAACTCTCCACTATACATCAATCATATAAGAAACTAAAAAAAGAATCCTCTTCTAACCAGAAACAAATAAGATATTATCCAACTCAAGAACATCACCAAAAGGCATCTAAAGGGACATAGAGACAAATTCTCTTATGGAATAAGTAGCATAATCTCTAAGCTCAACGAACATGTTTCTGTGTTGTTGTTGAATCCTATGGAATAAATTATTTTTGTGTCATATATCTTGAAGCTCCACCATCCACATAGCATCTAAGGTCCAACTTCCAACACTATACATAGAGTAAAAACAAATAAATATACCAAAGCCATTTCCATCTTGGAAAATTTGCAATAAGAAGAAGATTTTCCACCTATCACAAGTGAAAAGCATCGAAACCTATCAAAAAAACTAGCCACCTATCACAAGTCCTCCTAGGCATCTCACCTGCGAAAAATAAAACTATGCCAGCCAACAATCACATATATTTACCACCTCTCACTCCTGAAACAAGTCAGACACCTATGGTAGGTCCTCCCAGGTATCACACCTATAAAAAAATACATCCATAACAATCATTAATATGGTGGATCCATCATCTCTCATCACAAGAGAAAGTAGGGTTTCAGCCCAACAAAATAATCTCACATGTGTGAGTGCTCATCTCAAGCAACCTGGGGCTAATTGATGGTGGTCTAGGTACAGGAAGGAGTGAAAATCTCCCAAACTATGAGATTATATCTTCTACTTCCGTTTCAAGGTATAATTACTCGTTCAATGGACTCTCTGTCATCCACTAATAACCTTTAGGGCATCACTAGGTTAGCGGACTCCTCCAAGAACCATAGAGTTCCACTAAACCTCCACTAGTTCGGACCCAATGATGATATAAACCATAGCTTAATAAAACTTGAAATTTCCCTTTAAAAACCCAGAACCATACAACTTAGCCAATTTTCTTTATAAGTCGGGGCCACAACACTTTAGCGGAAATACATAGAATTACATGGAAAACAACGTGCCAACACAAAATCCACACTTTAAATATTATATACCTGCATTTATAATTGTCGTCGGCTCCTCTTCTTCACCATTGATCTATCCAAGATCCAATGGTTATAATACTCCCCGATCTCAAACCTGCTCCACGTCTCTCAACCAACAATCTGACACCAACAGATCTAATGACTCATAAATATATCGGCTGACTAACCTGCGCACGTTAAATCCTCTCGATAAGTGGTTTCTCTTTCTCTCCTCTCCACTACATGGTTCATTATATATGGAATCAGAGCCCAAATAGTGAATACCACTTACGGCCTTTCTTGTGCTCGATAACCACTTGGGGTTTGTTCAAACCACTTTGTTGACTGTTGGCTCATTTCCACGCCGAGCACCATTGATCTGCCTCAGTCTCTATCCGTGGTTTTCCCTCTACAAATGTCAACCTTCCACTTGATATACTCAGAATTTACGATAAACTCAGTTTAAAAGGGAAAACATGGAATTTAACACAATCGACACAGTTTTAACCAATTTCACAAAACACAACTTAAACTTGGAAATTCACAATAAAATAGAGATTTCAAAGGAGATTATCCTTCAGGATTTGAAATAGAATTTATCATTCACATACACAGAACTAAATCATCCAAATCTATTGAATTCGCTCCAAGGAAGCCAAATTTCTTCAACAGTCAAAACCCCTTTACAATAGTGTGAAAGTTACATAAGTATTGGTTCATCCTAAGAACTATATCATAATTCAAAGGCTATAATTTATTAATCCTATCTGTCCTGCGAGGCATTCTCCTTGAGAATCTCCATTACAACTAACTAACTAAAGCTTATTACATCATGATCAAATCCTATATTCTAGCTCTATGTTTAACTAGAAAAACATGGAAATTGATGTCTAGTGGATCCCACCCATTTTCTTGTAATTTTTTTTGTATTTTTGGAATAATTTTGAAGGATTTTTCCTCCAAGTCTCATGCTCCTGCATCAGACTCCTGAGGACATAATTCTTCATGGGCTCCCGTCCATTAGTTCTTCTACAGAATTGCCCAATTTTTGTAGCATGTTTTTTGTTACCCAAGTAGCTTCAGCAATGGGATGATCCTTCCATTTGAGAAAATACTGAAAGTACTCTTGTTTCCTTGAACACTTTCTTGTCCAAAATCCTTTCTAGTTCTAATTCCTTTTGCTGTAGGTAATTGTTTTACCCATTCAATTTCTTGTGTCTCTTGGTCTTATTCTGTATCTTTTGCAATTTCACCTTCATACTTATACATATCAAGAACATTGAAAATTTGAGATATTCCAACATCAGGGGGTAATTAAATTTCATATGCATTTGCAGAAAATTTTCTTAATACTCTGCATGGTCCAATTTTCCTGAACTTCAATTTGTTATACTCTCTCTTTGGAAATATTCCCTTCCTTTGGTGTGCTAAAACCAAATCTCCAACTTCAAAGTTCACTTCTCTTATTCTCATGTCTGCCTTGTTTTTGTACTTGATGTTGCTATCTTGTGGCTATTGTTTCCCCTATTAATGTATTTCTTGTATTTCTGAAGCAAAATCTTCTTCCTCTACACTTCTCATCTCATCTTTTCCCAAGTTTCTTAACTTAGACACTCCTGTTGGATGCATTCCATAAACTACATGAAATGGACTCTGTCTTGTACTGTTGTTAGGTGAGTCATTATATGCATATTAAGCCTATGCCAATAATTGATCCCATTGCTTTGTATTTTCTGCAGTAAGACTCAAAAGGTTAACGAAACTCCCATTCACAACATTAGTCTGTCCATTAGTCTATGGATGATAAGCAGAACTAAAACTCAGTTTAGTTCCCAATTTTTTCCATAGTTTCCTCCAGAAATGTCCAACAAATTTGGAATCCATGTCTGAGACAATACTCTTAGGCAAGCCATGCAATCTTACAATCTCCTTTAAAAATAAATTTGCAATTTGAGTAGCATCACTAGTTTTATAACATAGAACAAAATGTGCCATTTTTGAAAATTTGTCCACTCCAACAAAAATTGAATCATTTCTTCTTTGACTCTTTGGTAGGCCCAAAACAAATCCATACTTACCATATCCCAAGGCATATCTGGAATTGGTAATGGAACATACAAACCTATGTTCTGGCTTCTTCGCTTTGCATATTGAGAAACTTTGCAAGTTTTCACATATTTTTCCACTTCAGTTCTCATTTTAGGCCATTAATAAAATATCTTCAACTCCTCATAAGACTTATCTATACCAAAATTTCCTACAAGTCCACCACTATGTTTCTCCTTGATTAAGTTCTCTCTCATAGAACAATTTGGTATGCACAGTTGATTTCTCTTAAACAACAATCCATCTTGTAATAAATAATCCAACCATTTATTCCTATCCATCAAAACAAGTTTCTTACAGGCTTCAAATGCCTCTTTAAAATCTAAATCTGCCTCATACAATTCTTTAAGAAATTCAAAACCCAACACTTGAATTTGACTCTCTATAAGTAATGTATTTCTCCTACTTAAAGCATATGCAACTTTGTTTGATTGGCCATTAATATACTTCAAGACAAAATGAAAGACCTCAAGATACTCTACCCATTTGGCATGTTTCTTGTTAAGCTTTGGCTACTACATAATATACTCCAATGCATGGTTATCTGAATAAAGCATGAATTCTTTGACATTAGATAATGTCTCCACTTCTTCAATGACTGCACAACTGCATAAAAATATTTATCATAAGAAGAATAATTCTTCTTTGAGTCATTCAACTTTTCAGTAAAAAAGTTATAGGTTTGTCAGATTCCTAACTTGAAACACCTACAATAGCTTCTCCATTGGCATCGTATTTCACTTGGAAAGGCTTACAAAAATTAGGTAGAACCAGAATAGGTTTTTCTGTGATTTTCTTCTTCAACAGCTGAAACTTCTTTTCTACTTCAGTAGTCCATATAAATGGTTTTTTATCCTTCTTTATAGTCTCAATAATAGGAGCATTGATCTTACTAAAATTCCTTATGAATTTCCTATAAAAACTAGCAAGACCATGAAAACTTCTTACCTCAAAGATACTTTTAGGTGAAGGCCACTCGATTATTGCCTTGATTTTCTCTGGATCCATTTTCAATCCTTCAATAGAAACAACAAAACCCAAATACACTAATTCATCTTTCATGAATGAAAATTTCTTGAAATTTAGCAATAATTTCTCTTGTTGTAACCTTCGTAAGACATAATTCAGATGTCTCATATGCTCCTCCTTAGACCTGTTGTAAATTAATATATCGTCCAGATATACTATTACAAATTTACCAATAAACTCTTTAAGAACTTCATTCATGAGTCCCATAAATGTACTTGGTGCATTTGACAACCCAAAAGACATTACTCTCCATTCATACAATCCTTCATTTGTCTTGAAAGCAATTTTTCACTCATCCCCTTCTCTTATCCTTATCTGATGATACCCACTCTAATGATCTAGTTTTGTAAAATACTTTTCTCCACTCAAACAATCCATCAAATCTTCAATTCTAGGTAAATGAAATCTGTACCTGATTGTCATTTTATTGATGGCTCTTGAATCAGTACACATTCTCCAGCCTCCATATTTTTCTGGACCTAACACTGTTGGTACCGCACAAGGACTCAAACTCTCTCTGATCAGTCTTTTGTCAAGCGGTTGCTGAACCTGCTTTCTAACCTCTTCATTTTCTGTGGGATTCATTCTGTAAGCCTCTTTGTTTGGTATATTTTCTCTAGGAATCAAATCTATATGATGGCTAATAATGGGTGGTAACTCATTAGGCAAATCATCAACAATGATATCACAATAGTTATCCAACATTTCTTGAATTTCAATGGGTAAATTAGAAACTTTAGTAGAAGTCATTATTACCTTGGTCTTGCAAATTATAACAAAATTTACCTCATTCTCTTCAATCTGCTGTAAGTATTCCTTTCCTCCTATAAATAGAGTTTTTGGATAAATCTTCTTTCCTGATGCATCCTCTTCTCCCATAGGCAGCAATGTATGATTGACACCATCTTTACCAAACTTGTAGGCATTTATTTTCCCATCATGCATAGCTCCTCTGTCATATTTCCAAGGTCTTCCAAACAATATGTGACACACATCCATGGGCATCACATCACCCACAATTTTATCCTTATATTTGCCCAACTGAAACTCCACTTCACACTGTTCATTCACTAACAACTGATGTCGCTTTTGTAACCATGACACCTTGTAAGGTGTTGTATGTCTCATTGTCTTCAGTTTAAATTTCTCCACCACTTTTGTAAATACCAAATTATTAGTGTTGCCACTATCACTGATCATCTGACAACATTTCCCTTGAACCTTACACATTGTTCTAAACAAATTCTTTCTTTATGATGGTTCAACTATCTCCTTTGCTGGCTTGAGAAAAACTTTATTGACTACCCAAGATTCTCCTCTCCCTGGTACATTTTCTTCTACTATCATTGTTGTTGCTTCTTCCTCAGCTTGAGCAACAATTGCATTCCTCTGACTTTTTCCTACATTCTTTGGGGGCTCAAAAGCTCTGTGTCCTAGTTTGTGACATCTGTAACATCTTACTTCTCTTCCTCTACCTATGCCTCCTCTTCCTCTACAAAAGCTCCCTCTGCCACCTGCATCACCTTCTGTGGTTGTATGATGGGTTGAACTACTGCTAGCTCCATCTTTAGGTGTTGTAGATCTTCCTCTACCACCTTGACTTCATTTTCCTTGGAAGGTACCTCTTCCTCTGGCAGACTACTTCCTCATGAGTTTTTCTTCAACTTTCAGTACCATCTGATAAGTTTATTCTACTATTTTAGGAGACAGTATACTTATCTCATCCTGAAGGTCCATCCTAAGACCATTCGCATATCTAGCCACCTTCTCATCTGTATCGTGAGCTTGTCCCACTCTTACACTTACCTTATATAATTCCTCTGTATATTCTCTCACTGTCATAGATCTCTGTCTAAGATTTTGCATCTGTCTGAACAAGGTTTTTTGATAATTACTTGGTAGAAAACTACCTCTTAGCTTTGCTACCATCCTATTCCAATTTCAGATTGGTTGCTTGCCAAGGCTCTCTATTTTCGCCTGCATTCCATCCCACGAAAGTGTCGCATGTCCTTTTAGCTTGGTGACAACAAACTTTACTTTCTTCTCATCTTTTGTTTTTTCATAATCAAAGACTTTCTCCATGCCAGTAATCTAGTCTATCAATTCTTCTGGATTCAATCCTCCTTCATGTATTGAAACCTCAGTTTTTGGCCTAGATATGGACTCAACACTTATTGGAAGAATCTCATCTTAGGAGTAATTGTTACAGTTTCCTCCTCTTCTTCAGTTTCCACCTCAGGCTCACTAACATCCCCATCATATATATTTCTCCATGCGATTAATGCTTCTAATCTAGCTTGCATCTGTTGCATAGCTTCCATCACCTTAGCATTTGCAACTAGTCGTCCTCTTCTACCATGTCCTTGTCCTCTTCCAACTTTGAAAGCCATATTAAATTTCCTTCTCTTGCTTCTGAGATTCAATTCAATGTCAACAGGTTGCTCTGATACCACTAATGACGGTGGTCTGGGTACAACAAGGAGTGATAAT
The DNA here is from genome assembly GCA_031772625.1 of Pinus tabuliformis. Classification (NCBI taxonomy): domain Eukaryota; kingdom Viridiplantae; phylum Streptophyta; class Pinopsida; order Pinales; family Pinaceae; genus Pinus; species Pinus tabuliformis. The sequence goes on from CM062811.1 coordinate 740,891,281, forward strand.
CTCCCAAACTATGAGATATTATCTTCTAATTCCATTTTTGGGTACAATTTCTTATTCAATGGACTCTCTGTCATCCATTGATAACCTTTAGGGTATCACTAGGTTAGCAGAATCCTCCATGAACTGTAGAGTTCCACTAAACGTCCACTAGTTCATACCCGACGGTGATATAAGCCATAGCTTAATAAAACTTGAAATCTGCCTTTAAAAAATCAGAACCATACAACTTAGCCGATTTTATTTAAAATTGGGGCCACAACACTTTAGCGGAAATACATAGAATTACATGGAAAACAACACACCAACACAAAATCCAGATTTTAAATATTATATAACCATGTTTATAATTATCGTTGGCTCCTCTTCTTCACTGTTGATCTATCCAAGATCAACAGTTAAAATACTCCCCGATATTGAACCTACTCCACCTCTGTCAACTATTGATCTGACACCAATAGATCTGATGACTCACAAACATATCGGCCGACTAACCTGCACACCTTAAACCTGCCCGATAAGTGGTTTCTCTCACTCTCCTCTCCACTACGTAGCATTTTTTTTATGGAATTGGAGCCCAAACAGTGAATATCTCTTGTGGCTTTTCTTGTGCCTGATAACCACTTGGTGTTTCTTCAAACCACTTCATTAACTGTTGGTTGATTTCTGTGCGAAACACCATTGATTTGCCTCGGTCTCTGTCTGTGATTATCCCTCTACAAATCTCAACCTTCCACTTGATATAATCAAAATTTACGATAAACTCAGTTTAAAAGGAAAAACATGGAATTTAACACAATCGACATAGTTTTAATCAATTTCACAAAACACCATTTAAACTTGGAAATTCACAATAAAATAGAGATTTTGAAGAAGATTATCCTTTTGGATTTGATAGAGAATTTATCATTCACATACACAGAACTACATCTTCCAAATCTACTGAATTTGCTCCAAGGAAGCCAAATTTCTTCAACAGTCAAAATCCCTTTACAATAGCATGAAAGTTACATAAGTATTCGTTCATCCTAACAACGAGATCCTAATTCAAAGGCTAAAATTTATTAATCCTATCTATTCTACGAGGCATTCTCCTCGAGAATCTCCACTACAACTAAATAACTAAAATTTATTACATCATGATCAAATCCTATATTCTAGCTCTATGTTTAACTAGAAAAACATGGAAATTGATGGCTAAAGGATCTCACTCGTTCTCTTGTAAATTTTTTTGTATTTTTAGAATAAGTTTGAAGCCTTTTTCCTCCAAGTATCATGCTCCTACATCACTAATTCCCTCTTTGAAACTGAAATTTTAACTTTGGGTTGGGCAAGTGAAGAATGATATCAAGATTCTATTACAGGCCTATGATCACCATGTGTAGGCAGCTAATTGGATTGCAATGATTCTCTATATAGGGAAAAAAATATTTGAAGAGGGACCCTACTTCTTCTACTCTAGTGGTATCTATTTTATATGTTGATAGAATTGTTCATGATGTACTATATGCTCCCACAAGAGCATGATGTGAAAAATTCCTTCATAATTTGGTCAAGGTTGTGAGAGATTCATAATATTTGAGCAATTGAGTAATCATATATTGCACGAGGACTTGAAAGTAAAAGGTATTCAAAAGTGTAATGGAGCACCCCAAAATACCTCTGAATAAAATATTAAGGACAAAGGAAAGTACAAGAAATAAGGAACTACTTGCAACAACTATAAGCCTATTGCTTTAGGATCAGTAATATAACAATTTTCAATCGAGAAAGAAGTAGATCAATGTCACAAAACATGGAGAATAATTTGTTCTTTCATTACGTCTTAGGAAATAGATAAGTCAGTGGATTGATTCTTTGATTATGGAGCTACTAAGCATATCACTAACCACAATGATTGGTTTATTGCATTTGTAAAAGACAAAGCCACTTTGTGGTGGTTATGGGTGGTAAAACAAAGTAATCTATTGAATGGAATTGTAATGTGTAGGTCAAGATCAGAGGTATATACCTCCATGTTGATGAATATGCTTTGTTTTCCTATTTTAAGTAAAAAATTTGTTTTCCTATTTAAAGTAATATTTTATTTTAGTTAGTGAAATTATAAACCCTACTCTATTTTTCAATATTTTGGAAATAAATATGCTTTGTAATTGATAAGTAAAACTAGATACAAGCGAAAAATGGTTGTACAAAATTATGGATGATAAATGGTGGTTGATATCCTTGATATCCATGAGAAGAGAGAACAACAGGCAAGAAACACAAACTACCCTTTGAAAGAGGGAAGGATTGAAAATCCCAAGGTGTTTTGAATCTTACCCATGATGATAATTGTAATGGATGTGGACAACTTCAGTGGTCAGCACAAGTTATGCCCTATTTCCTATTCCATTCATAAGGATAATATGTTGTCCCAAAAAAATTGACCACAATTCTTTTGAGGAGCAAGGTTTGGTTCTAAGTGTTATTTCCAATGCCATTGGTTAAAGGCAAAGAGGTATTAAGAAATAAATTTGGTCATGAAAAGGACAAGTTTTATGAAACATTGAGAGAAATAGTGAAAAAGGGCTCCCTAGAGGTACATTATCCTTTTAGGAAAATTCATAGTAAAAAAAAGTGGAAAGCTAGGATAAACCCAATATCACAAATGGATGGTGAAAATCATACCAACGTTAAAGGGGACAAAATCTAGAAGTTGCATGGAGGGAAGATCACTTTGTTGGGACATGATGAAAAAAAATATTCTAAAATTGTAGGTGATATGCCCCTATCCACCTATTGAATATTCTACCTATATAATCTATAATACAAGCACCTATAGCTTTTCAATTGATTGATTTAATCTTAGAACCTCTTAAATATGGTTATAGATAGTTACCTAGTGTATACCTAGGATTGGGTTCCTTCAAATCTTGTCGGTTTTGGAGTCACTGGACTCAAACTTATGTATATCATTTGTGATTCACGAATGACTATAAAGGTATATTGTAACTACAACTACATTATATAAATTCTTCTTTAAAATCATGATTTCATATATTAATTGTAGGTTACTTTTTTCCATGTGCTACACTTTATAATTATGCACCTACTAGCCAAATCTCTCTTTACACATACACTTAGTCGAATAAGAATTCAAATTCCTTGTATATGTTTACTCAATGATTGTAGCCCTACTTTTCCAAGGATATGTTCTATTTTTGTCTCGGTTGAATTAATTTCTCACGTAGTTTATTTCAGAGATCGTCATGTATCTTAAGCCACTTAAAAATTAGGATTTCATCATGGTAATAGAAAGGAATGATGTAACAAAATGAATTGTAATGCTAGAACCTCATGTATCATATGTTAACTTACAAGACCTTGCTTATTTACATCACTTCCTCTTAAAATAAAATCATGTAGTCCACTTTTGGACCGACTCCTCTCTGACAGTTTACCTATATTCCTATTGATTAATACCAAAGACTGGTTCCCTGCATTCACACATTTTTTTCCATATTTTAACATGGAGATGCATTCTATTTGTCCATTTACTTCACTGTTAGCACAACTACCTACATGCATTCGAGTAAATATATTCAATATGTAAACGCATAATTTCTAATTCCATTCAATAAGGTTTATATGCCATGCATTTTGTCTGTTCATTTAATTCACTATATATTTCTTTGACTTGCATGCATTCACTTTATAAATAATCAAAATTTAATGCGACCTTTACCATTTCTTTTAGTAAAAACTAGTTTCCATATGTACTGCATGGGACAAAGAGAATATTAAGAATCCTATGAATAAATAAAGCAAGTATTCCACAAACTATTTCTACCACACAACATGTACATACTACAATTTATATTCATAGTAATCATGACAACTAACTGCTTCTCTGTACTTTAGCACAGTGAAAGAATTTTCATCATAACCACAAAATTTATAACAACCATTTGATTAATCAAAGAATAGAAAATTCTCTGACTATTACTCCAATGTTAGAAAATCTATGGCTTGCAACATCGATCCACCCATCCTTGGATCACCTACGATTCCCGCCGAGCTATCATTACCTTCCCAGGTCTTAGTAACCCCTACTGAGCCTTGATAATGTTTATTTAACATTATCTTGATCATATATTTTTTGTTGGCAGTATCCTTCCTTCTAGGAATCTATATCCCATTAGCCTTGGCTTCTTTAGTTTTCTTTTTTTCCTAAAAGAAAAAGCCTACTTTTCTCCTTGCAGTTTTTTTCTCCTTGATCTTTATCACCCACCAAGGTGTAGTGTATATCAATATATTTTAATTTAGGAATTTTAATTTAAATATGCTCCCTCTCAGATTCCACCAAGTATCATTTACTCTCATGTTAGCCATTATGATTTCTAGAAATAGAAACAACAACTTTATTTATTAATTAAAAATTAGTTTCCAACCATAGTCAATTTGTCTCAATCCTAGTTAAAGCACTAGTAATAGTACCCAAAAAACAACTATTTGTTTTAATTACAAAAAGGGTGTTACATATGTACCGCCCTTCAAAATAACACCATCCTCAGTGTTTATTATCCCTGTTGGAACCATTCTGGATATGCTTCCTTTATTTCCCAAGTTGCCTCTTCAGATGTAAAGTGTCGCCATTGTACCTTAACTTGAGCAATGACCTGATTTTGTAGTAAGATTTCCCTCTGCACCAAAATGTCGAGTGCTTTGGGAAGAAAGTCTCCTTCGGGCTACACCTTTAAGAGATTCCAATAAATTATATGAGAGCTTTCATGTAAATATTTTTTTCATAATGACACATGGGATATATATTATGTAATTTAACATGAGCACGTAAAGCCAATTGGTATGCTAGTGGACCTATTTGTTCTACCACCTCAAACAACTCACAAAACCGGGGGTACTATATTAGCATAACTACTAGTGCCAAGGGTTCTTTTCCAAGGTTTGACCCTAAGATACACATGTTCCCCAATCTAGAACTCTTTAGGAATCCTTTGTCTATTTGCGTAGCTCTTCTAATGGTCCTAAGTAGTTTTAATGTTATACTAAATTTTTCGTAGTGTCTCCATTTCATGCAAGACATCTGGGCTAAGGACTAATGGTGATATCTTCCTCTTGGCAATGTTTCTGGTATACATGGACTAATGGTTAGCTTGGAGGGTTACTAGACATGAAAGGGGGATTTTTTCATGCTAACCCTCACTTGGTCGTTTCCAGGTTCTTTCCACTTGTTTTGACCTTCTCCCCCCAGTGGAGTGCGAATTCAATAATTAATTCTCCTTTCCCTATTTCTGATGAGTTCATTATGCCTAAAATTTTTCTATAGTATAATAGTCCAATGCTTTAGTGATCCAGGTGGATATTGGTGGCCACCAGCTAATTCCACTTGGATCCCCTCTAGTGCTTCTTACAGTTTTTATCAGTTTCTTTAATTATAGCACAGTTTACTATTTTTAGCAGTTTTTCGGGTCCTAAACTTCCAGAGCCGTTTTGAGGCCCTAAACGACGTCTTTTGGGAAATCCACCGCCAGTGATTTTTTTGATAAAAATCATCTTTTCCGTCGCAGTCCTCGGAGAGATATTTCCAACGGGCTATCATGCATGTCAAACAGAGATAGTATGACCAATTCGTGACCCCGGGAAGTTGATGTACCAACTTACCCGAAAACGGGGCCCACAATTTGGCGTTTCATCTTCTAGGGTTAGGTTTTGGAATGTGAAGGGTTTTCCATTGTTTCTCAACAATAAATAGGCCCTCGAGCCTCATTGTAACACAGTTCAAAACAGTTCAGAGGCATGTAGCCGACACATCTCTTCTCAGAGATACGCTACCATCGCCCTAGCTGGGTTATTTCTATTTGTAAGCATATTTCAGTATTCTCCATTAATGAAATGAAGTATTATTTCCGCGACATCTCTGTTTTTATGGTTATCGCATTTTATTATTTCTGTTGCATCTCTGTTTTTATGGTTATCGCATCTCTGTATTTATGGTTATCTATGTAATCTATTGCGTTCCTGCTTAAATCCGGATCAGTGGTATCAGAGCGGTCTGCTTTTTCTCTGTTTTTCTTTGCATGTCCCCAATGAGGTCAAGATATAAGGAGTTAGGGCTTGAACTGGTCAAACCTTTGCAAGACCAGCCTCGCGAATCTCGACGTCCTCCCATGGCGGATGAGAAGAAAGATGAGGGGGCAAGAGATCCTATCAAAATCTTGCTCGAAGAAGCGCTCGAGCGGCAAAGGAACGCGATGATGGATAGCTTTGCGCAGATCCTTCAGCGGCTACCCAGAGGCGACGCATCGGCTTCCAATAGCTACTCTAGAAACGCCACACCGTTTAAGGTACAAGTTAATTTTGAAATCCCCATCTTCGAGGGTCAAATAGACGCAGATGCCGTAGATAAATGGTTAAATCTGCTAGATGGGTATTTTTCTGTTCACGAATTTTCAAGTCGGGAGAAGATTGTTTTCGCTATTCTCAAAGCAGCCCCCCACGTCAAGGACTGGTGGGAAACCTATTGAGAGCAGAAGGATGAAAGTACAGGCTCACTATTTTCAACCGCACCCACTTGGAATGACTTCAGGGATGCCATCAAGGAGCAGTACTACCCCGTCGGAAGCTACGAGGACAAATACATCAAATGGACCACACTGCGGCAGGGACGAGACCAAGATGTGCCGGAGTTCACAAACATTTTTCATACCCTTCGCACACAGTTGGGTATCAAAGATTATGAGCTGCATCTGGTACTCAAATACCGCGGCTACCTACACAGATACATCCAGGAAGAGAAGGGGTTCTTGAAAATCTCCTCACTCGGCACAGCATACCGATACGCTGTCAAAATCGAGCAAAATTTCAAACAGAAGAAGCGAGACTTTGGATCTGCAAATCCAAAGCCCAAAGGACAAAGCCAAGGCGGGGTGACCCAAGACAACCCGTCGAAGCTGCAAGAAAAGAACAACACCACGAAGCCGAAGAAGGACACAGGAAAGTGGTGTGAGTTCCACAAGAGTCCCACTCATAACACAAGTGAGTGTAAGACCAAGCAGTCGCTGGTGGCCGAGTTGAAGGCTTCCGAATCAGATGCATGTTCCGACTCTGAGTCAGAACCCGACAAGGGGAATGACAAAGGGAAGCAGATTATTGATGCGGATCCCAGCGCCACTGTTGCTACTACCAAGATCCAGAAAAATGACCCCGAAGATCCAGAGGAGGGGGAACGTCTTTTCCACTCACAGATGTGGGTGAAGGGTTCGCCGCTGCAATTCATTTTCGACAGTGGTAGCCAAAAGAACCTCATTTCAGCAGAGGTCGTGAAGCGGTTGGGCCTACCAACTACACCACACCCATAGCCGTACAGTATCGGTTGGCTTCATGAAGGACGAGATCTCAAAGTTCGCCAGTAGTGCCGCCTTCCCTACAGCATCAAGCCCTTCACAGACGAGGTATTGTGTGATGTTACACCTCTGGATGTTTGTGATGTACTATTAGGCTAGCCATACTTGTGGAGGTGACATGCTGTGTATGAGTCAAGGCCTCGCGCTGTCATCATTTCTTTGGATAATTCATTATACAGGATACCAGAGGTAGCCCCACCTACCGCCACCTCTTTGATCACTGCTAAGAAAGGCAGCAAGCTCATCTCACAGACTAGGAAATTTATTTTCTGTCTGGTTCGTTCCCAAAGTAAGGGGAAGATCGTTGCTACATCCATGACCCCCACGAAGGGTTCCTCCACACAGCAGCAGCAACAGAGGGATACAGTCATGACAGAACACATGAATAACTTCTCGTTACCTGGAGGGGTACCACACAAGTTTCAGGTGGGCGACAAAGTTTGGTTACATCTGCAGAGGGAGCGCCTTACCCGAACCCATCAGAAACTCAGACCACTTTGACATGGTCCTTACACCATTACCAAAGCTATGGGAGACAATGCATTTGAGCTCAGCATTCCCCCATTCCTTGGCCTGCACCCGGTGTTCAATGTCGACCGCCTTCGGCCATACTTTCCACCATTACTAGACACGTCCGACATTGCAGAACAACTCACACACACAGAGTTAAATCCAGCTTGCATGGAACAATTTGCAACTGATCGGATCATGGACACACAGATCAAGCACACTCGCCAGCAGAATATCCAACTGTATCAAGTTGTCAAAGCAGGACAACTCCTTCACCAGGGCAAGTGGCTCACCAGGGACCAAGTGCAGCAGAAGTTCCCTCATCTCATGGAGGAACTCAACGCAATGGGGACCATTGCTTCCTAAGGGGGGAGGAATGATCCAGGTGGATATTGGTGGCCACCCGCTAATTCCACTTGGATCCACTCTAGTGCTTCTTACAGTTTTTATCAGTTTCCTTAATTATAGCACAGTTTACTATTTTTAGCAGTTTTTCGGGTCCTAAACTTCTGGAGCCGTTTTGAGGCCCTAAACGGCGTCTTTTGGGAAATCCACCACCAATGATTTTTTTGATAAAAATCGTCTTTTTTGTCATAGTCCTCGGAGAGATCTTTCCAACGGGCTATCATGTACGTCAAACGGAGATAGTATGACCAATTCACGACCCCGGGAAGTTGATGTACCAACTTACCCGAAAACGGGGCCCACAATTTGGCGTTTCATCTTCTAGGGTTAGGTTTTGGAATGTGAAGGGTTTTCCATTGTTTCTCAACAATAAATAGGCCCTCGAGCCTCATTGTAACACAGTTCAAAATAGTTCAGAGGCATGTAGCCAACACATCTCTTCTCAGAGATAAGCTACCATCGCCCTAGCTGGGTTATTTCTATTTGTAAGCATATTTCAGTATTCTCCATTAATGAAATGAAGTATTATTTCCGCGGCATCTCTGTTTTTATGGTTATCGCATATTATTATTTCTGTTGCATCTCTGTTTTTATGGTTATCGCATCTCTGTATTTATGGTTATCTATGTAATCTATTGCGTTCCTGCTTAAATCCGGATCATTCAGATTTCATGGGGTCGATATTTTGTTTTGTAGCAGAGGACTCCAAGAGCCTACCAGTATCCTTGTGCATGCCTTTTGGGTTATATTTCTTATACTCTAGTTGTTTTTTGCCCAGGTTTATATGCTTATTGTATCCTTGAACCTTTTCCCTGCCTTTATTTTGTTTATATGAAGGAAGGTTTCACGAAACCCTCATTGGAAGAATATTTAATTATGGCACTATTCCAATAGTATGAGTGGGTCATATGTAATTTATTTGATTCCCTGTATGTCCTAGTTTTCGCTCAGAGGTTTTCTAAGGCATTGTTATAGTCAGTTACCCTGTGTATACCTAGGAATGGTATCTTGTCGATTTTGGTGTCCGCTGGACTCGAGCTTATGTATATCATTTTTGATTTCCAAATGACAAGAAAGGTATCTTGTAACTTCAAATACATTATATACAGGCTTTTTTAAAATCATTATTTCATATATTAATCATGGGTTATATTTTCCATGTACTTCTCTTTATAATTATGAATCTAATAGCAAAATATTTCTTTACACATACACTTAGTTGAATAAGAGCTCAAATGCATTGTATATGTTTGCTCACTGATTTTAGCCCTATGTTTCCAAGGAGATGTTCTAATTTTGTCTCAATTGAATTAGTCTATCATGTAGTTTATTTCAGAGATAGTCATGTACCTTAAATCACTTAAAATTTAGGAATTGGTCATGGTAATAGCAAAGATTGATGTAACAAAATGAATTGTAATGCTAGCACCTGGTGTATCTTATGTTAAGTTAGAAAACCTTTTTTATTCATATCACTTCCTCTTAAATGGAAGGAATGTAGTCCAATTTTGGACCAACTCCTCTATGACATTTTATCCATATTCCTATTGATTTAATACCAGAGACTAGTTACCTGCATGAACACATTTTTTTTAAATATTTTGACATGAACATGCATTCTATTTGTGTGTTTACTTCACTATTAGCACAATTGACTACATGCATTTGAGGAAATATATTCAGTATGTAAACAAACAATTTCTAATTCCATTCAATAAGGTTTATATGACATGCATTTTGTCTGTTCACTTAATTCACACTATATTTCCTTGACCTGCATGCATTCACTTTAGAAATAATTGAAATATAATGCCTTCATTACAATTCCTTTTATTAATTAAAAATTATTTCCCAACCATAGTCGATTTGTCTCAATCATAGTTAAATCACTAGGAATAGTACCGAGAAAAAAACTAGTTGTTTTGATCACAACATGGATGTTACAAACATCTACTCAGAAATATTATTGTTTGTGTTCATCAGGTCATTCTTTTTTCTAAACACTCTCTACATTGACATAGAAGTTTTTAACTAAGGTTATTATGTTTCATAATGTTAAAAATAGCAACAAGAAATTCCAATTTAATTTGTCCTTGAATTAAATTTTGAATCAAAATTAAATTCTATTCTCATAGCAACTTGTAAATAGCTAATTAAGGTAAATTGACTTAATTGACATGGGATTTTCAAGTTGGAAGTCTATCTGGAGTCATGTAAGTGTGATCACTAAATTTTAGCAGTTTAGGTTGAGTTCTTACGAGTTGTAACTAGATAACTTAGTCTAACTGATTTATAGTTAGTTAAATTAGTTCTAATTGTTGGAGGAATGAGTGGAGGTCTAGTAGTGAGTGAGTTCACCAATGCATCCTCAGTGCCACACCATTTAACTAAAGATTCACTCACAAATAATTCATGCATGTCAGTTTGGATGAGGATGGAGTTGAGATTAGAGTGCAAGGATAACCTAATATCAGTTGTATAATTTTATGAGTTGTACAATTGTTGCATGAAATTAGTTGAGGACCTAAGTTTGGATTACACAGTTATGGACAATGGATTTCTGAATTAAATATGGGCTAGTTCTCTGAGAAATTTCCCAAGGCAGTAGGGTCTTGGCAGGAAGAAAAATTAGCAAAGTGTTGGCTAGAGTGGGCTTGTGAGGTAGAGAGTTAGATCACACTTGTACAAGGATTATTCTAGTGTGAACAAACATTCCATTTTCTTCTCATATCTTCTAGTTAATGAAATATAGATAGATGAGGCTTTCAGAAGTTTATTTCCCCAGAGAAATATTGTGTTATGTATGACTAATATTCTTCGTCCTTACGATTATTGATTTCATTGATCAATTTCGGTCTCTGTAGTAAAGAGTATATTGGTTTCTTTTATTGTCTTTTAGTAAATCACATGATCTGTTGAATCCGTAGGAAAAAACTAGATGGTATTGGAGTTGAAGATAGTGTAGTAGAGGAGATTATGAGTTTGTTGTGCAGGTGAAAATCAAATTTGCAGTTCATACTCAGTTCAACAATATGTACTTCTACAGGTTGCAACTCAAGTATGCCTTGAAAGGCAATTCAAATTATATAGCATGGAAGGACAAGATTGAAGTAGTTCTAGAAGACTATGCCCTCTAAGAAATCATTGATTAATACATTCCTAAGCCTCTAATATTGGATGCGCAAGATCTAGATGAATAGAGAAAGTGTGTGGCAAAGGCGAGGCAAATTATCCTTGAGGGAGTTCGAGACTGTAGTTTTTAACCCTGTACAGAAATTAACTGCATAAAAATTCTAAAAAATAGACAATTAACAATGATGAGAGAATAAAACATAAACTAGATATACACAGAGATTTTCCCCTGGATCCCAAAACCGGGACTACCATATTTATTTTTCCTTAGATTCCTTTCAATGTTACAATACATATATATACATATTGAAGCATCCATAAACCCCAATACATTAACCATGTATTAGAGCATAACCGTATTTATTTTTACTCTCTCTACAAAATTCGATGGATAGAAAACCATCATGCCCAAGACGATGTGTGAAATTCATGCACAAAACCATAGGTAGGTTCGCACACCTAATATAGGGTCTTAAAAAAAATCTTGGGGCACTACCCTAGACCCTATGCAACGGGGCTGGCACCCCTACTCCGGTTAGTGCAATGTACATGGGGGGACTAATGCCACCGCTGTCACCCTCCCATATGTGGGGTAGTCATGGAAGGATTATAACACACACCCAACATTCTCCAACTTGTTATTTTATTTACACAGGGGGCCATAGGAGATATTAGTCATTGGTCCAGTGTTGTAATGCCCATTGTTTGTCAACACCAAGAGAACCTCTTAGTGGTCACAAACTTTGTCAATGCCTCTAAAATATTCTTCAAAGTGTTTACCTTTACCAACAACACCATTTTGTCCTAACAATATCCCTCACAAAGTGATATTGAACATCAATGTGCTTTGCCTTTGAATGATAAGCAGGGTTTTTTTCCAAGAAAATTGTACTTTCGTTGTCACAGTCTATCCTTATGCCTAGATGTACTAACCCCATACTTGAACATAATCTCTGTAACTAAACGGATTCCTTTCTTGCATGAGTGGTTGTTATGTATTCTACCTCTGTAGTTGAAAGTGCCACTATACGCTGCCTCTTGCTCATCCAATTGACTACACCTCCAAATAGATTAAACACATACCCACTTGTAGATTTTCTATGACCCAAATCTGAAGCCCCATCTGCATCAACAAAGCCACGGACGTCCAAAACTTTGTCCAATCCTGGTCTTCCTTGATATCACAAATGATAATCACTAGTTCCATGCAAATAACTAAAAGCCTGCTTCATAGTTGTCCAATGCTCCTTTCCTAGTTTTGACATAAACCTACTCAATATGCCCACTGCATGTGTAATGTCTGGTCTAGTGCAAACCATTGTATACGTCCAGCGACCTACTACAATTGCATATGGAATGCAGGATATGTCCTCTTCCTCTTCTTGTATCTTGGGAGCCTGTTTAGTAGATAAATTTACACATATAGGAATATGAAGGTTCATCATTTTACTATCAAGCATATTAAACCTCTGCAATATTTTCTTGGCATAATTCCTCTAGTTTAAACACAACTTCCTCTTTTCTCAATCTTGTTTAATTTCCATGCCCAAAATATAGTTTGCAACACCAAGATATTTCATGTCAACTTTGGAGGACAAATGTGTCTTCAAATCCTGGATAATATCTTTGTCATTTCCAACCAACAACATATCATCCACATATAAGATGAGATAAATAACATGGTCACCAACTAATTTAAAATGCACACTATGATCTTCTTTGCTTCTATTGAAGCCACGTCATCGTATAAATGTATCAAATTTTTTATATAACATCATTGGTGATTGTTTTAACCCATAAAAAGATTTTTTTAACTTGCATACTAGTTCTTTCTTACCCTTCACCACAAAGCCTATAGGTTGCTTCATCTAGATCTCTTCTTCCATATCCCCATGAAGAACTTTTGTCTTCACATCCATCTGTTCTACCTCAAAATAAAAAGAAATGACAACAAATAAATGTAATCTAATAGAAGCTACCTTGGCAACAAGAGAAAAATATCACCGAAATCAATTCCTGACACCTCGGAATAACCTTTTGCTACTAACTGAGCTTTGTATTTCTCCAGCTTATCTTTTGCATTCATCTTCTTAAACACCCATTTGTTGCCAATGTGTTTCCTTTTAGCCGACAACTCCACCAGATCCCAAGCCTCAATTTTTTACATAGATGCCATTTCATCAACCACGGCCTCCTTCGAGAGTTTTCCATCATCTAAGTACTGCTTCCCTCACCATTCTAGGATCATCATCAGTAATAGATAAAACAAAATTTTAATAGAAATCAAATGGACTATACATTTCTAGCTTCCTTCTTTCTCGAACTAATATTCTCCGAGATGGATTTTGTGGCTCTTTATATTCTAATTTCTCTTCTTCCTCCTTTATCTCAAACTCTATCTTCTCAAGTTCCTTTGGTAGGACTTCATGTTTAATAAAATATTTCACCTCTCTAAACATCACATCTCGAATGTACACAACCTTCCTTATTTATGGGTTCCAAATATTATAACCTTTTAAACCATCCTTATATCCAATCAAGATGCACCTTTCAAATTTACTATCCAAATTTATTCTTTTCTCTTTTGGAACATGTACATATGAATCACATCTAGATACGCTCAGGTCTGAAAGAGAAGGTTTCTTACTAGTCCATACTACTTGTGGAATCTTATCCTCCAACGCTAATGAAGGTGATCTTGTTAGGACCCTATGATACTAGTGATTCCCCTATTACTATTGTTGTTGTATCCCTTATTGTTATTTTTGTGCCCCTATTGTCCCCATATTGTTATTATTATGCTATATAGAATCCCTATATTGTTAGTTTTGTGCCTTTATATTATTATTGTTAGGTTGTCTTCATTATATTGTGACCCCTTAGACTCCTATATATAGAAAGGACGTTTTGTCATTTGAATGATCCAACAATTTTTCGTTTGTGTAATGTAATGGAGGTTACCCACTCGAAGAGGCTGAATTCTAAGGCATTGATCTATAGTTTCTATCTTTTTGTGAGCTAGTATCATAACATTTGATATCAGAGCTTTGGATTCTAGGGTTTCGCTGCTCCAAACAGGTCATCGTAGAATTTTCGCTATAATGTTTTTCTGCGATGTTTTAGAAGATAAAAGAAAAATCCATTTGATATTAAATCTCATTGAATCTTCGGTTCAAATTTCAATTTTCTTCGTGCTATATTTTCGGAGATATTATCCGAGGAATTTAGGGTTTTTGTATGCTCTAGAATTTCATGTGAAACAACTTATTATGGAATGTTCACTATAACGCTTTCACTACTAACTTTCAGAAGCTACGAAAAAGCCCATTTGAGAAGAAAATGATTTGAACCTCGGCTCCAAATTTTAGATCCTATCTCGCTATATTTGTGGAGATATAATCTAAATAACTTAGGGTCTTTGTAGACTCCAGAATTACATTCCAAACAGGCCACCTTGGGAAAACTGTCATAAATTTCACTGTAAGCATCAGATTGAATTTTCTTAAGAAGTTAAAGAAAGAGCATGGACTGTAGTTTGATTGAGTATCATTTTCAGAACCTAAGGTTGAAACAGTGTTCCTCAGAACGTCGTACAAGTTCACTCTACTAAACCAGTCAATACTCAGGTCGTCATGCAAGATTTGGCATAAATCCTCATTGGAGAATCCAATATTGATTTGACTTGTGCGGTTAGAAATATTACTCAGAGGGTAATCGTAGGAAGAAATTTTAGACCTCGAAGATCCAAAATTACAGAGATACATCAGATTGAATATCGAGCTCCTACAAAGTGAAAAAATGTGTGTAGTTTTTTTAAATTTTTTGCATAATCTTGGTTTGAAAATTTTGCTTGAAGGAATTCAAAGGGCATAGTGAAGCATTATTATCAATAATTGATGGACCAAAGAGAGAAAATGGAAACACCTAGTAAGCAACTTGAAATCTCTAGCATGACTAATAAATAAGAGGAATACATGCAACATGATATATCGAAATTACGAGACCAAGTGCAACAAATTTCACTCACACGAAAAGTAATAGAAAATTAGATGGATGGTTTAAAGAAAGACGTAGAAGCTAATATGGATGGTTTAAAGAAAGCAGTGGAAGGTAAGATGAATGGTTTAAAGAGAGGCGTAGAAGCTAATATGAATGACGTGGAAGCTAAGATGGACGGCGTGGAAGCTAAGATGGATGACGTGGAAGCTAAGGTGGACGGCCTGAAAGCTAAGATGGATGGCGTGCAAGCTAAGATGTATGATTTAAAGAAAGGCATGGAAGATTTGTAGAGAAATTTGAAGACATATTTGACAAATTTTGTACAAGAAATGCTCAATAATGGTGAAAGGGTAGTAAACAAAACTCAAGATGAGAAAAAAATAAATGGTAATCATGATTTCATAGAATTTAACATTGGATCAAAGAATCACCATGTTCCAAATATCAATATGAGGAAGTTTGATGGCGAGGATACCGAAACATGGATACTACAGACGGAGAAATTTTTTGATCTCCATAATGTGCAAAACACACAAAATGTACGCATTGCAACATTATATTTGGAACCAAATCAGTTTTGATGGTACCAATGGCTTTGCTCTCATAAGAAAATTGTCACCTGGGCTATTTTCATAGGTGAAATGATATCACACTATGAGGTTACAAAAAGCAACACTTTTTTTAGCCAATTGATAAATCTCAAACAAAAGGGTTCAATGATGGAGCACATTAAGGACTTCCAAAAATTGAATATAAGGGTAAATATGTCCTAGAGGAGCATAGGATTGTTGTGTTCATAGGGACTTTAAAAGATAACATCCAACATGAGGTTCTCCTTTGGGAACTAGATTCATTGGATAAAGCATTCAGGTTGGCAAGAAAAATGGAAAGAAAAATTATGGCAACAAGGAATCCTACCACTCACAATCATAAAGATGGAAGTGTTACTGCCCCTAGCCATCCACAACCTACAAGATTAACACCACAAGAATTGGAAGAAAAAAGAGCAAAAGGGCGTTGTTACAGTTGTGATAGAAAATACACTAAAGGTCATAAGTTTGCTGAGAAGAAATTATTTTACATAGATTGTGAAGAGGAGGAAGAAAAGGAACAAGAAGTGTCAAAAGAGGAGGATATAGACTAGGAAAAAACTCTAGAAAAGGAAGAAATGAATTCAACCATATATTGTAATGCATTGGCTGGAATTACCACTCCTCAAAATATCAAGATAGAAGGGTATATGAAGAAGAAAAAGGTAATAGTGTTGATTGATTTGGCAGGTACCCATACTTTTATTCATTGTAAGAAAACCAAGGAATTGGATTTCTTCCTATATCTAGCACTAGAGTGTCAAGCGATGGTTCCAAGTGGAGGAACCATAAATTTCTTAAGAAAGTGCCATAACATAAAGCTATCCATGAGAGAATATGTATTGAATAGGCCAATGCTTTCCGTTCCAATGGGTGGCACTGATGTTGTACTAGTCATGCAATGGCTACAATCCTTGGGTACAATAGCTTTTAATTTTCAAGAACTTTCCATGAAATTCTCTTCAGAAGGAAAGGAATTTGAATTAAAGGGTATCACAGGGAAACCGTGAAAGATAATCGGCTCTAACAGAATGACAAAGCTTCTAACAAAAGGAAAACGAGGCATAATTGCACAATTATGTTCACTACAGGTTCCCACATCAAAATCATCCATTTATCCAGATCTCCAAAAAGTCTTGGACAATCGTTCAAAGGTATTTGAGACTCCCAAAGGCCTCCCACCTATTTGTGATCATGATCATGCTATAAGTTTGATTCTAGAAAGTGTTCCTTCAAACATGAGGCCTTTCAGATATCCCTATGTCCAAAAGAGTGAAATTGAATGTATGGTTGCAGAAATTCTAGAGGTTCGTATAATTCAACATAATCAAAGTTCATTCTCTCCCCCAGTAGTGGTTCACAAGAAGGATGGAGCAGGGCGCACGTTTCCAAATTATAAGGAGCTCAACAAGCTCACTATTAAAGATAAATTTCCCATTCTTGTCATTGATGAATTATTAGATGAATTACATGGATCAATTTACTTCACCAAGTTGGATCTTCATTTGAGATATCATCAAATCAGAATAAAGATTGAAGACATTCCAAAAACAACATTTAGAACTCATGAGGGTCATTATGAATTTTTGGTCATGCCTTTTGGCCTTAATAATGCACCTTCTACATTTCAAGGTTTGATGAATTCCATTTTGAAACCCTTCCTTAGAAAATTAGTGTTATTATTTTTTGATGATATACTAATCTACGTCATGTCTTGGAAGGATCATGTCCAACATGTTCACATGGTGCTCAAACTATTGGAGGACAAACAATTCTATGAAAAAATACTGAAATGTTTCTTTGGAGTACAAGAGGTGGAACATCTAGGTCATATTGTATCTCATGAAGGTTTTAAGGTAGACCCTAGCAAAATTAAAACCATTACGGAATGGAAAATACCCACATCCATAAAGAATCTATGAGGATTTATGCGGTTGACAGGGTATTATCACAAGTTTGTTAAGAATTATGGGAGAACCGTAGCACCTTTAGCAACATTATTGAAGAAATATGCATTTTTCATGGACTGCAGAAGGAACTAAGGCCTTTGAAAATCTTTAAGGGGCAATGTGCCAAGCACTAGTCTTAGCTACACTGGACTTCACAAAAACCATTATTGTGGAATGTGATCCCTCAAGAAATGGAATTGGTGTTGTTTTAATGGAGGAAGAAAGACCCATTTCTTTAGAAAGTCATCCAATCAAAGGAAAGTATTTACACAAAGCTATTTATGATAAGGAAATATTGGCTATACTACATGCACTTAAGAAATGGCAACCCTACCTAATGGGAAGACACTTCAAGGTAAAAACAGAACATGATAGTCTTAAATACCTTTTAGAGCAAAGATTATCTTTAGAAGAGCAGCAAAAACTGGTCAAAAAGATGTTGGGTTATGACTTTGACATCTCTACAAAAAAGTGAAGCAAAATGTTGTGGTAGATGCACTCTCAAGAAAGGATGAGGATGTGGAAGCATTTCTTTGTGCCATTTCTACTATCCAACCAGATTCGATAAATGAAGCAAGGGATGAATGGAAGAATGACAAGGAAGTGTGGGTACTCATTCAAAAGATACAATAAGATCCCATTACATCTGATACATTTAGCTGGAAAAATGATTTGTTATGATACAAGGATCGATTATGCCTATATAAGAATCCCCAACTCAAACAAAAGATTCTTGGGGAATTGCACACGTTTCCCTTAGGAGGGCACTCAAGATTTATAAAAACCTACTACAGGATTAAAAAGGACTTTTTTTGGGATGGCCTTAAATCGGATATTCAAAAGTTTGTGACCGAATGTTTGGTTTGACAACAAAATAAAGTTGAAACAATTAAGGACCGAGGACTATTACAACCTTTATCCATTCTAGGCTAATGTTGGGAGGAGGTTTCAATGGATTTTATCACAAGTTTACCCAAGTTCAAAGGAAAGAGTGTTATCATGGTGTTAGTTGACAGAATTACCAAGTATGCACGCTTTTGTGCATTATATCATCCATTTAAAGCGAGTACAGTTTCTACTACATTTATGGAAATAATTCAAAAGATACATGGAAACCCAAAGATTATTGTAAGTTACAGAGATCCCATTTTCACTGGAATTTTTGTGACATAATTATTTTCTTGTCTTGGTACTCGGTTATCTCATAACTCACCTTATCATCCTCAATCTGATGGGAAAATTGAGATAGTAAACAAATGTTTGGAAGGACATCTTCGTTGCTTTGTATCTAATAAACATACACAATGGGTCAAATGATTGCCTCTGGATGAATCGTGGTATAACACTTCCTTCCATATTGCAACAAAAATGACCCCATTTATGAAACATTATGGATATCATCCACCATCCATCACACCATATTTAAGAGAAAATTCTAAGGTTCAAGAAGTGGAAGATCACATCGAGCATCAACAACAAGTTCTCCAACTCTTAAAGGATAACCTCACCTTGGCAAAAAATAGAATTAAATAGTAGGCAGATCAACATCCCAACAAAACAAGTTTCGGTGTAGGTGATTGGGTATTCTTACGGATACAACCATATAAACAAATGTCCCTCAAGAAAACTTAGAAGGATAATATATTATCAACAAAGTATTATGGTCTGTACAAGGTGTTTCAAAAGATAGGTACTATGGCATACAAATTGGAGCCTCCTGCAGCTTCTCGAGTGCACCCACTTTTCCATGTTTCATGCAGGAAGAAGGTTATAGGTGACAAGATTCCACTTCAAACAATATTTCCAAAACTTGATGAGCAATCAAAAATCATATTGGAACTTGAAGAAATGAAAGAAACAAGAACACGATAGTTATGAAATTGATCCATTTCAGAGTATCTCATCAATTGGAACAACTTACCCATTGAAGATTCCACATGGCAGGATGAGGATTTTATACAAAAGCATCTAGAACTACTCAAGAGTTGAGGAGAACACTTTTTTGAAGGAGAGGGGCATGTTAGGACCATATAATACTAGTGATTGCCCCATTACTATTGTTGTTGTATCCCTTATTGTTATTGTTGTGCCCCTATTGTACCCATACTGTTATTATTGTGCCCCACAAAATCCCTCTATTGTTATTTTTGTTCCTTTATATTATTATTGTGAGCTTGGCTTGGTTATATTGTGACCCCTTAGACTCCTATATATGGAAATGAGGTTTCTTCATTTGAATCATCCAAGAATTGTTCATTTTTGTAACGTAAACGAGCTTGCCCCCTCGAAGAGGCTGAATTCTAAGGTGTTGATATACCTTTTCTATATTTTTGTGAGTTGGTTTCATAACACTGCCCTAGATGGATTTTGTGGGTCTTTATATTTTAATTTCTCTTCTTCCTCCTTTATCTCTCACTCTATATTCTCAGGTTATTTTGGTAGGGCTTCATGTTTACAAAAATATTTCACCTCTCTAAACACCACATCTCAGATGTACACAACCTTCCTTGTTTATGGGTTCCAAAGATTATAACCTTTTGAACCATCCTTATACCCAATCAAGATGCTCCATTCAAATTTACTATCCAACTTTGTTCTTTTCTTCTTTGGAACATGTACATATGAATCACATCCAAATACCCTCAGATGTGAAAGAGAAGGTTTGGACAAGGTGTTGCTTAGACCTATGTAGCATTGGATAATAGGAAAATCACGAGGCATCTATTATGGGCAGTAAGATTTGTGATCAATCATTTTCTATTTTGATTTACCTTGGATATAATTATAGTTATGTTAATCCTAACCTCGCAAATAAGTATTTTTTTAATAAATGAGTAATTGTAGAAACTTGGCTCGTAAATGTAGCTACATGTGCAGAGAAGTGAGTTCATCATTGGGTAAGAGCCTGTGCAATTTAGTTGAATGGTATGTCTACATCAACACATTTGAATGTATTGTTGTTGGGTTCATATAGTATGGCTTTTGGTATGGATTGGTTGTATCTCCATAGGACCGAATTGGATAGTTATGAAAAATCTACTAAGTTCTTGAATGACAATGGAGAATAAAGAGTCTTGTAGTTAAAGAAGAAGGCAACTTCAATTAGAAAGGTGGCAACTATGCAAGTGAAGTGTACTCAGGGGAAAGGGTGTGTTTTATTTGTAGTACATATTGGTAGTGAAAAAGGTAATGAAGTTGAGGATGTGGATGTTTTGAGCAGGTAATTGATTTTACATGAATTTGATATTGTATCTTCCGCAGATGTTCCAAATTTTATGCTTCACATGGAAGTGGATTTTTCTATTGAGATGGTACTTGGGGCAACAATAACATCAAAAGCGCCATAAAGGATGATCTCTCCAAAGTTGGATGGGATAACATTGCACTTGAAGGAAATTCTAGATAAGGGATACATTTGGCCAAGTGTATCACCATGGGTGTCACTGATATTGTTTGTGAAGAAGAAGAATGGTACTCTTACGATGTGCATTGATTAGAAGAAGTTTAACAAGGTGACTATTAAGAACTAATATTCATTATCAAGGATTGATGATTTGTTCAACCAGTTGAAGGGAGCAACAATGTTCTCCAAGATTGATTTGAGATTGGGATATCATAGGGTACACGTTAAAGAAGATTACATTCATAATACGTATTTCCAGAACAGGTACAAACATTATGAGTTTGTTTCCACTCCATTTAATTTTACTAATGCTACAACTACATTTATGTGCTTGATGAATTGTGTGTTATTTCCTCATATGGAAAAGTTTTTTATTGTATTCATTGATGCTATTTTGGTATAATATAAGAATGAGGAAGAGCATGCCAAAGAGTTAGAAACAATGTTGAGATTGCTAAGAGAGAATCACTTGTATGCTAACCTTAGAAAATGCAATTTCTTTCAGACATAGGTACATTACTTGGGACATGTTGCTTAGAAGGAAGATATACCAGTAGATCCAGAAAATATAAGGGCTATCATGGAATGGGAATCTACTATGAATTTGCATGAGGTAAGATCATTTATGGGGTTAGTAGATTACTATAGGAGGTTCATACAAAAATTCTCTCACATTGCATATCCTATCACGTCATTGGAGTGAAAAGGTAAGAAGTTTTAATGGACAAAAGAATGAGCAACAATTTTTGAGTAGTTGAAACAATTGTTGACAAATGCTCCAATTCTAAATACTATAGATCCGAATGAAGAATTTCTGGTATGCAGAGATTCTTGCAAGAGAAGACTTGGTGGAGTTCTTATACAAGAAGGATAGCTAGTATGCTATGAATCACAGAAACTAAATGAGCACCAGCAGAATTATCTGACACATGATTTTGACATGGAAATGATCATCCGTGCATTGAAGATGTAGAGGAATTATCTTCTTAGCATGAGATTTGTACTAATGAGTGATCACAGTGGATTGAGGTATCTATTTGACCAACCAAATTTGAATGCAAATAAATCTAAATGGTTGGCGAAGATCAATGAGTTTGACTTTGAGATCAAGTACATTAAAGGTAAAGAGAACAAGGTTGGAGACGCTCTTAGCGAGTGGATATAGATGAACTACATAGAAGTTAGGAGTTCTTGTGGGATATATTTACACGCTCAGATATTGTAGGCATGTCAGCAAGATAATAGGTACATAAAACTTAGGCACAGGTTACATCAAAGTACAAAGTACAGGTAGAGGTATAGGCAAAGTCACACAAGACGTGGACTATCATCTCATAGATGAGGGCTTGCTCAAATTTATGGACATGATATATGTGGCAGATGACAGCGAGCTTAAGAAGCTTATCTTGATGAAGTTTCATGCAAAACCATACTGAGGTCACCCAAGATATTAGACGACATTGACAGTGCTGAAAAAGTTCTACTATTGGACAAACATGAAGAAATAAGTGGAAGTGTTTGTAGGGGGCTTCTTTGATTATAGATAGGTAGAGGTACAATGTAAGCATGCATGTGGGTTATTATAGATGATCTTAATTCAAGAGTGGAAATGAGAGGTCATTATAATGGATTTCATCATGTGTTTGGAAAGGACACCTAGAGAGCATGAATGGATTATGGTTGTCGTTGAGGGGTTGAAAAAGGTAATACATTTCAGTCGAGTGAGGTCTACTTATTCAACCAACAATGTAGCTCAGGTTTTCGTTAGGCATGTGGTGAGGTTTCATGATGTTCCAAAGAATATTGTGTGATACATGGATGCTAAGTTCACTTCTAGGTTTTGCAAAGCGTTATTTACAGGTTTGGGTATTCATTTCGCCTTCATAATAACTTATCACCCACAAATAGATTGAAAAACAAAGAGGGAAATAGGATATTGTATAATATGTTGAGGATGTATGTCATTCATCAACAATGAAAGTGGGAATAGTATCTTCCATTGGTAGAGTTCACTTACAGAAATGGATATTAGGAGTCTTCGAGGATGAGTCCATTTGAGGCACTCTATGGTTGGAGTTGTAATACTCATATTAGCTGGAGTGATCAAGTTAATAAGGTATTTATAGCGCCATATATGTTGGTGGAAATGGAACAAGAAATGCATGTAATCAAGAAGAATCTAAAGGTAGCACAGGATATACAAGGAAATTATGCAGATTGAAACAGGTTGTTTAAGGAGTTTAAGGTTGTTTGATTTTTTTTATGAGATCCCTCCTTCATGATTGGAATATGGCACATGGGTGACTGACTAAAAGAAACATTTGGCTCCACCTAGTCTATGGTCAGGTGGTTCGTGGAAGTCCCATACCTGGTAGATCTATGCAATCATAAATAAGAGATCTTTTTCTCCCTAGTATTTTATGGGTAAATATGCTTGTTTGTATATTCCTTATATGGATATTATATCCTTGACATTTAATTTTTTTATATGTTGCTTATGAGTGAGTTTGATGACAGTGAAAATGTATGGATCTCATCATGTTTTGGTTAATCACTAAATTTACATTAATATATGGCTTAATAGTTGGTAATACATTTATGGTGATGAGGCAACAATGATTGTTATACATTCTCAGCTAGGCGTAAGACCTTTATGCTCAAATATGTTATTTAAACCTATAGAATGCATATTTTTGACATGTTTGACACAATTCCTATCATGGCTAGTAGTGGTCCAGTTAAGTCCTTGTTCAATTATCTACACTAATATTATTGTTTTGATTTCGCTTTTAACTTCTGAAAGTTTCATGGAGTTCTGGGCAATGGCCTCATTCCTGGCCCTAAAATAGCGGCACAAAATCAGGACTCGTTGGCACAAAACTACTTGGAAAATTCCTCAATCGCAGACATGCCTTATTGTGGGAGCGACTATAGGTTCCCAGTCGCATGCATGCCCATGTCAAAGGAATGATTGAGGCTTTAATGCAGAAAAATGCCAACTTGTCTGAGCGGCTCATCACCTACATGGGTTGGATGACCCTCGGGGTTTTGTTGCATGTGTAGAAGGTTAGGTTGGTTGTGCTCAATTGGTTCCACTTCCTAAACTGATACATAGGAATTTGAATCATATCGTAGTAACTCTTCATCAC
This sequence comes from Pinus tabuliformis, assembly GCA_031772625.1. Taxonomy (NCBI): domain Eukaryota; kingdom Viridiplantae; phylum Streptophyta; class Pinopsida; order Pinales; family Pinaceae; genus Pinus; species Pinus tabuliformis. The sequence continues at coordinate 740,915,821 of CM062811.1, forward strand.
ATGTTTAACCCAGTTGGACGCTTACTTGTGTAGATGTGAGGTCTAATTGGAACTTCACATTGGGGAAACACCCTTGGTTGATAGATTTCCAGCACTGTCAACACTTTCCAATCATGATTCTTTGAGTTCTTTAAAACATTTGGCATCCTACCCTTTATGTCAATCATTATGTTTAACTTTTACTTTTCCCTTTAGCTAGTAGTGGCTCTGACTATAGAAGTATGTAGTTTATGTTTCCAAACATGGGCATAGAAATAACGAGATGTTAAAATATGTTTTTTGTCTAATGTTCTTATGATTACTTAGGTCTATTCTACTCCTAAAGTCAACCCACAAGTGTTACTGGTAGTATTTGTCGATCTTCACTCAATCATTCTATTTTCTCAGCACTCTCTACATTGACATAAAAACTTTCAACTCAGCATATTATGTTTCCTCATACAAGGAATATGGAAATGTTGTACAATTCTATCATAAAAGAATGATTCTTTTTCATTATGGAACATTACATACTGTTGAATTTTCTTATCAATGTCAAACATAACAATGTTCTTCTAGAAAACCATAACTATATTGAGATCATGTGAACACCTTTTCTCTATTTCATAAAAAAAAATTATATACCACAGTTGTACATAATGTATATGAAATTTTTACTACAAACTTGACCATAAATTATCCAACCCTTTTATCTAATTAACATATAACTTAAAGAAATAGCATCCTAATAAATTAACCTTTTTATATTTCAAATCAGATGAATTGATTTTTTTATTTTAGTTTTTCTAATAACTTTATGGATTCAATAAAATTACAACATTCTATTACACTTTACATTTACATTAAACACTCTTAATTATGAACATTAACCTATAGAATTTAAAACATATAATCTTAAAGTTAAACTCCATTTCTATAGTGCATGAAAATCAAAATACAAATATCACTTTATTTTAATATCTAACTTTAAGCTGAAAATATATTTTTAAGAGATTATGATTCTTGTTTATATCTCCAATGGAGATTGCTTATCAATTTAAAATTAAAAATTATTCTAGCAAAAGATGATATCAAGATTATGCAGTGAGTTTCAATCTAATCTATAAAATAATGATGTACACAAGTAAATTAAATATGTACCATTACAAAATCATAATCATAAACTTGTCCATAAATTATTCAATCCCTTCATTTATCTCAATTGACATGTATCTTAAAAGAACTAAATCATATTTAATTTACTTTTATATATTTTAAATAAAATAAAACATTTTTTTTAATTTAGTTTTTTTTAATGCCTTTATAAATTAACAAAATTACACTATTGCATTGCATTTCATAAAACGGAGATTCGGAGGGGCTGACCTTGACTCTGAATGTCAAACGGCTTATCTACATATGAATGTTCTACCGTGTACCCTACGAAGTATTGCGATCGTCGTGCAACACCATTCAATATTCCGCTCCCCTCCTCCCCTCTAGATCCTTTATGTATGAAACTATCAGCAGAGCGCAAAACGTCCATATATCTCAATTTCCCAGATAGTTTAGTACCAGAACTACACATTGCAGAGGATGTGACAGCTTCAGCAAAGATTCATAAATTAGCTCCTGTAGTGCGACAGTCTAAGGATCTAAGGTGAGTTACTTTTAAATTTTAGATGATTATCTTAGAACTCCAATTGAAACTACATTCGACTACTCTACCAGAGGTCAGGGAGCAGCATGGCGCAACCATCAGAGAACACATGTCTACTTTGGATAATGCAGTATCCCTACAATGGTCTTTTTTAGGTCCCTATACTACTAGTGTAACCTCTTATTGTTATTACTACAACCCCCTTATTGTATTATTGTGCCCATATAGTCCCCGTGTTGTTATTATTATGCCCCATAGAACCCCGCTATTGTTATTGATGTGCCCCTACAATATTATTTTTATGTAGGCTCGGATTGTATTGGGAGCTCTCAGACTCCTATAAATAAAAAGGAGGCCTTGCCACTTGTATCATCCAAGAATTGTTCATTTGTGTAATTTAAAGGAGGTTGCCTGCTCGAAGAGGCTGATTTTGAAGTCGTTGATCTATATTTTCTACCTTTTTGCGAGCTGGTTTCATAACATTTAGTACCAGAGCTTTGCATTCAATGGTTTTGCTACTCCAAACAAGTAATCGTGGAATTTTTTCTATAATGTTTTCTCTACGAAGTTTCATAAGCTAAAAGCAAAACCTGTTTGAGTTAAAACCTTTCTGAACCTCGGGTACAAATTTCAAATCTTGTCTCACTATATTTTCGGAGATATTATCTGAGGAAGTTAGGGTTTTCCCAAGCTCCGCTCTCAAGCAGGTCATCCTGGATTATCTACTATAAGTTTTTTCTAGAAAGGATCAGATTTTGAAATTAAAACCCATTTGAGCCCAAATGTTAGTGAAGCTTGGTCCTGAATTTCAGATATTTTTTCACTATATGTTCAGAGATATGGTCTAAGGCATTAAGGATTTCTGGAGGCTCCCAAATTACATCCCAAATAGGTTACCTTGAAAAATCATCATAACTTTATCTCTTAGCATCATATTGAAATATCGTAAGAAGTTACAGAAAGAGGATAGACTGTAATTTTTTGTGTCTGGTTTTTAGGTCCGAAGGTCAAAACAGTGACACGTGAAACTTCGTACAAGTTCACATTACTGAAAAAGTATATAATCAGGTCATCTCGCACTTATTTTCCTTCGGATTTCTTGTCTTTTCTTACTTTTGTGTTGATCATGATTTGGTTTAGCCTCTTTTTTCTTATGCTTTGGTTTTAATTTCTTGTTGTGCCATGTCTTTTCCTTTTTTCTATTAGTAAGGCTTTGCATGAAGGGTGTCCTATTTGGGCTCGAAAGACAATGTGGAAAAATAGAAAAGGAATTTGTTACAATGTAATATTTGGCTAATTCTATCATTCTTCCTTGTCTTGGTTTCTCCTTTTGGTTAATGATGTCCCAACAAAAAAATGATCATTTCCTTAGGAGAGTAGTGTTCAAACCATCATCTCCATGTATATTTTAGAAACCTCATCCCTACACTCAAGTTCTTATGTTTCGACCTTTTCAGTCTCATCCAATCAAGTAGAGAAGGATAAGCGGAAAGAATAAATGAGAAAGAAAATATTAGAGGTCATATATAGGCTTCTCTGAGGGGAAAACCTATCCTACTCTTAATAATTTTGGATCCCTCTTCCGCCCATGAAATAAATGTGTTTATGCACGGTCCTATATAAAATAAATAAATAAAGTTTAAGGAAGATAAAGGCTTCCTGCAGAAACAATTAAAGCAAGCAACTCCATAACGGTACTGTTGAGGCCTACTCACAAAGAAGCATTGTTTTTTCCCCTGAACTGACTTCATCAGGGTACTTCCGAGGCTTGCCCAGAGCAAAGAAACACTAGAGATGATAAACTACATTCTAAAAATATAAAAATCACAAACTTCATTACCATTTTCTCATTCAAAACATTGTGTGATCACTGACCTTATGTTTGTGTTGAACTAAGTAAAGGAATGAAGTGGACTATATTTACGCATGGGGTAAATTGGGAAGCCATGATAATATCAATGATGAATCAATACTCCCTGAAGAGTTATACCTTGTACAAAATAATTGACTAAGGGAGAGAAGTTGGGGCTCTACTGGTGTGTTTCAAAGTCTTGTTGTTGTGATAAACCCCCTCCAAAAAATTTCCTACAGTTTAATTTTAGAACCTATTGGGTATCTTGAAATTGGTCATTCCGTATTCAATTTTTTGTTATTTTATTCTTATCAGATCCCTTCTTAGATTGGAAGTGTTGAAGTATCGTTCTCACACATGCTTAGTTTGCAATAACTACATGACCACATTCTTTTAAGGAAGATTAAACAAGAACAACATGGTCCATGAAGACTATCAATGTGCGATGTCCAATCCATGTTGATAGTCATTATGCACTAACATCAATAATTTCTCACTTCCATATGTGTTTGTAGCTCTATTTCAGCAAGCTTTGCAAATTTTTGCTTCATTTACTATTGTTTTCGTGAGTATCATTTTCATGTTTTCAGTTGTTTGTTTCACTTGATTTCCATTTAATTAGTGTCATTTTCATGTTATGTTTTAAATGGCATATGTTGTTTTCACCATCGTTTGCAACGTTCATAATTTTATTTTCACATAACAAGTGTCGTCTTTTGTTGTGGGAATTACTTCTTATCATGTAAAGTGGAGTTTTGGTTTATTTCAAGGGGAGACGTTTGTGATAATGAGTTTTTCATTTCATGTAAAAATGTTTCGCACTCATTTTGAAAGTTTCACGTATTGTCGCACAAGTGTCATCATTGTGGTTTCAAAGTGTATCTTTAGTGTTACACTTTGAATGGGTTCTCACAATGTTGTTTCGTTGATGAAAGCATGTTTTCCATTCATTCTAGGTGTTATGTGTTTTGTCTTCAAGTGAAATAGGTGTGTGATAATTTTCAAGTCTTCCTTCTATTCAGCTTCCTCTTAGGGATCCAACACTTAGTGAAAATTGGAAAAATTCCCAACTGGGTCACTAGGCCTCACCAAACTCTCCTGAACTATGCACTACATAGTCTCTATACTAAAGAAACAACCTTGTATCTTGGCACTATGTAATCTGTAGTCTCTACCTCCCAAAACTGGGCATTTGGAAACCTTCAGTGCTCAAGCCTAGGCCAAAAGTCCTAGAACTACACAACCTTTCCCTCCAGCCAAGGCACCACAGTGCATTGCAGAATATCACTACCCAAGTTAGTATTGAGCTCCTAAACCTCATAATGACGTAATCACCTAGCCTCCTATCATTCCAGTACTGTGCATTTCACAATTTCAGTGCTCAGGCCAAGGCCTTAGGCTCCAAAACTAAGGAACCATTCCTTCAATCTAGGATATAAATACACATTGCAGAGTCCCAGATCTCAAGTTGAACTGTTGATATCCTGAGTACAAACCCCCTCATTCTAGCTCTCTCACTACCAAAACTATGCAATCTTCTTTCCTAGTCCAGCCTGAACTCTAAATTACGTGGCCTTAAGGCTCAAGATTCACCCCTTACTTCTTGAGCTACCCAACTGCAAAATCATTAAGCCTCTCCCAATACCTATCACCTAGTTTAGGCTTAGTTAGGTGTTTATCGTAATCATGTCTCCTTGTCATGAATGGATTGCAGATGGAGGTACTCTATCATGCTATGGATAAATGATGAGGAAGGAGATGGAGAACGAGGAAATGTTATAAGACACCTAAGGATCTGAGGAGATAACATGATCATCAAGAAAGAAGATGAAGGAACACTGGACTATGACAGAATATGGAATATCATGACCAAAATGAAGACTTCTTATCTTCAATTCATAAGGAGCAAGAAGAAGAAGAACATTCAACATATTTTCATGAAGACACAAAGAAAGAATCAACCAAATGTTACTTGACATTGACATGTCATCATTGTCATGCCATGTTGTGTCACAAGCCATCATGTGCCACATCATTCCTGATTATGTAATTTTATATTGGAAAATGTAATGTGAATTGGAAGTCCCAGAGTCATCTATGTAATGTGAAGGTTCATGTAGGAAGTCGAAAAGTTATGAGAACCAAAATAGTCATGAGGGTAGTCCAACAGTAATAAGGGACATGAAGGATCACCCCATTCATTATATATACATCATCATTATTCACGCAAAATGATTTTCACCTAGTGCTTCCTACTAGGCATTGGAGAGGATGATAGTTGTTTTGGAGGAGCAAGTGAATGCTTTAATGCTCCACTATTGGCGATAGTGGTGCTCATTGTCTAGATGTATCTTTCAACTTTTACTTAATCTAGAAGCTCATTGAGATGACACACTTTCATGCATATTACGTAAATATTGTAAGACTATTCTTTCAATGCACACAATGTATGTTGTTTTCATATGTACTAAGGAAATTGGACTATTTCAGTGGATTTAATACTTATCTTTTTGAAGGTTAGTTTTATTTTCTTTAACAATTGTTTCTTCCATATGGATTATTTAATTGGTTGATCAATGATTCATTCTTGTGTATATTCTCGTGTGCCTTTTATATACTAGTACTATTACTTGTCTATAAAGGGAACACTTCTCTATCCCATTTCAGTAGAAGGACCTTGATACTTTCTGCAGTTGAACATTTAACATGACATACTCACTTGATGATCTGAAGATACCTGTGTATTACTTTCTTGTGCGGAAATTTGTACCCAAGGAAAATCTACAACAATACATGGAAACTAGGTCGATACCGTGTATGGGGCTCCTATTCCAAATAGTGTGAGGTCTAATTGGAACTTAACATTACGGAAACCACATTGGTTGATAGATTTCAAACACCGCCAACACATTCTATGCATCTTTAACAAACCTGGTTAAAAAATCCATGCATAAGTAATAAAGGTAAAATAATACCTTGGCTATGGGACACATATTCCAAGTTTAATGTTGGGAAAAACATCCTGGTGTAGCTATTCACTTGGTTTATTAATGCCTATGGAAATTGCAAAAGAAAATGGCTAAAGCTTTCAAAAGGAAAATTGGAATTTATTTATGAAAATACTGTAGGATAAGAGAAAAGGAAGGTGAAAGGTCACATGTGGCATGTGAGGGGGAAAATGAAGGAAAATAATTAAAATTTTAAGAAATTGGAGACCTCATTGTCAGTTCGGTTCTGGAGCTCTCATTCCATTCTCTCTATCTCTCATACTCTTGGGCACTTATAGTTTTCTTGGAGCACCCTTGGAGGAGTGTGGAATGCTTGGGACTTGGAGAAAGAAGGCAAAGGAAAAGAAGAAAAGTGTAAGAGGACACCGGGATCAACATCTACAAGACATTTTGGTTGTACGGATTGAGTTGCGTGTATGACTTCCTTGCTATTTTTGGCATGCATGTCATGTGCATGTGGTTATTTGGTCATGATATGTCATTGGAATGGAGGATTCCTTTGATTGAAATTGGTTTCTCCTAGCCATGCCATTTCCTAGATAGTCATGGTGTTATGGATTTTACTTTTATTTTCGACTTGGTTTTCTTGCACCTCTGGATGTCGGTTGAATTATTAGTTCCTTGCAACCTTGGTTAGACAAAAGCTTTGGAAACCTTGTAACAACTTGGGTTGAATTACTAGTTCTATAAGAGATGGTTGGAAAAATGCTCGAGAAGCCCTTGGTGGGTTGAGTTACTAGCCCTGGAAGCCTTAGTTAGAAAAACGCTTTGGAATCCAAATGACAATTGTGGGTTGAGTTACTAGTCCTGGAAGTCGTGGTTGGAATAAATTCTTTGGAGCCCTAGATAGCCTAGCTAGAGACCAATCTGGTGATGATCAATTATGTCTGACCGTGAGTTTGAATTACTAGTTAAGGGTTGATGTGGTTTGGTCTGTAGAAGCTATGGATTGTTTTGATTGATTTGTTTTATGAGAACCGACATTAATTCTTAGAATATGGTATAGGGGCGATTGGTGCAAAGAAATATTTGGCTCAACCTTGTCGATGGTCGTGTGGTTCATGGAAGTCCCGTTCATGTTTGGGATATGAAATCATCAATAAGAGATTTCCTTATCCTTGGTATTTTATGGGTAAATATACTTTTTATAGGACTCTTATATGGCTATTATATCCCTGAATTTTTTTTTGGTTATATGTTGGTTATGACTGAATTTTATGATAGTGAAATTGTATGGATCTCATCATGTTTTCGTTAATCACTCAATGTACAATGATTATATGTATTAATAGATCATAATACATTTATTGTGATGATGCAGTAATGCCTCTTAGTGATTTTGAAATATGTATGAGACCCATATGCTCAGATTTGTTGTTTAAACCTGTAGAATGCATATTTTTGACATGTTTGGTGAAATGCCTATCATGGCTAGTAGGGGTCGAGTAAAGTCCTGACTTGTGTATTTGGATTAGTATCATTGTTTTGATGTAGCTTTTAATTTATGGAAGTTTCATGGAGTTCTGGGTAGTGGCTTGAGTTTTGGGTCTCAAAATGTTGTACAAAATCTAAAGTCGCTAGCACAAAACTACCTCGAAAAATCCCCAGTGATAGGCATGCCTTATTGTGGGAGCAAATGGAGGTTCCAAGGCAAATTCATGCCCATGTCAAGGAACCGATTCAGGCTTTAATGTAGAAAAATATCAGTTTGTACCAGGGTTTGGTCACCTAGATGGGTTGGATGGCACCTGGGGGTTCTGTTGCAAATGTAGAAGGCCAAGTTGGTTGTCCTCCATCGGTTCCACTTCCTCAATTTATACATAGGGAGTTGAAACATATCATAGTAACTCTTTGTCACATGTTCACCCTGGTTGTCAGTTACTTCAATCAATGTGGGAGGATGGTGTTATAGAGTGGTATCAAAGGATGGTTCCATTCTCCTTGGGTGATGTCTGGTTTATGTTTCCTTTGGATGAAGGTGTAGTTGCATGTACATCTTCGTTGCATATAGGTCCTTGTGCTTGTGTTTTATGTGCTTTTTCTGTATGCATGACATTGGTGATGATTTTAGTGGTGTCACCATTTGAAATTCGATGTTGCCATTGCTGAATTTATTTGTTGTGAGTGTATGACAACCTTCCATTGGTCATGTGTATCAATGTTTATATGTTTTTATGAATACAGTGGATAGATGATGGTTGTTGTGGATGAAGTCATGATATGTTGGAGGAGTGATAGGGGATATTTGTCACATGAGTTCAAGAAAGAAATTACACCTACATTCGATGGGGAAATGAAGAAACCACTAGATGCAGTAGCATGGTTTTTTGGAATGAGATTGCATCATTACTCATAGAATATGAAGGTGACAATATCTACATTCAGTCTTGAAGGAAAATAATATATTTGGTGGTAAGATGTAAACAATGTTAGAGATACTTATGACGAGGATTTGACATTGAGTGAATTTGAGAAACTATTTAGGAAGAAGTATCTATCAGAGAGGTACTATGATGATAGCGCAAAAGAGTTTTATGAGGTAAATACATGCTCTATGTCTGATGAGGAGTACACTAGAAAATTTCTAGAGTTGTTGAGATATGCACCTTACCTCAACAAGGAGTAGGCCAAGATTCAGAGATTCATTATTGGTTTTTCGATAACATTCAAAGATAGGATTGGGTTTGGTGAGCCTCGATCATTGGAGGAGGCCATCCAAAAGCTAAAGCATTTATATGAGCAATGAAATTTCATATATGAGACTAAAATAGACTGGAAATGTAATGGAAGGAATAAATGGAAATGGGATAAGAAGAGAGCAAGGCCTCAATGTGTCTGACAAAGTGTAGGGATTTTAGTTTAAGGAGTAGAATAAGGGTGTAGGTTGGAAGCCTATATATTGTTGGACTTGTGGAAAATATAATCACAGGAGATGATGTCCACAACATTACGGTGGCAGTCAACACATCTATAGAGCTCAAGAAGCATAGAAAGTGGGGGATGTTGGACAAAGTGTTGCTCAGATCTATGCAGCATTGGATAATAGGCAGGCAAATAAGGAGGCATCTATTATCAATATGTGCGGTAAGCTTTGTGATCAAGTTGTTTCTATTTTGATTAACCCTGGATCTAATTATAGTTAGCTTAATCTTGACCTCGCAGATAAGTATGGTGTTAATAAATGAGTACATGTAGGAACTTGGCTCATAAATGTGGTTAAAGGTGCAGAGAAGTGAGTTCATCATTGGGAAAGAGCTTGTGCAATTTAGTTGAATGGTATGTCTACATCAACACATTTGAATGTATTGTTGTTTGGTTCATATAACATGCTTTTTGGTAAGGACTTGCTGTATCTCCATAGGACCAAATTGGATTGTTATGCAAAGCTACTAAGTGTTTGAATGAAAATGGAGAATAAAGCGTCTTGTAGTGTAAGAAGAAGGCAACGTCAGTTAGAATGGTGACAACTATGTAGGCGAATTGTAGTCACAGGAAAGGGTGTGTTTTATTTGTGGTACATATTTGTAGTGAAAAAGGTAATGAAGTTGAGGATGTGGAATTTGTGACCACGTAATTGGTTTTACATCAATTTGATATTGTATTTTCCACAGATACTGTAGATTTTCTGCTTCACGTGGAAGTGGATTTTTTATTGACATGGTACGAGGGGAAACACTAACATCAAAATAACCATAAAGGATGAGGTCTCCAGAGTTGGTTGGGATAACATTGCACTTGAAGGACCAGATAACAGATACATTGGGCCAAGTGTATCACCATGGGTGTCACTGATATTGTTTGTGAAGAAGAAGAATGGTACTCTTAGGTTGTGCATTGATTACAAGAAGTTTAACAAGATGACCATTAAGAAGTGGTATTCGTTGTCGAGGATTGATTATTTGTTCGATCAATTGAAGGGAGCAACAATATTCTCGAAGATTGGTTTGAAATTGACATATCATAAGGTACACATTAAAGAAGATGACATTCACAAGACATCTTTCTAGACTATGTACGAACATTATGAGTTTCTTGTCGCTCCATTTCATTTTATTAATGGTACAAATACATTTATGTGCTTGATGAATAGTGTGTTTCTTCCTTATCTGGACAAGTTTTTTATTATGTTCGTTGATGATATATTGGTATAATCTAAGAATGAGTAAGAACATGTCAAACATTTAGCAGCAATGTTGAGATTGCTAAGAGAGCATCACGTGTATGCTAACCATAGAGAATGCACTTTCTTTCAAACAGAGGTACATTACTTCGAACATGTTGTTTAGAACGAAGATATATGAGTTGATCTAGAAAATATAAGGGCTATCATGGAATGGGAATCTACTAGGAATATGCATGAGGTAGGATCATTTATGGGGTTAATAGTTTAGTACAAGAGGTTCATACAAAAATTCTCTCGCATTGCATATCCTATCACGTCATTACAGTTAAAAGGTAAGATGTTTTAATGGACAAAAGAATGAGCAACAAGTTTTGAGCAGTTGAAACGATTGTTGACAAATGCTCCAATTCTAAATATTGCAGATCCAAATGAAGAGTTTGTGGTATGCAAATATTCTTGCAAGAGAATGAGCATACTTATTTGCACTAAAGATGTAGAGGTATTATCTTCTTAGCATGAGATTTGTACTAATGAGCAACCATAGTGGATTTAGGTATCTATTTTACCATCCAAATTTGAATGCCAGTAAAACTAAGTGGTTGGCCAAGATTAGTGAGTTTGACATTAAGATCAAGTACATTAAGGGTAAAGAGAACAAGGTTGGAGAAGCTCCTAGCGAGTGGACATAGATGAACCACATAGAAGTTATGAGTTCTTATGGGACATATTTATAGGCTCAAATCTTGTAGGCATGTCAACAAGATAATAGGTACATAAAATTTAGGCACAGGTTACATCAGAGTACAAAGTACAGGTAGAGGTATAGGCATATGCGCACAAGATGTGGAATATCATCTCATAGATGAGGGCTTGGCCAGATTTAGGGACATGATATATGTTCCAGATGAAAGCGAGCTCAAGAAGCTTATCTTCAGGGAGTCTCATACAAAACCATACTAAGGTCACCCAAGAAATTAGAAGACATTACCAGCACTAAAAAATTTCTACTATTGGACCAACATGGAGAAAGAAGTGGAAGAGTCCGTAGGGGGTTGCTTGGATTATCAATAGGTAAAGGTAGAGTGTAAGCATGCACGTGGGATATTATATATGATCTCAATTCTAAATTGGAAATGGGAGGTCATTACCATGGATTTCATCACATGTTTGCCAAGGACATCTACAGAGCATGAATCGATTATGGTTGTTGTTGAGGTGTTGAAAAAGGTAACACATTTCATTCTAGTGAGGCCTAATTATTCAGCCAATGATGTAGCTCAGGCTTTCATCAGGAATATGTTGAGGTTTCATGATGTTCCAAAGAAGACTATGTGATATAGGGATGCTAAGTTCACTTCTAGGTTTTGCAAAGCATTATTTATAGGTTTGGGTATTCATTTGCCCTTCATAATAGCTTATCGCCCATAAACAAATGGACAAACAATGAGGCCAACATGATATTGGAGGATATGTTGAGGATGTATGTGATTCATTAGCAATGAAAGTGGGAAGAGTATCTTCCATTAGTATAGTTCACTTACAAAAATGGATATCAGGAGTCTTTGAGGATTAGTCCATTTAAGGAACTCTATGGTTGGAGTTGTAATACTCATATTAGTTGGAGTGATCCAGTTAATTAGGTATTTATAGCACAAGATATGTTGTCGAAAATGGAACAGGAAACGCATGTAATCAGGAAGAATCTAAAGGTAACACAGGATATACAAGACAATTATGCAGATCGAAAGAGGTTGTTTAAGGAGTTTCAGGAACTGAGCATTCGAGAAAGCTAAATTGTACTAGAAGCACTTTTGGCATGATTAAACTACATGGGAGATGACAAATAAAAAATAGGCTATGTATCATTCTTGATTCACTATTTGAGTGAATTTCCTAGATATACCTCTTTGGTATATTCTTGGTATGATGTTTTGGTATATGTACATATGCATATGGATGTAAATATTGCCACAAGCTATGTTATAAAGCTCCAATAAGTGGTGTGCGTGTCATGGAATTATGGTTGTTAGGTTGTTATGTTGCCATGTTTCTTTGCTTCTCAACAGGTTGATCATTGTAAATACTACAATGAGCTATGTTATAAATCTCCATAGCTAGTATGTATTGCTTTCAATAGACTTGTTGGTTGTAGATGTCATTGAACACCCAGGTCAGTGTTCCCCCAAGGGAGAGGGTTTTGTAACAACCATGGTCAAAAAAATCCACGTCAAATTAATAAAGGTAAAATAAGACCTTATTCATGGGACACATATTCCAAGTTGAGTATTGGGAAAAACATCCTAGTGTGAGCGTTCACTTGGTTTATTAATGTTTATGGAAATTAACAAAGGAAATGGCTAAGGATTTGGAGAGGAAAAATGGAATTTATTGGCATTTATTTACGAAAATAATGGAAAATTGTAGAAACTAGAGACCTCATTAATAAAAAGGCTTATGAGGATCAATTGAGAGACTTTTGTTAGTTCAATTTTAGATCTCTTATTTTATTCTCTCTCTCTCATACTCTTGGAAATTTAGATTTTTCTTCGAGCTCTCTTGGAGGAGTGTGGAATATTTGGGATTTGGAGCAAGAAAGAAAAGGAAAAGAAAGATTGTGCAAGAGGACATTGGGATCAACAACTACAATGAATTTTTCTTGCATGTACCAAGTTGCATGTATGATTTCCTTCCTAGTTTTAGCATGCATGACATATCCATGTTGTTATCTGGTAATGACCTTTCATTGGCATGGAAGATTGCATGGATTGATAGTGGTTTTTCCTACCCTTTCCATTTTCTGAATAATCATGGTGTTGTGGTTTTTATTTTTTTTTCTAGTTGGTTTTCTTATTCCTTTGGCTGTGGGTTGAGCTATTAGTTCCTAGAAGCCTTGGTTCAATAAAATCTTTGGAAGCACTATAGCATATTGGGTTGAGTTACTAGTCATGAAAGAACACTCTAGAAGCTTGACGACAGTTGTGGGTTGAGTTACTAGTCATGGAAGCACTAGTTGGAACAAGTTCTCCGAAGCCCTCGAAAGCTTGGGTAGAGACCAATATGGTGATGGTTAGGGATGTTTGACCATGAGGAATAATAATTGGTTGACAATTGACATGGTTTGGCCTCTCATAGCCTTTGATGGCGCTGTTTGATTTTTTTTTGTGAGATCCCTGATTCGTGATTGGAATATGGCATGAAACCAAAATAGCATGAAAACCAAAAATACAAATATCACTATTTCTAGAGCATGAAAACCAAAATACAAATATCAATTTATTTTAATATCTAACATATATTTTTTAGACATTATGGTTCTTGTTTATATGTAGCATTACATACAATTGGGATTGCTTATCAATTTCAAACTGAAAATTGTTCTTCCAAAATATGATATTGACATCATGTAGACAGTTTCAATCTAATCCATAAAAAAAATGAAGTACCACATCTATACATGAAATTTGTACCATTACAATATCATAATCATAAATTTGTCTATAAATTATTCAATCCCTTCATATATCTCAATTAACATGTATCTTAAAAGAATTAAATCACATTAAATTTACTTTTATGTATTTTAAGTCTCACACACAAACACACACACACACACACACACACACACACACAGATATATATATATATATGAATTTATAAATAAATAAAATTACACTATTGCATTGCATTTCTAAAAACATGCTTTCCGTTGGCATTAAACACATACAATTGTTAACATTAATATTTAGAATTTAAAACATAAAATTTAAAAAAATTGAAATTTTAACTCCAGGGCATTAAACTTATCAAAAGGAAAATACATAAATAACTTTACTCTAACAACTAATTTTTAACTGAAATTTTATTTTTAAAAGATCATGAAATGAAAAAGAGTATCGGCCATTAATAATCTTTCCTTTTCGATGACTTGTAGTCAGTTCAATCCTGGCATAAAACACATAAAATGGGGATTTAGAGGGGTTGACCTTGACTCTGAATGTCAAACGGCTTATCTACATATGAATGTTCTATCGTGTACCCTACAAACTAAGACACTGCCCATGCGATCATCATGCAATTCCATTCAATATTCCACTCTGCTCCTCCCCTATTGATCCTTTATTTATAGGTGATCCCAGTGAGTATAGTATGTATGAAAGTATTCCTAGAGCGCAAAATGTCCATATATCTCAATTTCCCAAAAATTAACGAACAATCAATTGTTAGGCAGGCAGCGGATTATAGTATTACACACTTCCTTAAGCATATCTGTGAAAATGGTAATGGCGTTGTCAATGAGAAATAGTAGCCCTGCTCTTCTAATTTTCATTTATGGAAGTTTCATTTTGTTCTGGGTAGTGGCTTGAGTCTTGGCTCTCAAAGTATCGCACATAATCTGGAGTCGTTGGCACAAAAATACCTCGAAAAATCCCCAATCAGAGGCATGCCTTATTGTTGGAGCAACTGGAGGTTACAAGTCGAATTCATGCCCATGTCAAGGGAGCAATTCAGGATTTAATGAAACAAAACATCAGTTTGTACCACCGTTTGGCCACCTAGATGGGTTGGATGGTGCATGGGAGTTTTGTTGCATGGGTAGAAGGCTAGGATGGTTGCCTTCCATCAGTTTGAATTCCTCAATATATACATAGGGAGTTGAATCATATCATAGTAGATCTTTGTCACATGTTTACCCTGGTTGGTTAGTTACTTCGATAGATGTGGGAGGAGGGTGTTATATAATGGTATCAAAGGATGGTTCCATTCTCCTTGGCTGATGTGTGGTAATGTTCCCCTTGGATGAAGGTGTTGTTTCATGTACATGTCGACTGCATATAGGTCCTTGTGCTTGTGGTTTATGTGATTTTTTGTGTATGCATGGAATTTGTCATGATTTTAGTGGTGTTACCATTTGAAATTCGATGGTGCCATTACTGAATTTATTTGCTGTGAGTGTATGTCGGCCTTGCGTTGGTTATGTGTGTCAGTGTTTATATGTTGTTATGAATACATTGGCTACATGATGGTTGTTGTACATGAAGTCATGATATGTTGGAGGAGTGATAGGGGATATTTGTCGGATGAGTTCAGGAAAGAAATGACACCTAAATTCAATGACGAAATGAAGAAACCACTAGTTTCAGAAGCATGGTTTCTTGGAATGAATAAGTTCTTCACATTGCATTATGACTCATATAATATGAAGGTCGTGATATCTAAATTCAATCTTAAAGGAAAAGAATATATTGGGTTCTAAGATGTAAATAATGTCAGAGATACTTTTGACAAGGAGTTGACATGGAGTGAATTAGAGAGACTATTTAGGAAGAAGAATCTATTGGAGGGGTACTATGATGACAGGGAAAAAGAGTTTTATGTCATAAATATGTGCTCTATGACTGATGAGGAGTACACTAGAAAAGTTTTGGACTTTTTAAGATATGTGCCTTACCTCAATGAGGAGAGGCCAATATTCAAAGGTCCATTATTTGTTTGTCGATAAAATTCAAAGACGAGATTTAGTTTGATAAGCCTAGATCATGAGGCCATCTAGAAGCTAAAGCATTTTTATGAGCAATCAAATCGCATATATGAGACTAAAATGGACTAGAAAGGTAATGGAAGGAATAAATGGAAATGGAATAAGAAGCAAGAAAGGCATCAAAACATAGAGAAAATATAGAATGAAGCACCACACAAGAATTTCAATGCATCTAACGAAGGGTAGGGATTTCAATTTAAGGATCACAATAAGGGTCTACGTTGGAAGCATATATATTGTTGGAGTTGTGGCAAAGATCATCACAGGAGAGAATTTCCACAACATTACGGTGGTAGTCAACATATATACAGTGCTCAAGAAGCATAGAAAGTGGGGGATGTTGGACAAAGTGTTGCTCAGATCTATGCAACATTGGATAAGGGCAGGAAAATCACGAGGCATCTATTATCAATATGGGTGGTAATATTTGTGATCAAGTGTTTTCTATTCTGATTTACCCTGGATCTAATTATAGTTATGTTAATCCCTACCTCGCGGATAAGTATGCTTTTAATAAATGAGTACATCCAGAAACTTGGCTCATAAATGTGGCTACAGGTGTAGAGAAGTGAGGTCATCATTGGGTACAAGCTTGTGCAATTTAGTTGAATGGTATGTCTACATCAACACATTTGAATGTATTGTTGTTGGGTTCATATAACATGCTTTTTGGTATGGATTGGTTTTATCTCCATAGGAACAAATTGGATTGTTATGACAAATCTACTGAGTTATTGAATGGCAATCGAGAATAAAGAGTCTTGTAGTGTAACAAGAAGGCAACATCAGTTACAATGGTGACAACTATGTAGGCGAAGTGTAGTCACAGGAAATGGTGTGTTTTATTTTCAATACATATTTGTAGTGAAAAAGGTAATGAAGTTGAGGATGTGGATGTTTTGATCAAGTAATTGATTTTACATGAATTTTATATTGTATCTTCCGCATATGTTTCAGATTTTCCGCTTCACATGGAAGTGGATTTTTCTATTGAGATGGTACTTGGGGCAACAATAACATCAAAAGCACCATAAAGGATGGGCTCTCCAGAGTTGGTTGGGATGACATTGCACTTGAAGGAAATGGTAGATAAGGGATACATTGGGCCAAGCGTATCACCATGGGTGTCACTAATATTGTTTGTGAAGAAGAAGAATGGTACTCTAATGGTGTGCATTGATTACAACAAGTTTAACAAGGTGACCATTAAGAACTGGTATTCATTGTTGAGGATTGATGATTTGTTCGATCAGTTGAAGGGAGCGAAAATGTTCTCGAAGATTGATTTGAGATTGGGATATCATAAGGTACACATTAAAGAAAATTACATTCATAAGACGTATTTCCATAACAGGTACGGACATTATGAGTTTTTTGTTGCTCGATTTCATTTTACTAATGCTACAACTACATTTATGTGCTTGATGAATCATTTGTTGTTTCCTTATATGGACAAGTTTGTTATTATATTCATTGATGATATTTTGGTATAATCTAGGAATGAGGAAGAGCATGCCAAACATTTAGCAACAATGTTGAGATTGCTAAGAGAGCATCACGTGTATGCTAACCTTAGAAAATTCACTTTCTTTCAGACAGAGGTACATTACTTGGGACATGTTGTTTAGAAGGAAGATATACTAGTGGATCTAGAAAATATAAGGGCTATCATGGAATGGGAATCTACAAGGAATGTGCATGAGGTAAGATCATTTATGGGGTTAGTAGGTTACTATAGAAGGTTCATACAAAACTTCTCTCACATTGCATATCCTATGCTGTCATTAGAGTGAAAAGGTAAGTGGTTTTAATGGATAGAAGAATGAGAAACAATTTTTGAGCAGTTGAAACAATTGTTGACAAATGCTCCAATTCTAAATAGCGCAGATACGAACGAGGAGTTTGTGGTCTGCAGAGATTCTTGCAAGAGAAGACTTGATGGAGTTCTTATACAAGAAGGATAGGTAGTATGCTATGAATCATAGAAACTGAATGAGGACGAGCAAAATTATCTGACACATGATTTTTACATGGCCATGATGATTCGTACATTGAAGATGTAGAGGAATTATCTTCTTAGCATGAGATTTGTACTAATAAGTGATCACAGTGGATTGAGGTATCTATTTGACCAACCAAATTTGAATGCCAATAAATCTAAATGGTTGGCTAGGATAAGTGAGTTTGACTTTGATATCAAGTACATTAAAGGCAAAGAGAACAAGGTTGGAGAAGCTCTTAGCGAGTGGATATAGATGAACCACATGGAAGTTATGAGTTCTTGTGGGATATATTTACAGGATCAGATATTGTAGGCACGTCAGCAAGATAATAGGTACATAAAACTTAGGCACAAGTTACATCAGAGTATAAAGTACAGGTAGAGGTATAGGCAAATGTGCACAAAATGTGGACTATCATCTCATAGATGAGGGCCTGGTCAGATTTAGGGACATGATATATGTGGTAGATGACAACGGGCTTAAGAAGCTTATCTTAATGGAGTTTCATGCAAAACCATATTGAGGTCACCCAAGATATCAGAAGACGTTGGAAGTGCTGAAAAAGTTCTACTATTGGATGAATATGAAGAAATAAGTGGAAAATCTCATAGGGGGCTGCTTGGATTATCAATAGGTAGAGGTAGAGTGTAAGCATGCACGTGGGTTATTATAGACGATCTTAATTCCAGAGAGGAAATGAGAGGTCATTACCATGGGTTTCATCACATGAGAGGTCACTCGATTATGGTTGTGGTTGAGGGGTTGAAAAAGGTAACACATTTCATTCGAGTGAGGTCTACTTATTCAGCCAACGATGTAGCTCAAGTTTTCGTTAGGCATGTGTTGAGGTTTGATGATGTTCCAAAGAAGATTGTGTGATACAGGGATGTTATGTTCTCTTCCAGGTTTTGCAAAGCAATATTTACAGGTTTGGGTATTCGTTTGGCCTTCAAAATAGCTTATCACCCACAAATAGATTGACAAGAAAAGAGGACAAGTGGATATTGGAGAATATGTTGAGGATGTATATGATTCATTAGCAACGAAAATGGGAATAATATCTTCGATTGGTAGAGTTCACTTACAAAAATGGATATTAGGAATCTTTGAGGATGACTCCATTTGAGGCACTCTATGCTTGGAGTTGTAATACTCATATTACTTGGAGTGATCGAGTTAATAAGGTATTTATAGCACTAGATATGTTTCCGGAAATGGAACAGGAAATGCATGTAATCAAGAAGAATCTAAAGGTAGCACAGGATATACAAGGCAATTATGCAGATCGAAACAGGTTGTTTAAGGAGTTTAGGGTTGTTTGATTTTTTTTATGAGAACCCTCCTTCATGATTGGAATATGGCACATGGGTGACTGACTAAAAGAAACATTTGGCTCCACCTAGTTTATGGTCAGGTTGTTCATGGAAGTCCCATACCTGGTAGATCTATGCAATCATAAATAAGAGATCTCTTTCTCCCTAGTATTTTATGGGTAAATGTACTTGTTTATATGTTCCTTATATGGATATTATATCCTTGACATTTATTTTGGTTATATGTTGCTTATGAGTGAGTTTGATGACAGTGAAAATGTATGGATCTCATCATGTTTTGGTTAATCACTAAATGTACAATGAATATATCGCTTAATAGTTGGTAATACATTTATGGTGATGAGGCAACAATGCGTGTTCTAGATTCTTAGATAGGCATGAGAAGCTTATGCTCAGATATGTTGTTTAAACCTATAGAATGCATATTTGTGACATGTTTGACAAAATTCGTATCATGGCTAGTAGTGGTCTAGTTAAGTCCTTAGTCAATTACCTGCACTTATATCATTGTTTTGATTTCGCTTTTAATTCCTGAAATTTTCTTGGAGTTTTGGGTAATTGCCTCATTCCTGGCCCTAAAATAGTAGCACAAACTCAGGAGTTGCTGGCACAAAACTACTTGGACAAGTCCTCAATTGTAGGCATGCCTTATTGTGGGAGTGACTATAGGTTCCCAATCACATGCATGCCCATGTGAAAGGAACGACTGAGGCTTTAATGCAAAAAATGTTAGCTTGGTTGAGAGGCTCATCACATAGATGGGTTGGATGGCCCTGGGGGTTCTGTTGCATGTGTAGAAGGTCAGGTTGGTTGTGCTCAGTTGGTTCCACTTCCCGAACTGATACATAGGAATTTGAACCATATCGTACTAACTCTTCATCACATGTTTACCCTAGTTGGATGCTTGCTTGTGTAGATGTGAGGTCTAATTGGAAATTCACTTCGGGGAAACACCCTTGATTGACAGATTTCCAGCACTGTCAACACTTTCCAGTCACGATTCTTTGAGTTCTTCAAAACATTTGGCATCCCACCCTTTATGTCAATTCGTTATGTTTAACTTTTACTTGTCCCTTTAGCTAGTAGTGGCTTTGACTATGGAAGTATGCAGTTTATGTTTCCAAACATGGGCGTTGCAATAACGACATGTCAAAATAGGTTTTTTGCCTAATTTTCTTATGATTACTTAGGCCTATTCTACATTAACATAAAAGCTTTAGACTGGGCTATTGTTTCATCATATAAAAAATATAAAAAATATGGAAATGTTGTACAATTCTATTACAAAGGAATGATTCTTTTTCATTATGGAACATTACATACTCCATTGCATTAAACTTATCAAAAAGAAAATACAGATATAACTTTATTTTAACACGTAATTTTGACCTGAAATTTTATTATTAAAAGGTCATGAAATCCAAAAAAAATTACCGGCCATTAATAATGTTTCCTTTTCGACGAGTTGTAGTCATTTCAAACCGGTCAAAAAATGCATAAAACGGGGATTCATAGGGGCTGACCTACATATGAATGTTCTACCGTGTACCCTACGAACTAAGACTCTGCCCATGCGACCATCGTGCAATTCCATTCAATATTCCGCTCCGCTACTCCCCTATCGATCCTTTATTTATAGGTGATCCCGGTGGGTATAGTATGTATGAAAGTATTCCCGGAGCGCAAAACGTCCATATATCTCAATTTCCCAAAAATTAACGAACAATCAATTCTCAGGCAGGCAGCGGATTATAGTATTTCGCACTTCCGTAAGCATATCAGTGAAAATGGTAATGGCGTTGCCAATGAAAAAAAGTTCGTGTGGTCTGTTTGCTTATGACAACATTGTTGTTTAAGGAGGTCCCAATACATTGTTGTTTTGCTGCTCCTCAGGGATCGCAAAACAACCCACATTCTCCAGCTCCCCCTCGTCCATATGTTAAATCTTCAGCCGAGAAAGCCACACCAGTAGTGTGTCCTCCCAAATCTCAATGCAGCAACCATGTTCCAACTCCCCCTAGATGCAGCTGCACTCCGCCTGGAGAGTCAATTAAGAATGACGACAATTCTTAACAAAAACAAAAACCGTCTGGCACGTCAATTCTAGTTCTACCGTATATATTTTGTTATCTGAGCCATAAGCACTATGTCACCACATAGATTCTAGTTTTACATTATACATTTTGATATTTCCCCTGCACTCCCTTTATTTTTGAAGCTTCCATCCATATGAATAGGCATCGAAAATTTCCATTATTATCAGTAAATGAAACAAAAGTCCAAAAAATGGTTAATCGAAATTTCTGAAAAATATCGATCTGTCTATTTTCGATGATATATAACATGATTTGTGAATTGTTAAATACAGAGTAAATTTAAAATTTATTT
Source organism: Pinus tabuliformis (assembly GCA_031772625.1). Lineage (NCBI taxonomy): Eukaryota > Viridiplantae > Streptophyta > Pinopsida > Pinales > Pinaceae > Pinus > Pinus tabuliformis. The sequence goes on from CM062811.1 coordinate 740,937,707, forward strand.
ATCGTCAATCATTTTAAAGATATAAAAATTAAATTAAAAAATAGTTAATTTACAATATATTTTTTAAAATATTGTCAAAAAGTTGTATGGATAAAATGTGTGTTAATTTTTTTTTTCTTTGAATAAAACTTGTAGGATTTTATCTGAGATTGAAGAATGAATATGTCATATCTAAATAATTCATACCTATGAACATTTACAATTTTAAAATAATTGACTTGTATTAGTCAACTTTTGAGTATATGATGTTGGAAATACTTAATTGAATTATATTAAAATAGCATGATTATATTTAAGGTGTAATAAGATATACACATAGTCTTTTTTACTAAATATATAGTACACTTGACTGAATCGCTCTAGAATGATATGATTATATTTATCTAATATTTAATGGGCTATAAGAGGAGTGCGTTATTTTAAGTAGATAATACAAAGGATTGACATGCAATATCTTAGATGAACATTTCAAAAATTAATAATTCGAAAGAAAAATAGATTCGTTTTTCATATTTAACAATGTAGTAAAATCAATTATTAGTACAAATATCATTTTAATAAAAATGATACGTTTCGAATATCATGAAACTATAGGAATCAAGGACTAAACAAGGTTTATACTCACATAAAAAGGAATTCATATGTAATACCCCTTTGTATTATTTTTTTAGACATGGATATTTTTTACCTTTAAATTATTGTTGGACTTCTTGGCTATGGAAGTCACGATAAAAAACTATGTGATGATGTAATTATATTATATTTTATTACATTAATAAACAAGATTGCTTGGGAATATTATAGAAAGAGCACATGAGTATTAGATAGTTATTCACAAATTCTAAGAAGTTGTTAGTGGTTAAAGTCCACAAGGTGAAACTTCCTAAAACGCTCCTAAAAATCCATAGGAGAAAGTCGTTAAATATGCTAACATAATGGGAGAGAAATATTATGTCAAGCAATTAGATGGAAAAAAATTCGAAGTTTGGTAAAAATTGAAATGAAGCACAACAAGAGAGAAAGGTGTGCTTTGAAGAGAAAGAAAATATATTTTTCCTGTATTAAAACAAATGGTCTAAGAAAGAAGGCAGGAAAACCTTAAAGCATGATGCTACAAAAAATATGCTAGGAGGAATATATAAGAAGCTAGCATGAAGGTTTGCGCTCTGGGGGGGGGGGGGGGGGGGGGATTTTGTTTCTTATTCTTCGGTGGAACGTGATCCATTATTGAATATTCTACAAGCCTCTTTTATGTAGCTCTATTCTATTTTATATGTTGAATCTCAAATCAATCGAAGCTATTATAGTTAGAATACGGATTGAACATGAAAGTCATAAAATCATATAAATAAGTCACTAGTTTTACATGTATAGATAAATTATTTTCTAAATAATGAATTCAATGAGATATGTGAATTAGAGTGAATTCTATATTTGAAATATTATAATATGATGTAACAACCCTCATTAAAATTCCTTGTGATAAAATTTAATAAAGGAAAAATAATAACGACGGTCGATGGGACACTTATTCCAAGATGAATGTTGGGCAAGACATCGTAGTGTGGATGTTCATTGGTTTATTAATAGCTAAGGAAATTGGCAAAGGCAATGGCTAAGGCTTTGTAAAGGAAAAATGTCATTTTGGCACATTTATTTATGAAAATAATGGCAATTAAGAGAAAAGGGAGGTGAAAGATCACAAGTTGCATGTGATGAGGAAAATGAAGGAAAATAATGGAAAATAAAGAAAATAGAGGCCTAATTCTTAAAAAGACTTAGAGGATCAGTTCATAGAAATTTGTCAGTTTAGTTTTGGAGCTCTCTCATTGTTCTCTCTCTCTCATCTATTGGATACTTAGAGCTTTCTTTGAGCACTCTTAGAGAGTGTGGCATACTTGAAGTCTTGGAGCAAGAAGGAAATGGAAGAGTAGGGAAGTACAAGAGGATTCCGAGATCAGCAGCTACAGTGGGTTTGGCTTGCAAGTACTGAGTTACTAGCATATATGATTTCCTAGATTATTAGTTATGATCTGTTACTAGCATGTATGATTTCCTATATTGACAACGGATTTCCTAACCTTTCCTTCTCCTCGATAGCCATGGAGAATGGGGGTCTATTTCCTTATTTTGTTTTTGATGGTTCTAACATTTCCTTAGCTTGGGGTGAGTCACTAGTCCTAGAATCCCTGGTTGGAAAAACTCTTTGGAAGCCCTTTAACATCTTGGGTTGAATTACGAGTCCTAGAATCGTTGGTTGGAAACTCTAAAAGCCCTTGGCAGGTTGAGTTACTAGTCATGGAAGCGTTGCTTGGACAAATGGTCTAGAAGTCCAAAATAAGATGTGGGTAGACTTACTAGTCCTAGAAGCATTGGTTGGAAAAACACTATGGAGCCCTCAATGGCTTGGTTAGATACCAATCTAATGGTGGTGTTATTATGTACGACCATGAGGTGGAATCACTATTTTGATGGGTTGAGGTGGATGGCCTATGGAAGCCCTTGATGGTTTTAGGATTCATGTGTTCTATGAAATCCCACATTAATTCTTGGAAAATGATACACGAGTAAATGGATGAAGTGAGATTTGGCTCAGCCTTTCTATGGTCGGTAGGAATGTGGAAGTCCAATCATGGGTTTGGATTTTGCATCATCAATATGAGATTATTTATCCTTGTATTTATATTAGTATTATAGGGGTTTATATGTGGATCATTGGTTGTGATTTCATATGTACTTTTGTTGCTATTATGTTGACAATGTATGTGTTTTATGATAGTGTCTATGTATGGCTCTCATCACGTTTTTACTTGTAAATGAATGAACATTGTATCTATGACCTAACGGATGAAATGGAAATTAGTATGTGGAAGCATCAACGCTTCTTAGTGATTCTCATCTAAGTATGACAACCATATGCTCATATTTTCTATTTACACCTGTAGATTACATATTCACAATATGTTTGACGAAATGTTTGTCATGGCTAGTAGGGGCCATTGAAGGTCTTATTCAAGTAATTACATTTTTACTATCGTTTCCTAGTTATCTTACTATTGTGAAGGTGTCATCCAATTATTGGCAAGACCTGGGCTTTGGGCCTGAGATAGTGGCTCATATCACGGGGATGCTAACACAAAACTAAGCAAAATAGTCCATGGATGTTGGCATGCCTTTTCATGAGAGCGTCCAGAGCTTCCTGGACATTGGAAGGCCTATATCATGTGAGCATTCGGGGGTCAAGTAGTCTAAAATGTTAGTGGGACCCGGGGGCTGGTATGCAGAATGGTTGGGTTGGTTCTTAAGGGTCCTAATGTTGATGTTGGAGGTCTGTATGGTGTGTTTTCATTAGTACCACTTCCTTAATGTGGTTTAGGAGGTGGAATCATATCATAGTGGCCTCTTGTTGCATGTTTACCCTGGCTGGCCATTTGCTTGGCTAGATGTGGGAGGAGGGTGTTGGAGAGTGGTATCAGAGCATGGTTCATCCCTCAGACTGGATGGGTTGGATGTGTTGTTCATGCATTCATGTCGGTTGCATATGTGTCTCTTATGCTTCATTTCCATGTGCTTGTTGCATTTGCAAGGTGTTAATCATGGTTGTAGTGATGTCACCATGTGGAAGTTGTTGTTGTTATTGTGGACTACATCGTCATGACTGTATGACTGGTTACATGTTGTTATATGTCGCTTACACATATCATTTTGTATGCTTGGTTACATGTATCATTATCATAAGCTTGGTTTCAATTATTGTTTGTTTATGCTTGATTTTATGTGTTTATGTGTGTGTGTGGTTTATTACACATTTCTTATGCATGTTAATGTTTGCATGTGGTAAAGTGGACAATGGTGTAATGGTGGTTGTCATGCATGAGGTCATGGTATGCATTGTTGATAATGTCATGCATTAATAATTGGACCCTAGCTAGAATGATGGTTGCATCGTTATAAGTTATGTTTTATATGTTGTCCTGATTATGTTATACATGTATCAAGTTTATTGGTTGATCTTGTAGACAAGGTATCCTCCCCGAGCTATACTAAGGTATGTTGGTTTATTGTGATTTGATTTAGCTGACATGATATCCCCTGTAGGAAGAAATATCAAAGATGGCTAGCAAGATGGTAGACTACAAAGACTCTCACTATGAATCAAATAAGCAGTATGGTGTTGGGAATTATTTCAATTTGGAAAAAAAGAATATGGCATAGGTAAATGTAATGATACTTCATATTTTGTCATATTTACAGCGACAGGTACCGCATTGGATCAACCATGAGCAGGAGGAAAAAATTAATGGGAAATATGGTACTAAGTCGCATGGTGGTCACAGGTCGGATAGAGGTGATAGGGTGAGAGATGGAATATTGTTGGACACTTCAAATGAGAGAGGGGATAGACATAGGTACTATTCTATTTCTATTTCATAGGCACTATGATCATCATCGTTATCATCCTTACATGAGCAGTGGTAGGGGATACTTGTCGGATGATTTTAAGAAAGAAAATTCACTTATATTTGATGGAGAGTTGAAGAAATCACAGGATGTAGAGGCATGGTTTCTTGGTATGAGGAAGTTCTTCAGGTTTCATGACTATTGAGAGAACATGAAAGACATAGTAGCTACATTCAGTCTCAAAGGTAAAGTAGACATTTTGTGGGAAGATGTGAAGAATGTCAGAGGTATACATGACGAAGAATTGACATGGAGTGAGTTTGATCATATATTCAAAAGGAAGTATCTAATGGAGAGATACTTTGATGACATGGTGAAATAATTCTATGAGCTAAATATGGGATGTATCACAGATGATGAGTATACTAGCAAGTTCTTGGAACTACCATGGTATGTACCTTACCTCAAGGAGGAGAATGCCAAGATTCACAGGTTCACTAGTGGGTTACAGATAGCATTCAAAGATAGAATTGAGTTTGATGAACCTAGATCATTGGAGGAGGCTACCTGAAATATTAAGTATTTCTAGGAACAAGAGATGTTAGCAGAGGTAAATGTAATGATACTTCTGATTTTTTCATATTTACAGCGACAGGGACCACATTGGATCAACCATGAGCAGGAGCAAAAAATTAATTGGGCATATTATAGTAAGTCACATGGTGGTTAAAGGCTGGATAATGATGACACTGCGAAAGATGGTAGGTTGTTGGACACTTCGGATAGGAGAGGGGATAGACACATGTACTATTCTAGTTCTAGTTCAAATAAGCAGTATGACCTTCATTGTTATCATCCTTACAAGAGGAGTGAAGGGACACTTTTCAGATGAATTTAAGAGAGAAAATCCACCTATATTTGATGGAGAGGTGAAGAAATCGCAGGAGGTAGAGGCATGAATTTTTGGTATGAGGAAGTTCTTCAGTTTGGATGACTATTTAGAGAACATGAAAGATAGGGTAGCTACATTCAGTCTCAAAGGTAAAGAAGAAATTTGGTGGAAAATGTGAAGAATGTCAGAGGTATACATGACGAAGACTTGAATTAGAGTGAGTTTGAGCAGATATTCAAGAAGAAGTATATATTGGAGAGATACTTAGAGGACATGATGAAATAATTATATGACCTAAAGATGGGTTCTATCAAAGGTAATGAGTACACTAGCAAGTTCTTGGAGCTACTACGGTATATTCCTTACCTCAAGGAGGAGAAGGCCAAGATTCAAAGATTCACTAGTGGGTTACTGATGGAATTCAAAGACAAAATTCAGTTTGATCAACATAGATCATTGGAGGAGGCCACCCAAAATATAAATAATTTCTATGAACAATTGAAGCATAGAACTAAGACTAAATCAAAATCAAAACGTAATGCAAAGAAAAAAAGAAAATGGGACAATAAGAAAGCAAGACCTCATGGCACATGTAATAGAGAATTTAGTGACAAGAAAGAACTTCAATGCATTAGACAAAGAATAGGGATTTCAATAAGAAGAAAAAAACAAGGATGCATGATGGAAGGCTATAGAGTGTTGGATTTGTAGCAAGGATCATCATTGGGAGAGATTGTCCATAGAATTAGGGTTGTAAGCCTCATATATATATTGCACGGGAGACAGATACTATTGCAGATGTTTGTCAAATCATTTATTGTGTTTATTCAACATTGTATAACAAGCAAGAAGACCATCACACATCTATCATTGAGATGGCCAGTAAGCTTTGTGATCATTTTATTTCTATTTTAATTGACCTTGGATCTAGTTATAGCTATGTTAGTCCTAACTTGGTGGATAAGTGTGGTTTGAGTACGGGATTTCATTAAAAATATTTGTTATTACAATTGGCTACATGTACAAAGAAGCGAGTTCATCATTAGGCAAGAGATTTTGTAGTTGATTTGAATGGTATGTCTACTGCAACACATTTGAATGTATTAGCATTGGGATCATAAAATATGTTGTTGGGAATGGATTTGTTGTATCTTAATAGAACCGATGTGGATTTTTATGACAATGCTATTGTGTACTTGGATGACAATCGAGAACCAAGAGTCTTGAGAGGTAAGAAGAAAGAAACATTAGTTAGAATAGTGACAACTATGGAGGCAAAGAACATTCGTAGAAAAGGGTGTGTGTTATTTGCAGTGTACATTTCTAGTGACGAAGGTAAGGAAGTTGAGGATGCAGATGTTTTGAGAAGGTACCCAGTTCTATAATAGTTTCAGGATGTATTTCCTGAGGACATTTCAGAGTTTCCATCTCACCAGAGAGTAGAATTTTATAATGATTTGGTGCGAGGGGTAGCTATGAAATCAAAGGAACCTTACATGATGAGTACAACTTATTTGGTAGAGTTGAAGCTACAGTTGAAGGAAATTTTGGACAAGGGATACATTAGGAAGGAAAAAATGTGGTACTCTCAGTTTATGCCTTCACTATAGACGGTTGAACAAAGTGACCATCAAGAATAGATATTTATTGTTGAGGATTGATGACTTGTTCTATTAGTTGAAGGAAGCAACAATTTTCTCAAAGATTTATTTTAGATAAAGATACCATCAGTACACATTAAAGAGGAGAAAATTTACAAGACAACTTTATGGACTAGGTATGGGCATTATGAGTCTATTATAGTTCCATTCAGTTTGAATAATGCTCCAACTATATTTACATTCTTGATGAATAGTGTCTTGCATCCATAATTGAATAAGTTTGTTATTATGTTCATTCATTACATATTTCTATATTATAAAAATGAGGAAGAGCATGATGAGAATTTAGTAGCGGTGTTGAGGTTGTTGAAATAGAATTAGTTGTATGCTAAGTTGATCAAGTGTAGTTTATTTCTAATTGGGTAGTTTATTATTCATCCTCAAGACAAGAAGAAGGTTGTGGCTAGGGCTTCGAGATAAGACTCCTCAACATAGCAGTAGCAGATGACAAGGTTGTGGAGGAGTACAAAGACATTTTCACCTCACCTACTTGGGCACCTTTTCACTAGCAGGTCAAGCACTCCATCGATCTGACCCTAGGCATGTCATTACCCAATGGACTAATCAATATACTCTCTATTATGGAGAATGATGAGATCAAGAGGCAGATTCCAGAGCTGTTACAGAAAGAGCACATCATTCCAAGTTCATCACTTTGTGGGAGCTTGACTGTATTGGTAAAGAAGGAGGATGGGACTTGGAGACTCTATATTGATTATTAGGTGCTAAACAAGACCAATTTTTATAATAGGTACCCAATACTATGGATTGGAGACCTTCTGGACCAGCTATAGGGGACCAAATACTTCAACAAGATTGACTTGAAGTCTGGTTATCAAGAGGTGCCTATCAAGCCCTCCAATGTGTAGAAGATTTCCTTAAAATATAGGGAGGACCCTTTTTAATGGTTGTTCATTCATATCGGGTTGACGAATGCCCTCGCAATCTTCATGAGATTGATGGATGACATATTGCGACCCTTTACCAATGTCTTCATGATGGCGCATTTAGGTGACATCTTGATATGTGGCTAGACTTGGGAAGATATCCTCCACCATATCCGATAGGTACTTCAAACCCCGCCAACACACAAGTTGTGTGCCAATTTGGAGAAGTGCACTTTTTGCATGACCCAAGTTCAATATCTTGGATACATCATTGATGATATGAGCATGCATGTGGGACTACACATGATAGAAGTCATTTTGGATTGGCCATCCCCAACCAGTCCAACAATGGTTCACAAATTTCTGGGTCTTGCCAATTTCTACCACAGGTTCTGGTTATCACTTGACCTTTAAGTCAAGTCACCAAGGGTGGAGAAAAAGAAATTTTTTTCTATCTGCAACCCAACAGAAGTAGTTTCTTGAGTTGAAGCATCACCTCTACTCTACACTAGTGCTCACATTACCAGACCTACAACAACCATTTGAGATTGATAAATACAACTCTGACTATGCTATTAGTGCAATTCTAACTCAGTAGGGGCATCCAATGCCTTACCACAATGAGACACTTTTAGAAACAATATGAAAGTATCCTACTTACGACAAAGAAATGTATTCCATTGTGCAGGTGTTCCCTCAATGGAAGAATTACATTCTGTGGAATGAAACAACCATCCAAACAAACCACCAACTCCTTTATTTCATACAGACATAAGCGAATTTGCAGAATGATTTCCATTAGGAATGGTCTACATGAAACAGTTCCATTTGAATATTAAGTACAAGAAGGGAAATAGCAATGATGTTTCCTACTTCCTTAGCTGACCATCAATTATGGTGCTGATCACTGTGGTTGACTCTTACGGGTACGAGATTTTGGCTTGACCGCATCTTTACTAGAGTGATCGAGAATCTGGCAGCACATACGAAACACTCCTGGAAGGGATGAAAGTTCCAAATTTCCACCTTCAAGATGCATTGTTATGTCACCTGAGACACATATGTGTTACCTCAAGTGAATGTGCCAACATGATTTGGGAGGTGAACTATAGTCAGGTTGTTGGACATTTCAAAGTAGAGAAAATACTAGCAGTATTGGAGAATTTTTGTTTTTCTCGAAACTTTGTTAGGATGTTGGGAAGTACATTAGATCCTACACTACCTGAGCCATTTCCAAACCAACCATCAAGAAGCAAGGCCTATATAATCCTCTACCTACTCCTAGTCAATCTTGGGAATCTATCTCCATGGATTACATGTCAAGCCTTCCTTCTACTAAGCATGCAAATGACTGCATTTTCGTAGTCGTTGACAAATTCTCTAAGAAGGCCATCATGGCATCCTGGAAGAAGAGTATCACAATAGAGGAAACTATTAAGATGTTCTTTGAGAAAGTACAGATACACTTTGGGATCCCATAGTCCATTATCTCAGATTAGGACAATAGATTCCTAAGTGAATTTTCACAGGGAATTCACTAAGGGAGCAATACCATACCACGTGGGTTCATATTGGGGGATATTTAATGAGGAAAAAATGGCATAATATATTAGGGGATATATAGAGGGTAAAGGGTTTTTATATTAGCAGGTATAAAAAATGGAGCTCAAAGTTAATGAAAAAATATATAGGGGTATAAAAAATGTTAATGAAAAAATGGATAACTACAATATCTAGTGAGAGTACGGGTTTTTTTTAATGGGAAGGTGTATTGGGCATGTATTGGTATGGGGTTAAATAATGTGAATTTTAGGGGTATTTTCCAATATGTAGTCAAATTAAGGGTATTGTTTAATATGAATTGAATGCACGCGATAGGTTAGAAGTTCATTAAGTGAGGCCCCCGTGTGAATTTTGGGCAGGTCTCTCGTCGATGCTAGATACCAAACTTACTAATTCCATGATGTTCCACCCCCAAACTGATGGTCAAACATAGGTCATCAATAGGAAGATCATACACACTCTGCACATGTATAACTCTAAGCATTGGTGCACATGGGATAAAAGCCTCTCCTATGTCCAAAACAGCTACAATAGAGCTCTCCATAGCTTAAATGGACATAGCCCCTTTCAGGTAGGGATGGGATTTCAAACATTATGCCCATTCATGTGGCCATACCATTTGCATCTACTCAAGAAGATTTGACTCACGTCTGGTATGAATCTGACAGGGCTAACAACTTCATTGAACGCATTCAACACATCTGCGAGTAGGTACATGATATATTAGATAGATCCAATGGTAAGTACATGTAGGTGCACAAGTTCTAGGTGGGTGACAAAATTTGGCTACATTTGTAGAAGGAGCACATCATTGGACACCACTGCAAGCTTCACCCACTTCAGTATGGACCATACACCATCAACAAGGCTGTAGCAAACAATTCCTTCAAGCTTAGCATTCCATCGTTCCTTGGTCTACACTCAGTGTTCAATGTAGACCTCCTTCAGCCATACTTTCCACCATTGTTGGACACATCTGACATTACAGAACAACTTACACCAACAGAGCTCAACCCAAACTATATGGAATAGGCCACAACTTATCAACGCATGGACATGTATATCAAGAAAAATCACCAACAGAAGATCCAACTATATCGAGTTATCAAAAAATGCCAACTCCTTCACAAGAGAATGTGGTTCACCAGGGACCCGATTCAACAGAATTTCTTTACCTTGTCGAGCCTCTAACACACAATAGGGACCATTGCTTCCTAATGGGGGAGGAATGATCCAGGTGGATATTGGTGACCACCCACCTATTCCACCTAGACCTCTAGTCAGATTCATCTATTTCCTTATTTATTCCATCATTTACTATTTTTAGCTATTTTTTGGGCAGTTAGCTTTTGGAGCAATTTTGACCCAAAACAACATTTTTTTTTATGTCAGTAGTAGATTGATAGCCGTAGGCAAGGTCCTATCACAAATCTTGTATTACTCATATATACCTTTCCAAAAAGGTATCATTCGCAGCAAATGGAGATAGTATGACTAAGTTATGACCCCGTGAGGTTGGCTTCCCAACTAACCACAACGAGGCCCACAAACACTTGGCATTACATATCCTAGGGTTAGGATTTTGGCTTTTTAGGGTTTTCCCTTGTTTTTCAATAGTAAATAAGCACTTAAGGTTGTAACTCAGTTGAGAGGCATGTAGCCACCACTTCTCTTCTCAGAGATAAGCTACCATCGCATGAGCTAGTTGATTTCCATTCTGTTTGGAAGCATATCCTAGTATTTTGATATTAATGAAATGAAGTGTTATTTTTGTTGCATATATGTATTTATAGTTATATATGTCCTTTTTTGCATTCATGTTTGAGTTCAGATCACTATAGAGCTTAGTTGGTGAGAGGAACTCCTCTAAGGTTGAAAATTTGACTAGCATGGCACTATGTTGGCTTACTCAACCCCTTGGAGTACTCAAGTCACAACCTGTAGATTGTTGGGTATTTGGAACAAAAATCCCATAGAGGATTAATAATTATACCCACCCCTCTTAAGGGTTACAACAAACTGTTCAATGGCACGATCAAAAGCAGTGATGGAAGGTTGACCTAGAGGCTCCATGACTTCATGTGGCATCAACCTCGTCATGTCGAGTCTAGAAAATATTAAAGGTCAATAGGGTACATTTATTGGAAGGAATATTTAGGCATGAAGGCATGCAAATAAGCTCTTAACAACTCCATTCACATTCTTATCATATGGTCACTCATGTGTGTCACAATGAATTTTGTTATGTAGTAGCAAAATTATAGAGTTTCTTGCTCAATTTTGTCAAATTATAGTTGACCGGTCAAAGGGTATCTGATTTTGTAATAAAAAATTTGTAGCTATGGCATAAATTATTAGTATTTTGTTCCAAACATACTAGTCAAGGAAAACATTTATAATCTAAATAATCTCAACATGTGTTATTAGGTCAGTTTCCCAACAGGGCAACCCATAACACTGGGAAAGTACTTTCTAGTTTTTGGAACAAGTAATATACAATCAAACATTCACACATACAAAATATGGTTAAGTAGATATTATTTCACATGGTTCAAGTACAATTCAACTCTAATTTTTTTACTTAAAGGTGTTGAAAGTAATAATTAACAATAGAAATAGTTGCAAAAAATTTAGTCCCTACCTCTATAACATGATTTCTAATTTTGTTTTGAAAAAATATGCCTTTAAATAAATATTGTTGCAAAATAGGAAACTTTTTAGCAACAAAAAACATAATTCCCATATCCACATTTCTATTTTGTATCATAATACTTTTTCATCTATCATTTCCTTCCAATTATTCCCTACATTCTTACTATTAAGGCATAAATTCTTACATGAAATGATGATGCAGGACATGAATCTCTATTAAATGAGACAGAAATACCTATCCTTTGGTCCTGATTAGTCCATAGCTATTAGCAATTTTAAATGATGCATTTTTGAAAGGAGAATTGTTCATAGTAACCCAAGACGCTCCCATGTTATAGGCCTACGGGCATCCACGAGGCCCTAGATGCTCTCATGACAAGGCATGCCAGTGTCCAGGGACTACTTTGCTCAATATTGTGCCAATGTCCCTAGGATTTGAGCCACTTTTTGAGGCCTAGAGCTAAGGTCATTGCCCATAATTGAATGAAAATTTCATAAAAGTAAGATAACAAGGATATGATAGTAAAAATGCAATTACTTTAGTTATACCTTGACTAGACCCCTACTAGCCATGATAAACATTTTCCCAAAAATATCGTGAATACCTATGGTGTAAATAATAGATCTGAGCATAGGGGTCTCATACTTAGCTGAGAATCACTAAGAAGCATTGATGCTTCAAAACATTAACTTCAATTTTTTCCATTAGTTCGTAGATCCATTATTCATTTATTTGCAAGTAAAACCATGATGAGAGTCATACATAGCTATTTTCATAAAACACACACATAGCCAAGATAATAGCAACAAAAATACCAATGAAATCACAACCATATAAACCATTATAATACTCATAGAAATACAAGGAGAAATAACATCATATTGATGACGCAAAATCCAAACACCGGACAAGACTTCCATGTTCCACCCGACTATAGAATGGTTGAGACAAATCTCTCTTAAGCCATTTACCCCCATGCCATATTCCAAGCATAAATGTGGGATCTCATAAAACACATCAATCCCAAAACCATCAAGGGCTTCCAAAGGCCTTCCATCTCAACCCAACAAAATAGTGATTCCACCTCACAGACGTACTTCACAAATCCATCATCAGATTAGTCTCCATCCAAGCCTTCTAGGGATCTAGAGTGTTTTTACAACCAAGCCTTCCAGGACTAGTAACTCAACCCACAAATCATTCCAAGCTTCCATATCCTTTGTCCAACCAGGGCTCCCAGGGATAGCAACTCAACCCACCAAGGGTTTCTAGAGCATTTGTTCAACCAAGGCTTCGAAGACTATTAACTCAACCCAATATGTTACAGGCTTCCAGAACGCTTTTGCAACTAGGGCTTTGAGGACTAGTAAATCAACCCAAGCTAAGGAAACATGAAAACCAATAAAAAAAAAACAAGGAAATAAACCCACAATCTCCATTAATATCCAAGAAATGGAAAGGCTATGCAATCCATTGTCAATCCATGGAATCCTCCATGTGAGTGAAAGATCATGAAAAATAATCCAAATCTATATGCCCTACATACCAAAACTAGTGAGGAAAACATATATGCAACTTGGTAACTATAATCCAAATCCATTGTAGTTGTTCATCCGAATGTTATCTTACGCTTCCCTCCTCTTCCTTTTCCTTATTTCTTGAAGACTCCAAGTATTCCACACTCTCTAAGAGTGTTCCAACAAAACTCTAAGTATCCAAGCGTATGGGAGAGAGGGATAATAATGAGAGAGCACCAAAACTAAACTGAAAAATGTTTTTGAACTGATCTTCATAAGTATTTTTATGAATAAGGCCTCTATTTTCTTTATTTTCCATTATTTTCCTTCATTTTCCTCCTCACATGCAACATGTGACCTTTAACCTCCCTTTTATTCTAATTTCCATTATTTTCATAAATAAATGTTCCAAAACGCCATTTTTCCTTTACAAAGCCTTAGCCATTAATAAACCAATGAACACCCACACTAGGTTGTCTTGCCCAAGATTTAGCTTGAAATAAGTTTCCCATCAACCATGGTTATTATTTTTCCTTTACTGACTTTTATTACATGGAATTTTCACCAGGGCTGTTACAGAACCATCCCCATTGGGGGAAAATCATCCTCGTTGTTCAACAACACCTATAACCAGAAGAGTGCTATATGAAAAACATACTATTGATGGAGCTTTATAGCTTAGCTCATTGCAGTTGTTATCGCTTGGATTGAACCTCAGGCTGAAGGAAGGAAATGCAAGGGTAACCACAAACCACGCTTAGCCGAGTAGCTAGCCCTACTAGACCGGGAGAGGGCTCTCTCCATAAGGAGCTAAGCCAGGATGATTGGATCAAGAAAAGGATTTTAGGCTAGGTATAGTAGCATAAAGTTTTGATTGGATTTTGAATGGGTTTTACTAGATCAGGAGGAACTAGATAGTTTAGGGCTAGGGAATTAAGTCAAAATTGTAGGGTGTTCAATGGGGCAAGGTAGGCATAAGTTCTAGCACTCTAGGGCTTGATGGGGGAGGTGTTTTAAGACTTGTGAGAGGCTATGGAGAGCATGTGATTACCATGGATCCTTCCCAAACTATAGAAAACATATAATGGTGAATATTTCCCCAAAGCAGAGCAGTAATGTAATGAATTCTGCCTATCAACTTGTAAAATTTCACTTAGAAGCAATGAAATGATTAATGAAATACACAAAACATACTAACATATGATCACAAGAGAAGAAAATGTACTTAAACTCCATAACACATGGATCCCAGAAAAATAGCTGTAATTCTTATTAATCTCTTGCTAAACTGCTACAAAATGATGTACAATCAAGATATGAGCATCTGGCTGAGTCCAACCCTCTACAATGAGAAAGAATAAGAAGATATAGTAATTGTTTCAACATCCTCTAATCTTGAGCGGTCAAATCCCTAAGATGAGGATCCAATCTAAACAACACTGAATAAGAAATAGGAATATAGGCATCTTAACAACTTGCCTCTAAAAGTGAAAAACTGATTCATTTGAGCTCATTGAATTGAATATTAATGTAATGACTCTACCCTCTACTACTAATTATCTATCATATTTTTAATACAAGTCATCTTTTACATCAGTAAAACATCCTCCATGAGAGAAAATCCACGAACAAAATCAAAACATAGAAAAATAGCCATCCTGTGCAAAATTTGCCCTACGTGCAACGCCATTGGCCCAACGCGCAATGCCACTTTCAGATCCTTTTTGAAAGCCTTCCCAACATCCAAATTGAGCTCATGGTAGCTCATTAGAAAGGTATTCAAGTAAAAATTCCAAATCAACTAAAATTTCTTCATTTGAAGCTCATTTGATCCCATAAAGGTTGATTCTCCCAAGACTATTTCTGTGTGTCCAAAAAGTGGCAGAAATGTCATTTTTACGGTGTTTTTGGACCTTTAAGGGGACCAGTTCTTCCCCAAAAACTTAGAAAATCCATAGGATATGTACTCATCACTATGAATCCAAAAATACGAGCCATTTTTCCATTGGATGTCCCTAGGAAAAGCGCAATGCCACTGGCGTTGTCCGTTGAGCCAGATTTTCTGTGTGTGTAATTTCCAAAATTTGCAAAAAGAAAAATCTCCTCCAAAGCTGACCAAAATTGGTGAGAAGCACCATCATAAGGCATATTTATGAGCCAAGGAAGCTTCAGCAAGAAACCTATGCCTATCATCCTCTTTTTTTCCTTTTAGAGCCCGCCTTAGTCTAGCTTTCATCTTTTTGACCCTCATGTTGCAAATTTTGTTCCTGGTCTTGTAGTGCTAGGCCATGTTCCTGATCATATGATTGTCCCTATTAGCCTTCTACAACAACTTCTCTAGGTACAAATTGACTCTCTCAAGCCAAGTCTCTCTATCATCCTCAATTTCCTTCTCAATAGGAGACAAAGTGACAGGTGCCTCCTTGTCATTTTGTGGTTTTACCTTGAGTAGTTCCAACTCCATGGAGACCTACTTTTCATTCAATTGCTTGTTCTCTTTTTCCAAATATGTAATGACATACTTGGCTCTCTCCAAATTGTCCATCAATGCTTGGACTTGAGCCTCCTTTTCCAGTAGGATGATATGCTTTATTGTTTCTTTATCCTGAGCCTCTAAGTCAATTGTTTGAGTATAATGCTGCTATGACTCATCATGCTCTATCAAATCAAAATCTCTCTCTTCCTCCTCATCATCAAAACATTCCTTTGGCATCTTTTCTTTTCGTTTTTGCAGCTACCGCACCTGTATCTATTGTGTTGATGAAGAAGGCAAAGCCCCTTCCACATCCTGTGGAACTAATATTTGCCTATTAGTTGATGAAGAAGGAAAGATCGCTTACACATCCTCTGGAGCAAACACTTTCCTATCAGCTGCAAATGATCACCTTGTACCCCTCGGATATGTCATGTAGGTCCCGGGCACCTCAGTAGATCTAGTCTCTTTGGCCTTCTCATTTGTTTTCATGTGAGCACTGCTAGAAGGCTCCCCTGATTCTTGAGACACTAGTGGAGGAATGTGAGGACCCCTGAAGATTTCATGAGCAATAAATGTTTCCCAAGAGATGTTGAGGAGGCTGAGATGATGAAGCACAATCATCTTGATTAGGGAATAATGATAGAGACTTCTCATCTGCTGAGGGTGTGGCTTTTTCTGCACAAAATGGGCCATCTTCTCAATATTCCTAAACAAGAAATCAGGGAGGTTTAACATCCTCACCTTGGTAAAATGCATGAGAATCCTGATGTGATAAGTGTACAGCCTGGAGAATCTTCTCTCACAAGTGAAATATTTCATGATGATTTTCATCATGAGGGCATACTTGTGCTCAAGGAATCTGAAAAGAAAAAGTCTTTTTGCCTCATTTTTGTACCTAGGTTTGATATAAGGCTCATAATAATGTTCGTCCAGGTCCTGTGCCTTGTACCATTTCTCCCCTACGTCCAGAATCCTGGTTGCATCTGCAGTAATGGAGGGTGAGGCTGTGAATGTCACCCTAGCAAGATCCACCCTGTTGTCTCGAAGATTGGCTACAAAGAGCTTGGTGAGCTTAGGGTGGTGTTGAAATCTCTCTACTTGCACATAGAACTCATAGCACACTAGATGTCTCAAACAAGTGATAGCTAACTGAGAGGCCTGCAATTCTCTGAGGTTTGGTGGCTCTTCGCTAATAATTATGCCTCCCTTGTGTGGTTTTCTCTGATGTGAGGTGTATCTTTTGAACTGCCACTACTTGTGTTTTCCTCCTCCTCATAGTCTCGATCTTCTCTGTCCATGTTTGCAAGGTTTGAGGCTGTACACTCCAAGAAAAGGGATAAAGAGAATAAGTAAGAGTGGTTTAGGAGTGAGGGAATGGGAGATGACCTTGTGAGGTATTTTGGTAGGGTAGAAAATGAAAGGAAGGAATACGAATTATGAAAGTGAGGGAGAGGGGTTTGAGCCCTTTTTGAAATATAACCCTCCCAACGCGCAGTGCCTAGCTCAAACATGCAACACCACCCCCTGTATGCGTATCACCTTATCGTTGTCCAAATTAGGTGTTGGATAGCTCGTTTGAAATCTTTCCCAGTCTACATTCCATAACATCTTGAATTTTTCAATTTGGAGCTCATTTGCCCTGTCAAAAGCTCAATCTCCTAAGACGGGTCAAAATGTGCAGAATGAGGCTAGCAAAATTCAAAGTGCTGTTGCAGCTAACGTTTGGAGGCCTTCCTCAAATCCACATTGAGATCATGATAGCTCATTGGAAAGCTCTCTATGTCTAGCTATCATTTCACTCATCAAGCAAGTGTTTTGGACATTCTATGTAAGAGGAATCTTGATTTCCCCAAGGTCACTCCAGAAGTGCAGCAACTCTCCTGTGGCAAATGATTGTTTGGAAATTTCTCCCAAACCATGAGACCTGTGTAAGATATGAAGGATTTTTTTCTTCGTGGGTCTATAATGGACAAAAACCTATCTTACTTTTGTCAAATTCATCTTTTATTGCTCAAAAACATCATTTGAATAAAAACTATCCTGATATGTGGAACAGGGGATTTGCAGAAATGAATGAAAATGAAGGGGATGAGGGGCTTTTAAATTCTTGAGAAAATTTTTGGAAGTAGGGAGGGATGTTAGAAAGTAGGGGAAAGTGTAATTTCAAGTATTGAGTGAGGGGAAGGGGTCCAAAAGGTAAAAACACATGCCTAAACTAGAAAAGTGTCAAATTGTAGCAATAGGCTAGGGTTTGTGAGAAAATGATGAATTTGAGGGATATCAATGATGGGAAGCATTTAAGAAGGTATATTAAGGATAGGATAAGGTGTATGAGCATTAGGGTACAAGTTTTGTTGATGATTTAATTATCCAAGAAAAATTACCTTCAAAACCCTAGGAGAGGGAAATGAGCCTTACCTAAGCACAACTGAAGCCTAAAAATGGTGTAAAATGACCCATTGGAAGCAGAATTAACAATGACAACTCTTTGAATGATGGTACACTTAGCCAAATGGTGACATGAACCAATACTCGGAAGACGTTGGAAGGATTGAAAACAAATCCTAGACCTAATACCCAATGACCAAATTTTTACTTGAAGACTGACTGAAATGAAAAAAATTGACTTTGACACCCTAAGACCACTTTATAAGACCATATTTGATCACTTGTGGTAGTATGAAAATACTTACTCTAACAACAGTATTTACAATGATCAACCTATTTAGAATCAAATCAACATGAAAACATAACATCAAATGACATGCCAAACATACCACTTATTGGGGATTTATAACATAACTCATGCTGGTATTTACATCCATAAACATATGTACGTATATCAAACATCACCAAAACATGTGCCAAAACATATACCAAGACCTATACCAAAACACCATACCAAAATTTCGTTTCCTCAATTGACAAACAATGAAGAATACATAGCCCACATTTGATTTTCCATCTCCCATGTACCTTAATCGGGCCGAAAGTGCTTGCATTGCACCTTAACTTGCTCGATTTTTTATGTTTGGTGCATGAGAAGATTTTTCTACAATATACACTATGGCTCTGACTGGAATTCTCCATCTGGTTCCACCATTCAATCACATGGTCAACATCTTTAATATACTTCTTAAGAAATTACACATGGAAAATATCATGCAATTTCAGTGTCGGAGGAAGTTCAATTCGATAGGTTATTGGCTTAATCATCTCAATAATACTGAAGGGTCCAAAAAACCGGGGTGCCATCTTGGCACATGATCCAATCTGTAAGGAGCTCTTCTTTAGTTTTATGTGAAAGTACACCCATTCCCCAACCTGGAAATCATTGAACAACATGTTTCGATCTGAATACCTATTCAGCCTATCTAGTGTTGCCTTTAGATTTTTCTTAATTACCTGGATTTCTTCTTCCATGTCCACGGACATGTTCATTCCAATCAATACCCTATTAATTAGAGAACTCCAACTGATGGGAGTATTACAAATCCACCCATACAACACCTCAAATAGGCTCATTTTCAAATATTCCTGATAGCCATTGTTATAAGGAAACTCTACCAGTGGAAGGTACTCTTCCCACTTTTGCTACTGATGCATCACATACATCCACAACATGTCCACCAATATCCTATTGACCCTACAAAAAACTCCTTCCAAAACATGGAAGTGAACATTCCATCCATTTCTAACACAATCTTCCTGGGAACTCCATGCAATCTAACCATAGCTTTCATGAATACCTATTCTACATCGCTAGCTAAGAACGTAGCCTTCACTAGAATGAAGTGCGCAACCTTTGTCAACCTGTCCGCAATAACCATGATTGAATCATGTTGTCTCACTGTCCTCAGTAAAAATATGATGAAGTCCATCAAAATGACCTCTCATTTCCATTTTGGAATCACAAATGGTTGTAGCAGTCCACCTAGTTGTTTACACTCTATATTCTCACGCTGAAAATCAAAACACCTATACTGCAGTCAACATCTTTTGATAGCCTGGGTAACTGAATATGGTTTCACATGAAACTATCTCAAGATAACCTTCTTGAGCTCACTGTTATATTACACATATATCCTATCTCTGAATGGAACCAATCCATTTTCTATAAGAAAATAGTCCACATCCTATCCACCTATACATGCACCATCACATATACCACCACCTCTACATGTGCCGTCACATGTACCTCTACCTCCACCTATACCTGTACTATGTATCAACTTATGCATAATATCCATATACTTGACATCCTACTGACCTACCTACAAGATCCTACCTATAATTCTATCCAATAGGAGCTCATAACTACTAAGTGGTTTACCTATACTTGCCTACTAAGAGAATATGCCACCCTATTCTCTTTACCTTCGATATATCTGATCTCAAAATCAAACCCACTAATCATGGCCAACCATCGATCCTGCCTACCATTCAGGTTCGGTTGGTCAAATAGATACTGCAACCCATTGTGATCCCTCATCAACACAAATCTCCTGCCCAAAGGGTAGTGTATCCACATCTTCAATGCATGCTTGATTCATTCCAACTCAAGATCACGTGTGGGGTAGTTCTTCTCATTCTCATTACATTTTTGTGACTCATAGCATACCACTTGTCCATCTTACATAAGGACTCCACCAAGTACCTTCTTGCAAGCATTTGTGCATACTACAAACTCTTTGTTTAGATCTAATATTTAACAATGGTGCATGTGTCGACAAATTCTTAAGTTACTCAAAACTATCCTCACACTCTTCTCTCGCTTCAAACATCTTACATTTCCTAGTTTATTTCTTGTCATTGCAGAGGAAATGTAAGATGTTTGAAGCGAGAGAAGAGTGTGAGGATAGTTTTGAGTAACTTAAGAATTTGTCGACACATGCACCATTGTTAAATATTAGATCTAAACAAAGAGTTTGTAGTATGCACAAATGCTTGCAAGAAGGTACTTGGTGGAGTCCTTATGTAAGATGGACAAGTGGTATGCTATGAGTCATGAAAATGTAATGAGAATGAGAAGAACTACCCCACACGTGATCTTGAGTTGGAATGAATCAAGCATGCATTGAAGATGTGGATACACTACCCTTTGGGCAGGAGATTTATGTTGATGAGCGATCACAATGGGTTGCAGTATTTATTTGACCAACCGAACTTGAATGGTAGGCAGGATCGATGGTTGGCCATGATCAGTGAGTTTGATTTTTAGATCAGATATATCGAAGGTAAAGAGAACAGGGTGGCATATTCTCTTAGTAGGCAAGTACAGGTAAACCACTTAGTAGTTATGATCTCCTATTGGATAGAATTATAGGTAGGATCTTGTAGGTAGGTCAGTAGGATGTCAAGTATATAGATATTATGCATAAGTTGCTACATAGTATAAGTATAGGTGGAGGTAGAGGTACATGTGACAGCACATGTATGGGTACAAGTAGTAGTACAGGTACATGTACATGTAGAGGTGGTGGTATAAGTGATGGTGCATGTGTAGGTGGATAGGATGTGGACTATTTTCTTATAGAAAATGGATTGGTTCCATTCAGAGATAGGATATATGTGTAATATAACAGTGAGCTCAAGAAGGTTATCTTGAGATAGTTTCATGTGAAACCATATTCAGTTACCCAGGCTATCAAAAGATGTTGACTGCAGTATAGGTGTTTTGATTTTCAGCGTGAGAATATAGAGTGTAAACAACTAGGTGGACTGCTACAACCATTTGTGATTCCAAAATGGAAATGGGAGGTCATTTTGATGGACTTCATCATAGTTTTACTGAGGACAATGAGACAACATGATTCAATCATGGTTATTGCGGACAGGTTGACAAAGGTTGCGCACTTCATTCTAGTGAAGGCTACATTCTTAGCTAGCAATGTAGAATAGGTATTCATGAAAGCTATGGTTAGATTGCATGGAGTTCCCAGGAAGATTGTGTTAGAAATGCATGGAATGTTCACTTCCATGTTTTGGAAGGCGTTTTTTGTAGGTTCAATAGGATATTGGTGGACATGTTGAGGATGTATGTGATGCATCGGTAGCAAAAGTGGGAAGAGTACCTTCCACTGGTAGAGTTTCCTTATAACAATGGCTATCAGGAATATTTGAAAATGAGCCTATTTGAGGTGTTGTATGGGTGGATTTGTAATACTCCCATCAGTTGGAGTTCTCTAATTAATAGGGTGTTGATTGGAATGAACATGTCCGTGGACATGGAAGAAGAAATCCAGGTAATTAAGAAAAATCTAAAGGCAACACTAGATAGGCTGAATAGGTATTCAGATCGAAACATGTTGTTCAATGATTTCCAGGTTGGGGAATGGGTGTACTTTCACATAAAACTAAAGAAGAGCTCCTTACAGATTGGATCATGTGCCAAGATGGCACCCCGGTTTTGTCGACCCTTCAGTATTATTGAGATGATTGAGCCAATAACCTATCGAATTGAACTTCCTCCGACACTGAAATTGCATGATATTTTCCATGTGTAATTTCTTAAGAAGTATATTAAAGATGTTGACCATGTGATTGAATGGTTTTTATTGCAGGTGGAACCAGATGGAGAATTCCAGTCAGAGCCATAGTGTATATTGTAGAAAAATCTTCTCATGCACCAAACATAAAAAATCGAGCAAGTTAAGGTGCAATGCAAGCACTTTCGACCCGATTAAGGTACATGGGAGATGGAAAATCAAATGCGGGCTATTTATTCTTCATTGTTTGTCAATTGAGGAAACGAAATTTTGGTATGGTGTTTTGGTATAGGTCTTGGTATATGTTTTGGCACATGTTTTGGTGATGTTTGATATACGTACATATGTTTATGGATGTAAATACCAGCATGAGTTATGTTATAAATCCCCAATAAGTGGTATGTTTGGCATGTCATTATGATGTTATGTTTTCATGTTGATTTGATTCTAAATAGGTTGATCACTGTAAATACTGTTGTTAGAGTAAGTATTTTCATACTACCACAAGTGATCAAATATGGTCTTATAAAGTGGTCTTAGGGTGTCAAAGTCAATTTTTTTCATTTTAGTCAGTCTTCAAGTAAAAATTTGGTCATTGGGTATTAGGTCTAGGATTTGTTTTCAATCCTTCCAATGTCTTCCGAGTATTGGTTCATGTCACCATTTGGCTAAGTGTACCATCATTCAAAGAGTTGTCATCGTTAATTCTGCTTCCAATGGGTCATTTTACACCATTTTTAGGCTTCAGTTGTGCTTAGGTAAGGCTCATTTCCCTCTCCTAGGGTTTTGAAGGTAATTTTTCTTAGATAATTAAATCATCAACAAAACTTGTACCCTAATGCTCATACACCTTATCCTATCCTTAATATACCTTCTTAAATGCTTCCCATCATTGATATCCCTCAAATTCATCATTTTCTCACAAACCCTAGCCTATTGCTACAATTTGACACTTTTCTAGTTTAGGCATGTGTTTTTACCTTTTGGACCCCTTCCCCTCACTCAATACTTGAAATTACACTTTCCCTTACTTTCTAACATCCCTCCCTACTTCCAAAAATTTTCTCAAGAATTTAAAAGCCCCTCATCCCCTTCATTTCCATTCATTTCTACAAATCCCCTGTTCCACATATCAGGATAGTTTTTATTCAAATGATGTTTTTGAGCAATAAAAGATGAATTTGACAAAAGTAAGATAGGTTTTTGTCCATTATAGACCCACGAAGAAAAAAATCCTTCATATTTTACACAGGTCTCATGGTTTGGGAGAAATTTCCAAACAATCATTTGCCACAGGAGAGTTGCTGCACTTCTGGAGTGACCTTGGGGAAATCAAGATTCCTCTTACATAGAATGTCCAAAACACTTGCTTGATGAGTGAAATGACAGCTAGACATAGAGAGCTTTCCAATGAGCTATCATGATCTCAATGGGGATTTGAGGAAGGCCTCCAAACGTTAGCTACAACAGCACTTTGCATTTTGCTAGCCTCATTCTGCACATTTTGACCCGTCTTAGGAGATTGAGCTTTTGACAGGGCAAATGAGCTCCAAATTGAAAAATTCAAGATGTTATGGAATGTAGACTGGGAAAGTTTTCAAACGAGCTATCCAACGCCTAATTTGG
This sequence comes from Pinus tabuliformis, assembly GCA_031772625.1. Taxonomy (NCBI): domain Eukaryota; kingdom Viridiplantae; phylum Streptophyta; class Pinopsida; order Pinales; family Pinaceae; genus Pinus; species Pinus tabuliformis. The sequence continues at coordinate 740,961,871 of CM062811.1, forward strand.
ACACCGATAAGGTGATACGCATACAGGGGGTGGTGTTGCATGTTTGAGCTAGGCACTGCGCGTTGGGAGGGTTATATTTCAAAAAGAGCTCAAACCCCTCTCCCTCACTTTCATAATTTGTATTCCTTCCTTTCATTTTCTAGCCTACCAAAATACCTCACAAGGTCATCTCCCATTCCCTCACTCCTAAACCACTCTTACTTATTCTCTTTATCCCTTTTCTTGGAGTGTACAGCCTCAAACCTTGCAAACATGGACAGAGAAGATCGAGACTATGAGGAGGAGCAAAACACAAGTAGTGGCAGTTCAAAAGATACACCTCGCATCAGAGAAAACCACACAAGGGAGGCATAATTATTAGTGAAGAGCCACCAAACCTCAGAGAATTGCAGGCCTCTCAGTTAGCTATCACTTGTTTGAGACATCTAGTGTGCTATGAGTTCTATGTGCAAGTAGAGAGATTTCAACACCACCCTAAGCTCACCAAGCTCTTTGTAGCCAATCTTCGAGACAACAGGGTGGATCTTGCTAGGGTGACATTCACAGCCTCACCCTCCATTACTGCAGATGCAACCAGGATTCTGGACGTAGGGGAGAAATGGTACAAGGCACAGGACCTGGACGAACATTATTATGAGCCTTATATCAAACCTAGGTACAAAAATGAGGCAAAAAGACTTTTTCTTTTCAGATTCCTTGAGCACAAGTATGCCCTCATGATGAAAATCATCATGAAATATTTCACTTGTGAGGGAAGATTCTCCAGGCTATACACTTATCACATCAGGATTCTCATGCATTTTACCAAGGTGAGGATGTTAAACCTCCCTGATTTCTTGTTTAGGAATATTGAGAAGATGGCCCATTTTGTGCAGAAAAAGCCACACCCTCAGCAGATGAGAAGTCTCTATCATTATTCCCTAATCAAGATGATTGTGCTTCATCATCTCAGCCTCCTCAACATCTCTTGGGAAACATTTATTGCTCATGAAATCTTCAGGGGTCCTCAAATTCCTCCACTAGTGTCTCAAGAATCAGGGGAGCCTTCTAGCAGTGCTCACATGAAAACAAATGAGAAGGCCAAAGAGACTAGATCTACTGAGGTGCCCGGGACCTACATGACATATCTGAGGGGTACAAGGTGATCATTTGCAGCTGATAGGAAAGTGTTTGCTCCAGAGGATGTGGAAGTGATCTTTCCTTCTTCATCAACTAATAGGCAAATATTAGTTCCACAGGATGTGGAAGGGGCTTTGCCTTCTTCATCAACACAACAGATACAGGTGCAGTAGCTGCAAAAACGAAAAGAAAAGATGCCAAAGGAATGTTTTGATGATGAGGAGGAAGAGAGAGATTTTGATTTGATAGAGCATGATGAGTCATAGCAGCATTATACTCAAACAATTGACTTAGAGGCTCAGGATAAAGAAACAATAAAGCATATCATCCTACTGGAAAAGGAGGCTCAAGTCCAAGCATTGATGGACAATTTGGAGAGAGCCAAGTATGTCATTACATATTTGGAAAAAGAGAACAAGCAATTGAATGAAAAGTAGGTCTCCATGGAGTTGGAACTACTCAAGGTAAAACCACAAAATGACAAGGAGGCACCTGTCACTTTGTCTCCTATTGAGAAGGAAAATGAGGATGATAGAGAGACTTGGCTTGAGAGAGTCAATTTGTACCTAGAGAAGTTGTTGTAGAAGGCTAATAGGGACAATCATATGATCAGGCACATGGCCTAGCACTACAAGACCAGGAACAAAATTTGCAACATGAGGGTCAAAAAGATGAAAGCTAGACTAAGGCGGGCTCTAAAAGGAAAAAAAGAGGATGATAGGCATAGGTTTCTTGCTGAAGCTTCCTTGGCTCATAAATATGCTTTATGATGGTGCTTCTCACCAATTTTGGTCAACTTTGGAGGAGATTTTTCTTTTTGCAAATTTTGGAAATTACACACACAGAAAATCTGGCTCAACGGACAATGCCAGTGGCATTGCGCTTTTCCTAGGGACATCCAATGGAAAAATGGCTCGTATTTTTGGATTCATAGTGATGAGTACATATCCTATGGATTTTCTAAGTTTTTGGAGAAGAACTGGTCCCCTTAAAGGTCCAAAAACACCGTAAAAATGACATTTCTGCCACTTTTTGGACACACAGAAATAGTCTTGGGAGAATCAACCTTTATGGGATCAAATGAGCTTCAAATGAAGAAATTTTAGTTGATTTGGAATTTGTACTTGAATACCTTTCTAATGAGCTACCATGAGCTCAATTTGGATGTTGGGAAGGCTTTCAAAAAGGATCTGAAAGTGGCATTGCGCGTTGGGCCAATGGCGTTGCACGTAGGGCAAATTTTGCACAGGATGGCTATTTTTCTATGTTTTGATTTTGTTCATGGATTTTCTCTCATGGAGGATGTTTTACTGATGTAAAAGATGACTTGTATTAAAAATATGATAGATAATTAGTAGTAGAGGGTAGAGTCATTACATTAATATTCAATTCAATGAGCTCAAATGAATCAGTTTTTCACTTTTAGAGGCAAGTTGTTAAGATGCCTATATTCCTATTTCTTATTCAGTGTTGTTTAGATTGGATCCTCATCTTAGGGATTTGACCCCTCAAGATCAGAGGATGTTGAAACAATTCCTATATCTTCTTATTCTTTCTCATTGTAGAGGGTTGGACTCAGCCAGATGCTCATATCTTGATTGTACATCATTTTGTAGCAGTTTAGCAAGAGATTAATAAGAATTACAGCTATTTTTCTGGGATCCATGTGTTATGGAGTTTAAGTACATTTTCTTCTCTTGTGATCATATGTTAGTATGTTTTGTGTATTTCATTAATCATTTCATTGCTTCTAAGTGAAATTTTTCAAGTTGATAGGCAGAATTCATTACATTATTGCTCTGCTTTGGGGAAATATTCACCATTATATGTTTTCTATAGTTTGGGAAGGATCCATGGTAATCACATGCTCTTCCTAGCCTCTCACAAGTCTTAAAACACCTCCCCCATCAAGCCCTAGAGTGCTAGAACTTATGCCTACCTTGCCCCATTGAACACCCTACAATTTTGACTTAATTCCCTAGCCCTAAACTATCTAGCTCCTCCTGATCTAGTAAAACCCATTCAAAATCCAATCAAAACTTTATGCTACTATACCTAGCCTAAAATCCTTTTCTTGATCCAATCATCCTGGCTTAGATCCTTATGGAGAGAGCCCTCTCCCGGTCTAGTAGGGCTAGCTACTCGGCTAAGCGTGGTTTGTGGTTACCCTCGCATTTCCTTCCTTCAGCCTGAGGTTCAATCCAAGCGATAACAACTGCAATGAGCTAAGCTATAAAGCTCCATCAATAGTATGTTTTTCATATAGCACTCTTCTGGTTATAGGTGTTGTTGAACAACCAGGATGATTTTCCCCCAATGGGGATGGTTCTGTAACAGCCCCGGTGAAAATTCCATGTAATAAAAGTCAGTAAAGGAAAAATAATAACCATGGTTGATGGGAAACTTATTTCAAGATAAATCTTGGGCAAGACAACCTAGTGTGGGTGTTCATTGGTTTATTAATGGCTAAGGCTTTGTAAAGGAAAAATGGCGTTTTGGAACATTTATTTATGAAAATAATGGAAATTAGAATAAAAGGGAGGTTAAAGGTCACATGTTGCATGTGAGGAGGAAAATGAAGGAAAATAATGGAAAATAAAGAAAATAGAGGCCTTATTCATAAAAATACTTATGAAGATCAGTTCAAAAACATTTTTCAGTTTAGTTTTGGTGCTCTCTCATTATTATCCCTCTCTCCCATACCCTTGGATACTTAGAGTTTTGTTGGAACACTCTTAGAGAGTGTGGAATACTTGGAGTCTTCAAGAAATAAGGAAAAGGAAGAGGAGGGAAGCGTAAGATAACATTCGGATGAACAACTACAATGGATTTGGATTATAGTTACCAAGTTGCATATATGTTTTCCTCACTAGTTTTGGTATGTAGGGCATATAGATTTGGATTATTTTTCATGATCTTTCACTCACATGGAGGATTCCATGGATTGACAATGGATTGCATAGCCTTTCCATTTCTTGGATATTAATGGAGATTGTGGGTTTATTTCCTTGTTTTTTTTTTATTGGTTTTCATGTTTCCTTAGCTTGGGTTGATTTACTAGTCCTCAAAGCCCTAGTTGCAAAAGCGTTCTGGAAGCCTGTAACATATTGGGTTGAGTTAATAGTCTTCGAAGCCTTGGTTGAACAAACGCTCTAGAAACCCTTGGTGGGTTGAGTTGCTATCCCTGGGAGCCCTGGTTGGACAAAGGATATGGAAGCTTGGAATGATTTGTGGGTTGAGTTACTAGTCCTGGAAGGCTTGGTTGTAAAAACACTCTAGATCCCTAGAAGGCTTGGATGGAGACTAATCTGATGATGGATTTGTGACATACGACTGTGAGGTGGAATCACTATTTTGTTGGGATGAGGTGGAAGGCCTCTGGAAGACCTTGATGGTTTTGGGATTGATGTGTTTTATGAGATCCCACATTTATGCTTGGAATATGGCATGGGGGTAAATGGCTTAAGAGAGATTTGTCTCAACCATTCTATAGCCGGGTGGAACATGGAAGTAACGTCCGGTGTTTGGATTTTGCGTCATCAATATGATGTTATTTCTCCTTGCATTTCTATGAGTATTATAATGGTTTATATGTGGATCATATGGTTGTGATTTCATTGGTATTTTTGTTGCTATTATCTTGGCTATGTATGTGTTTTATGAAAATAGCTATGTATGGCTCTCATCATGGTTTTACTTGCAAATAAATGAATAATGGATCACGAACTAATGGAAAAAATTGAAGTTAATGTTTTGAAGCATCAATGCTTCTTAGTGATTCTCAGCTAAGTATGAGACCCCTATGCTCAGATCTATTATTTACACCATAGGTATTCACGATATTTTTGGTAAAATGTTTATCATGGCTAGTAGGGGTCTAGTCAAGGTATAACTAAAGTAATTCCATTTTTACTATCATATCCTTGTTATCTTACTTTTATGAAATTTTCATTCAATTATGGGCAATGACCTTAGCTCTAGGCCTCAAAAAGTGGCTCAAATCCTAGGGACATTGGCACAATATTGAGCAAAGTAGTCCCTGGACACTGGCATGCCTTGTCATGAGAGCATCTAGGGCCTCGTGGATGCCCGTAGGCCTATAACATGGGAGCGTCTTGGGTTACTATGAACAATTCTCCTTTCAAAAATGCATCATTTAAAATTGCTAATAGCTATGGACTAATCAGGACCAAAGGATAGGTATTTCCGTCTCATTTAATAGAGATTCATGTCCTGCATCGTCATTTCATGTAAGAATTTATGCCTTAATAGTAAGAATGTAGGGAATAATTGGAAGGAAATGATAGATGAAAAAGTATTATGATACAAAATAGAAATGTGGATAAGGGAATTATGTTTTTTGTTGCTAAAAAGTTTCCTATTTTGCCACAATATTTATTTAAAGACATATTTTTTCAAAACAAAATTAGAAATCATGTTATAGAGGTAGGGACTAAATTTTTTGCAACTATTTCTATTGTTAATTATTACTTTCAATACCTTTAAGTAAAAAAATTAGAGTTGAATTGTACTTGAACCATGTGAAATAATATCTACTTAACCATATTTTGTATGTGTGAATGTTTGATTGTATATTACTTGTTCCAAAAACTAGAAAGTACTTTCCCAGTGTTATGGGTTGCCCTGTTGGGAAACTGACCTAATAACACATGTTGAAATTATTTAGATTATAAATGTTTTCCTTGACTAGTATGTTTGGAACAAAATACTAATAATTTATGCCATAGCTACAAATTTTTTATTACAAAATCAGATACCCTTTGACCGGTCAACTATAATTTGACAAAATTGAGCAAGAAACTCTATAATTTTGCTACTACATAACAAAATTCATTGTGACACACATGAGTGACCATATGATAAGAATGTGAATGGAGTTGTTAAGAGCTTATTTGCATGCCTTCATGCCTAAATATTCCTTCCAATAAATGTACCCTATTGACCTTTAATATTTTCTAGACTCGACATGACGAGGTTGATGCCACATGAAGTCATGGAGCCTCTAGGTCAACCTTCCATCACTGCTTTTGATCGTGCCATTGAACAGTCTGTTGTAACCCTTAAGAGGGGTGGGTATAATTATTAATCCTCTATGGGATTTTTGTTTCAAATCCCCAACAATCTACAGGTTGTGACTTGAGTACTCCAAGGGGTTGAGTAAGCCAACATAGTGCCATGCTAGTCAAATTTTCAACCTTAGAGGAGTTCCTCTCACCAACTAAGCTCTATAGTGATCTGAACTCAAACATGAATGCAAAAAAGGACATATATAACTATAAATACATATATGCAACAAAAATAACACTTCATTTCATTAATATCAAAATACTAGGATATGCTTCCAAACAGAATGGAAATCAACTAGCTCATGCGATGGTAGCTTATCTCTGAGAAGAGAAGTGGTGGCTACATGCCTCTCAACTGAGTTACAACCTTAAGTGCTTATTTACTATTGAAAAACAAGGGAAAACCCTAAAAATCCAAAATCCTAACCCTAGGATATGTAATGCCAAGTGTTTGTGGGCCTCGTTGTGGTTAGTTGGGAAGCCAACCTCATGGGGTCATAACTTAGTCATACTATCTCCATTTGCTGCGAATGATACCTTTTTGGAAAGGTATATATGAGTAATACAAGATTTGTGATAGGACCTTGCCTACGGCTATCAATCTACTACTGACATAAAAAAAATGTTGTTTTGGGTCAAAATTGCTCCAAAAGCTAACTGCCCAAAAAATAGCTAAAAATAGTAAATGATGGAATAAATAAGGAAATAGATGAATCTGACTAGAGGTCTAGGTGGAATAGGTGGGTGGTCACCAATATCCACCTGGATCATTCCTCCCCCATTAGGAAGCAATGGTCCCTATTGTGTGTTAGAGGCTCGACAAGGTAAAGAAATTCTGTTGAATCGGGTCCCTGGTGAACCACATTCTCTTGTGAAGGAGTTGGCATTTTTTGATAACTCGATATAGTTGGATCTTCTGTTGGTGATTTTTCTTGATATACATGTCCATGCGTTGATAAGTTGTGGCCTATTCCATATAGTTTGGGTTGAGCTCTGTTGGTGTAAGTTGTTCTGTAATGTCGGATGTGTCCAACAATGGTGGAAAGTATGGCTGAAGGAGGTCTACATTGAACACTGAGTGTAGACCAAGGAACGATGGAATGCTAAGCTTGAAGGAATTGTTTGCTACAGACTTGTTGATGGTGTATGGTCCATATTGAAGTGGGTGAAGCTTGCAGTGGTGTCCAATGATGTGCTCCTTCTACAAATGTAGCCAAATTTTGTCACCCACCTAGAACTTGTGCACCTACATGTACTTACCATTGGATCTATCTAATATATCATGTACCTACTCGCAGATGTGTTGAATGCGTTCAATGAAGTTGTTAGCCCTGTCAGATTCATACCAGATGTGAGTCAAATCTTCTTGAGTAGATGCAAATGGTATGGCCACATGAATGGGCATAATGTTTGAAATCCCATCCCTACCTGAAAGGGGCTATGTCCATTTAAGCTATGGAGAGCTCTATTGTAGCTGTTTTGGACATAGGAGAGGCTTTTATCCCATGTGCACCAATGCTTAGAGTTATACATGTGCAGAGTGTGTATGATCTTCCTATTGATGACCTATGTTTGACCATCAGTTTGGGGGTGGAACATCATGGAATTAGTAAGTTTGGTATCTAGCATCGACGAGAGACCTGCCCAAAATTCACACGGGGGCCTCACTTAATGAACTTCTAACCTATCGCGTGCATTCAATTCATATTAAACAATACCCTTAATTTGACTACATATTGGAAAATACCCCTAAAATTCACATTATTTAACCGCATACCAATACATGCCCAATACACCTTCCCATTAAAAAAAACCCGTACTCTCACTAGATATTGTAGTTATCCATTTTTTCATTAACATTTTTTATACCCCTATATATTTTTTCATTAACTTTGAGCTCCATTTTTTATACCTGCTAATATAAAAACCCTTTACCCTCTATATATCCCCTAATATATTATGCCATTTTTTCCTCATTAAATATCCCCCAATATGAACCCACGTGGTATGGTATTGCTCCCTTAGTGAATTCCCTGTGAAAATTCACTTAGGAATCTATTGTCCTAATCTGAGATAATGGACTATGGGATCCCAAAGTGTATCTGTACTTTCTCAAAGAACATCTTAATAGTTTCCTCTATTGTGATACTCTTCTTCCAGGATGCCATGATGGCCTTCTTAGAGAATTTGTCAACGACTACGAAAATGCAGTCATTTGCATGCTTAGTAGAAGGAAGGCCTGACATGTAATCCATGGAGATAGATTCCCAAGATTGACTAGGAGTAGGTAGAGGATTATATAGGCCTTACTTCTTGATGGTTGGTTTGGAAATGGCTCAGGTAGTGTAGGATCTAATGTACTTCCCAACATCCTGACAAAGTTTCGAGAAAAACAAAAATTCTCCAATACTGCTAGTATTTTCTCTACTTTGAAATGTCCAGCAACCTGACTATAGTTCACCTCCCAAATCTTGTTGGCACATTCACTTGAGGTAACACATATGTGTCTCAGGTGACATAACAATGCATCTTGAAGGTGGAAATTTGGAACTTTCATCCCTTCCAGGAGTGTTTCGTATGTGCTGCCAGATTCTCGATCACTCTAGTAAAGATGCGGTCAAGCCAAAATCTCGTACCCGTAAGAGTCAACCACAGTGATCAGCACCATAATTGATGGTCAGCTAAGGAAGTAGGAAACATCATTGCTATTTCCCTTCTTGTACTTAATATTCAAATGGAACTGTTTCATGTAGACCATTCCTAATGGAAATCATTCTGCAAATTCGCTTATGTCTGTAGGAAATAAAGGAGTCGGTGGTTTGTTTGGATGGTTGTTTCATTCCACAGAATGTAATTCTTCCATTGAAGGAACACCTGCACAATGGAATACATTTCTTTGTCGTAAGTAGGATACTTTCATATTGTTTCTAAAAGTGTCTCATTGTGGTAAGGCATTGGATGCCCCTACTGAGTTAGAATTGCACTAATAGCATAGTCAGAGTTGTATTTATCAATCTCAAATGGTTGTTGTAGGTCTGGTAATGTGAGCACTAGTGTAGAGTAGAGGTGATGCTTCAACTCAAGAAACTACTTCTGTTGGGTTGCAGATAGAAAAAAAATTCTTTTTCTCCACCCTTGGTGACTTGACTTAAAGGTCAAGTGATAACCCGAACCTGTGGTAGAAATTGGCAAGACCCAGAAATTTGTGAACCTTTGTTGGACTGGTTGGGGATGGCCAATCCAAAATGACTTCTATCATGTGTAGTCCCACATGCATGCTCATATCATCAATGATGTATCCAAGATATTGAACTTGGGTCATGCAAAAAGTGCACTTCTCCAAATTGGCACACAACTTGTGTGTTGGCGGGGTTTGAAGTACCTATCGGATATGGTGGAGGATATCTTCCCAGGTCTAGCCACATATCAAGATGTCACCTAAATGCGCCATCATGAAGACATTGGTAAAGGGTCGCAATATGTCATCCATCAATCTCATGAAGATTGCGAGGGCATTCGTCAACCCGATATGAATGACCAACCATTAAAAAGGGTCCTCCCTATATTTTAAGGAAATCTTCTACACATTGGAGGGCTTGATAGGCACCTCTTGATAACCAGACTTCAAGTCAATCTTGTTGAAGTATTTGGTCCCCTATAGCTGGTCCAGAAGGTCTCCAATCCATAGTATTGGGTACCTATTATAAACATTGGTCTTGTTCAGCACCTAATAATCAATATAGAGTCTCCAAGTCCCATCCTCCTTCTTTACCAATACAGTCAAGCTCCCACAAAGTGATGAAATTGGAATGATGTGCTCTTTCTGTAACAGCTCTGGAATCTGCCTCTTGATCTCATCATTCTCCATAATAGAGAGTATATTGATTAGTCCATTGGGTAATGACATGCCTAGGGTCAGATCGATGGAGTGCTTGACCTACTAGTGAAAAGGTGCCCAAGTAGGTGAGGTGAAAATGTCTTTGTACTCCTCCACAACCTTGTCATCTGCTACTGCTATGTTGAGGAGTCTTATCTCGAAGCCCTAGCCACAACCTTCTTCTTTTCTTGAGGATGAATAATAAGAAAAATAATTTTCCTGGTCTAGTAAATGATCTTATGACATCGCTCTACAATTATCAAAGAGATGGCAGTAGGCGGGGCTACCTCTTGTATCCTACACAACTTATTTCCCAATGTAATAATCACTAAGTGAGGTATAGACTCATATACAGTATGTCGCTTCCACAAGCACGGTTGTCCTAATAATACATCACAAACATCAAGAGGAGAAAAATCATGTAGCACCTCATCCTTGAAGTGATTCATTTTATGGGGAAGGTGACACTATGGGCTCATGTGAAGATCTTGTCCTTAGTGAAGCCACCTAATGGTGTACAATTATAGATATGTTGTCATTGGTAGCCAGAATCACTTCGCGACCTCTGCTAAAATGAGGTTCTTTTTTCTCCCATTGTTGACAATGAGCTGCAGTGGTGAGCCTTTCACCCACATCTATGAGTGGAGGAGGTGTTCCCCCTCCTTTGGATCTTCAGGTTCATGCTTTGCATCTCGTTGTTGACCATGGTAGCACCGCGCTCCGCATCAATGATCTTCTTCCATTTGTCATTCCATTTATTAGGTTCTAACTTAGATTCAGAAAATGCATCTCAATCGAAAGCCTTCAACTTGGGCACTACTTGGCTAATCACTCACTTGTGTTGTGAGTGGAGATCTTATGGAACTCACACAAATTTTCCATGTCCTTCTTTGTCTTCATGGTGTTATTCTTTGCTTGCAGCTTTGGTGGGTTGTCCTAGATCGGCTAGCCTTTGATTTGGCCTTTCCTCTTTGGTTTGGGGATGCCTTTTCCTCGCTTTGGATTCGCAGATTGAAAGTCTCGCTTTTTATGTTTAAAATTATGCTCAATCTTGATAGTGTATCAATATGTCATACAAAGCCAGGAGAAGTCCAGGAACTCCATCTCATCCTTGATGTACTTGTGTACAAAGTTGCGATACTATAGTATAAAATGATGCTCATATTCCTTGATACCCAACTTTCTGTGGAGGGTATGGAAAACATTTGCAAACTCTGGCACATCTTGGTCGCTTCCTTGTCTTATTGTGGTCCACTTTATGTATTTATCTTCATAGCTCTCGCAAGGTAATATTGTTCCTTAATGACATCTCAGAAAGAATCCCAAGTGGGTGTGGCTGAAAATAATAAGGATTCCATATCTTCCTTTCCTTCACAGTGGGTTTCCCACCAGTCCTTAACATGTGGGTTGACTTTGAGAAGTGAAAAAGTAATTTTTTTCATGATTGGAAAAGTCATGAACTGAAAAATATCCTTTTGTTTGGCACATACGATACCTTATTAGAGAGGTATCTCTAAGTACTATAGGATTTTCAGCATGCCTGTAGGTTTTGTGCCTGTTATGGACCTCAAAAAAAATTCATTTAGGGGGTCAAAACTACTTTGGAAGTTCAAAACCTAAAAAAATGCTAATAATAGTAAATGGTGGAATAAAAAATGAAACATATGAAATCGATTGGAGTTCTAAGTGGAATAGGTGGGTGTCCACCAATATGCACCTAGATCATCTAGTGAATGGCAAGGAAAATTCCCCTACATTTCAATATAAATTTACGATCTGAGGCCATGCAATAACATCCATAGAGGAAGGACTTTACACCAACTTTCATGAAGTTGGTTCTAAACTAGTACTTGTAGACTATGATAAAGCAAAAGGAGCCAACTAAATGTTGAGATAAATACTACAAGGCCAACATACCACTATAAATACCACGACCACCCTACAAAACTATGAGGCCTAAGAGGTATGAGTGTCAATATCACTACAATAAATGTATTCCATCACCATGATAGCAAGAGAAGACTTGAAAATGGGCCAACTTTTAATTGGGAGGAGAGAATTAGCTTGATAGGTGTTATTATTTTCATAACCAACACCATTATGATCCTAACTGTAGACATATTGTAACACCCTCCTCCCACATCTACCCAAGAAACCATATAACTGGGGTAAACATGCGATGGGAGGAAACTATGTTATGATTCAACCTCCTAAGTCACATTAAGGAAACGAAATCAATGGAAACACACCATATAGACATCCAACATCATCAACAAAACCGTTAGAGAATAAGCCAACAAGTCAGACAACCTGTCACTGGGTCCCATTGTTGTTTTAGGTCTCTTGGGACATAGTCGCTCTCATTCTATGGGAAAGGGAGCAACCAACTGTTAGCTACCTATATCAATAGGTTTCATATTTCATGATTGGCAAAGAAAGGTCCAAATATGCTCTGCTTTGGTGATGCAAAGATCCCATATTTCCAAACAGAAACAATGTATGTACATAGTTCTATGTTGACTCAATTTTGATGGGTGATCCAAAAGCCTAATCTGGATCATGCCATGTTTCAATTTTTTGTGGTAGAATAGAGGAAGAAGTCTGTCCAAACTGTTTAATCTTGGCAGACCAGTAACTAGGTAGAGAAATAAGATTCCCAACTGCTTAATCTGGGACCTACGAAGCAATAAGGGTAGTATTAGACAAAAAATCAAAAGGAAAGAGCCAAGGAAAAGAAAAGGCATATAAGGGTCTGCAAGTCTAAGTGCACCCTCCATGAAGAAACAAAAAATGCTAGGCAAATAGATGGGTAGGCAGTTGGGGTTGCAGAAGTGTCATGCCTTCCTAAGTGAGTGTTTGATAAACTGTTTACAAAGGAATATCAGTGGATTGAGAAGGTCCTCTTCTCCATTATGTTGCAGCAAAGCAAAGGAGCATGTCTAACTTCCCAGTTTCCCCTTTCACTCTCATTACTAACATCCCTTCATCAGTTGAGATTCATGGAAGAATTTGAGGATTTATGGTGGTTCTTATTCCTTTAAAAGCCACATTTCTTGTCTAAAAATCTTTTCATTTTGATCTACTCCCTAAACTAAGTGATTTTCAAATAAACTTAGTGATATCACTCCTCATTCACCATTTCCATCCATATTAACCCCTAACTTCTATTATATAATTCCCCTATGTTACCTCTTCCCTACTATCATAACACTATAGTGTATAAACCCCAAATATTGTATAAATATCCCTCCCCTTGGCATTATAGCCATATGTTCACTATCAGGGATTAAATTGGCATCTGGACAGTTTAAGAGCCCTAACCCTTACCCCTCTTTCCCCTTCTGAAGTCAGTTAACTCATTTAAACCCTTCATTTGCTAAGAAACCTTGTGAAAAACCCATTTCCACCCCTAACCCGCTTCATTTGCAAAAAACATATAAAAACCCACTTTTTCCCGTTTACCCAAAGTTTGGCGCTATGCGCATTTTTTATATAAAAAACATTGAAAACCATGGAAATCCGCCAAATTTCCAAAGTCCCCGCCGGGCGCAGATCTCGAACAATATATTATTTTATTCCCGCCCTCCGTCCGTATCGTTCGGCCACCTCAGCGATCCGTCGACCGTCGGATCGGGCCCTTTTGATCCGACGGCCCTCGTGCATATCGGACCGGCCCCGACGTCCGAAAGATACCTTCCGATATCTGTCAGAGGGTGACGTTAGGCCTCTGCCATGCGTCACCCCCACAGCGTATTGGAGGTACATCTGACAATCCCGCTTCCGTATCTTAAGCGGTGCGATATGAAACCACTAACCACCCCCGGTTTCGGTTGATCCACCCTGCCTGCGTCACTTGCCTACGTCACCGCCGTGTCAGTGCCCCGTCTGCCAGTTGCTCCACCTGTTCACCACCTCATCATCCCCGTGGACCTCTTGTATGCTGCCACGTCACCCGATGACGTCATGCTGACGTCATCCGACCTTGACCCCACCTAATGATGTCATGCTGACGTCATCCAAAAAAAGCGCCAAAGTCACAAAAAATCCATATTTTGCCCAAATTTCGCGTTTTTTGCACTTTTTGCAAAAAACGCTGTTGTATCCTCTGCATGAATTTCACGTCCGAGCCTTCGCCAACCTGCTGAATTCAACCTGGAGACCGCTGGCGCGCCATTTCACCTGCATTCTTGACCATTGCTGACTGTATATCAGGTATTTATCCATGCAAATCCCTCCTGCGCCCAGTTTTGTCTGTAAATTGCCAAAATAACTTAAAACAGTGAAAAAATATATAATTCACCGGCAAATCCCCTGTGCCTGGCCCTCATTTGCACCTATAACGTCGAAATTCACCAGCTAAGCCTCGTTTTTCCGAGTTTCTATAAAAACTGCATTCTGTTCGCGCAATCGCGAACTGGTAACCCAAACTGTACCAATTTGCTGTAAAAGAGAGATTAAGGCCAGACATTTGCCTTATTCATGTCTTAAGCAGTATTTCAATTGCTGCAATTCACCTTTTGTCCTCTGTTCCTGAGTAATTCACCTTCTGTTCAAAGAAAACTTTTTGTGTTGCTCTGCATCATAACACCAGTCTATAAACTACAGAATCCTAAAAAGAAATCATGGATGCACCAGTAGCTCCTGTGGCCTTGAATGTTGCTCCACTAAATGCCCCCCAGAGAGAATTGGAATGGCAACCTCTAGCAGACCTGGATTATCAAATATCAGAGGAAATGCTGTCGAAAACCAAGTTCCACATCCACCTGCTAAATGAATTGAAAGCTAAACATGAGAGTGGAACAGATGTATTAGGCATATGGGACTCTTTCCTCCCCATCTTCAAACTCCCTCAGGTCAGACAGTTCCCTGACCTCATTCACCTATGTGCCGAATGCTATGACCCTACTCAGAGGGCTGTGCTTGACCCTTCAGGCTCAGTTGTTTTCTATATCACCCCTGAAGCTATCAAAGAGATGCTGCACTTCAGGACTGAGAAGAAACTAGTTCCTTTATCACTGATAGATTTGATAAATCAAGGAGCTAGATTGACAGATGCTCAGGTCACCAAACTCAATCAGCTGTACATTGACTCTGACACTGTGAAGAATCCTCCTCTTAACCAAGTATACCTCAACCAATTGGGCAGAGATCTTGCAGACATGATTAGTCCCATTCTGGGCTATAATTCAATTGAATATGTTGATGAAACTGTGCTGGTGGTCATGCTCATGTTCGCTCCTGGCAAGTCTCCTATCTGCTATGACTATGCCACCTACATATCAGACAAAATACATGAGCAATTGATGAACTTGTCAAGAGAAAGGGTGTTCAGATACACCTCCTACATCTACCATTTGATTTTGTACTATCAACATGAGAAATTTCATTTTGCTATCAAAAAGGTAGATGCCCATGGCAATCCTAGGTCAGTAGTCTATTGGTCCTCAGCCTTCCACCATAGATCTGAATCTCCATATACTTACTGTGAGTTCATAGATCTTTTCATCCACCCAGCCATGTCTATGCTGATGAGCTCACCTCCTCCAAGACTGACTGATGATATGCAGAGAATTCTTCAATTATCTAAGGCATACAGCATTGGGGACTGGTACTTCTACCAGAACCACACGGTCATCAGGATATATGGGTGTGAATTGCCTCCCTACAGATTACCCAGATATGTACCCATGAGATTGTTTGCCCTGGAATACTTCAGGCAATTTGGGAATGCCGATGTGCTTCACTTTTCAGGCAAAGGCAAGAAAGCACAGCTGAAGGTCAGGAACCAACTTGGCCACTTTATCTACAACAAAAGGGAGGAAGGCTGGCTAGAGGCAGATAGAATGTTAGAATCCCTTGGCCTGCAAACCAGTTTCCTTTGGAAACCATATGACCCCAATCACTTCATAACTTTAAGAAGGGTCAAGTATAGGCTGTCTGGTTATGATCATGTAAGGATTCCTCATATAGAAAAGTATGCAAATCAAGTAAAATGGAGGAGAGGAACCCTAGAGGAACCTGTTACACAAGAAGAGTTGAATCAAAGAGCAGTGAGAAATCTGAAAAAGATGGTTGACCTTGAACTTTGCTCACAGGTGTTTACTCTTCCAAGCACACAAGTGGGAGCAGCTGCCTCTTCCTCAACAGCAAATCAGCAAGCAGCCAAAGCCACTGAGCAAACATCTAGCAAAGGCAAGGAAAAAGAAATGGAACCAGAGCAGCCACCTCATGTGGAGGTGCAGCAGCAACAACAACAGGGACAGCAGCAAGAAGAGGGGCAGCAAGAGAAAGAGCAGCCCTTACAGCAAGAAAAGGCAGCTGAGGCCCCAATTCTCACTGAGCAGCAGGCTCAGGACATGGTGCCTCCCAGGCAAGAAACCACTATTGAAGCCTCAGTCCTCCAAACTCCACAAAAGGAGGATATAAGCAGGAAAAGGGACAGAGAGACTCCCCTCACAGAATCCACCAATCAGGGAGAAAAAAGACACAGAATGAATCCCCTATCAGAGGAGGAAATGCCAATAGGACAGTCTCTGGGCATGGGCCCACCTAGTAGAGAAGCATCTGCAAGTTCCTTTCAACAGGGACAAGACAGAACAGTGGGAGGAGAAGTCAGCTCCTCAAGCCACCAAAGAGAAGGTGAACTGGGCATCAAACAGCAGTTCATTGACATAAAGAGGAGAAGTGAGCCAATAAAAATACAACTATATAATCATTTGTTGAAGATGGCTCCTACTAACCAGCAAAGACTTATGTCCGCATATGATGTCAATGAGGGCAAGATGATCATGAGTCACTTCATGCCAACTACATTGCAACCACAGTCCCCTTCAGACTACTTGAGGACCAATCTTGAGGTCCTTGCCAAGGACATCCACCCAATGGACAAAATCGAATTGCATAAGCAAACAGGTGAGATGGTGTATGCATCCTTGGCAGACAAGACATTGGATAATTATAGGCTAGTAAATAGCCTAAATAATACAGCTGCTCAACTTGAGTTGGAGAGAGCATCCTCTCAAGCAAAGGACAACAGGATCAGGTCCTTAGAAGATATAATCATAGATATTGGGCATGATCCCAAGGACATCAAAGGCATACAAGAAATATTGAAATTGAGGGATGCAGACATGGCAGCTTTGAGGAGAAAGATCAAAATCCCAGCAACAATTCACCCTCAAACAGATGAAGTTGCCCAGCAAAGACATGATCAAGATGCTGCAGCTTTGCTGGTGTCTTTATATAAACAGCTGATCCAAACACAAGAGAAGCTGGGAGAATCAGAGGCTGCACAGGCAGCATTGCAGGCAGCTTTAGAGCAAAGGGAAGGAGGTCAAACATCTCAGCCTCCTCCAGAAATAATTAATCTTGAGGAGCCTCCTCAAACTACTGCCCCTCCCATGCAGCAAACAGAACAGGCAGCACCTTCTACCTCAGCACCAACACCAACAACAGAGCAGGCCCCAAGCCTGGACATGCAAAAGCTGAGGAATGAGATTCAGGCCTTGGAAGCACAAATGTCAGAACTAAATGAGGCCAGGGAAAACCTTGCCAAGGTGAATGAAAGGTATGATAAATCCAAGTAGAGTGTTGCTGAGAAAGGGAGAGAGATCAAGGCACTCAAGGAGAAGATAAAGGAGCTGGAAAAAGAGCTCAAACTGGACAAAGTAGTAGCTGAGCTCAAAACAGTCTTATGGGAAAATATTGGCCAGTCCATCACTGACCAATGGCAATATATTGAAACAATTCATGAGCAGATGGAGCTCATTGCAAAAGCACACAGAGAGATCCAAAGAGCTAGGGCATCTCTAGGCAATATGCCTGAAGTTGCCAACAGAATGATCAACGTGCTTAACAATAGAACAAGTGCTCAGTTGGCAACTATGGGAATCTCTAACAGGACTGAGACTATTTTGTTAATAAAGAGGGTCCTAACACTGAGAAATCTAGTGCAGACACTAGAGAGAAGGACCCAGGATATGCAGACCGAGGTCAATAGGTTCATGGATAAATTTGTGGCATTGCAGAACAGAGGTCTTCCAGGCTTACTGAACAGCGCAGGAAGACTGCTTTCGCATGAAAGCTATGCCAAAAGGGTAAACACCTTTGCCACAAATCAGATCACAGAAAAGGCCAGTACCTCAGAGGAAACAGGGCCAGCAACAGGTCAAAGTCTCTACAACAGGGTAGAGAACTTATTTTTTATCATGAATGAGCTCAAACATCTGTTTGAAGTGCCTCCCAATTTCTACAAATACACAGAGGCAGATGAGACATTAGAGGCAATTCTGAGACACCAATTGCCCACACAGGAATACTGGACCAAAATGATACAGCTAATATTGTAAGCCAGGGCCTGTAAATCAAGTTTTTATTCAATTTCATAAGTGATCATGCACAGGAAAACTTAATAAAATCAGCGTGCAAGAAAAGGTAAAGGGCTGAGCCAACTCAGCAGAACTATTCGGCCAGCAAAGCAAGATGGACAGCTACAGGTGACAGGGCCGAGAAGTTACAGCACGGCAGCCGTAAAGGCACATTTTCCAGCATTAAAGCAGAACGTTCCAACCGACTCAGTGGCCTCCAAAGGCCAAAATATCTTCTGACAGGCATAAAGATGCATTTACTTTGTATTCAATGATGTAATAACTTTCTTATCTAATATCTTGAAAAGTTGGTGAACGTATTCATTTCTGAGATAACTTAGCACTCAGATATTTTGTATAACCAATTGTATATATTCCCCCCTCGCATAAGCTTGCGGGGTTGTTGTTTGATTGCTCTTCAAGAGTTTCTTATGCTGTAACTTTCCAGATTATTAATACAAAGGCTGATGGAATTTCCAAAGCTCTGTGTTTTCTGAGTCTTTGTGGAGTGTTGCTGAATGTTACAGGATTCCTGCGTACTCTCATGGCACAATAAGTCTTCTATAAACTTTCGTTATGTGTTTTTGTTATCTTTTCATGGCTCAATCATGCTACTATATTCTATAGTTGATAGCATAGAAAAAGAATAGTTTCAGGACTTATTCATAGAACACCCTGAACTCAATCTATGCTGTTATGAATGTTTTCTTCAGTTATAGACATAAGGTGTAATTCTTAATTGCTGCACTTTCAAACTATAGCTTTCACAGTGATTGTTGTTTCAGGAATTCAAGTTTGCTCCTGTACAACATATCCCTTCCTCACATCCCAGATTAGTGGAAAATTCTTAATTGCTTTTCACTGGTTGAACACACCTCATAATCACAATTTCAAAACTGTTCCTTGAGATATCTAAATGGCCCTGCAGTATCAGCAAATCTACACAAGATTCCAGACAACCTTTAGCTACAGACTCCATATCCCAATGGACTAATACTCTTTGAAACTTACACCTTTGATGCAGAAGATATCCCTCAACCAAAACATAAAACAAAACCCTGAACATCACAGCTAGCCTAAAACACTATCAGAACATAGATAAATCATAAAGAGAGAGCCCTCTCTGATTACAGTTTGGCTAGAAGCTGTAATCCAAAGATTGGTTAGTGGTTACCTCGGCCGTATTCCCTTGGGAGTCATAGGGAACAACCTGGGTGTTAACACCAACAACCTAAAGTCACTCTCATAGGCATGCTTGCCAGCGGTTGTGGACCAGAATTCCCAGTGTTCCACCAACGACCCTGAGATTTAAGACATTTTTTTAGGCTTAGAGCCCAGGTCACTTCCCACAATTGATCCATCTATTTAAATTAGTAAGATAACACAGAAATGATACTACTAAAGAAAATACTTGTTCAAGCGCTTGGCTAGACCCCTCCTAGCCATGAAATGAATTTCCTTAGACATATTGCAAATGTGTAATCTACAGGTGTAATTCACAGTCCTGAGCATAGGGATCTCACACATAAGTAAGAATCGGTAAGAACCATTGATCCCTCAACACATCAACTTCCATCCCATCCATTAGGTCATAGGTACATTTATCATTTAGTTATAAGTAAAAATATGATAAGAGCCACACTTGGCTATGGTCAAAAAACACATACATAACCAGAATAATAGCAGCAGAAAATACTCATGAAGGTATAGTCATATAGAACACATATAATCCATCAAAATTATCAGAGAAATACAATGATAAATAACCTTTCATTAATGATGAAAAATCCAAACCCGAGATGGGACTTCCACGTTACACTCGACCGTAGAATGACTGAGCCAAATCTCTCTTCATCCATTCACCCCCGTGCCATATTCCAAGAATGAATGTGAGATTTCATAGAACACATCAATTAAAAGTCATCCGGGGATTCCAAAGGCCATTGACCTCGACCCATCAAACAATGATTCCACCTCATGGTTGGACATTAGAAAACCATCATCAGATTGGTTTCCATCCAAGCCTTCTAGGGCTTTGAGAGCATTTCTTCCAACCAAGGATTCTAGGACTAGTAAGTAAACCAATAGCTTACGTTAGACTTCAAGAGTCTTTGTCTAACCAAGGCTTACAGGACTAGTAACTCAACCCAAGATGTTATAGGGCTTCCAGAGCGTTTGTCTAACCAAGGCTTCCAGGAACTAATAACTCAACCCAAGTTATGAAATATAAGAACCAACCAAAAAGAATAATGAAAATGAACCCACAATCACCATGGTTATCTAGGAACTGGCAAGGTTAGGCAATCCACTGCCAATCTAGGAAATCCTCCATTCCAATGATAAATCACAACCAAGAAACCACATGAATGTGCCATGCAATCCAAAACTAGTGAAGGAAACATACACTCAACTTGGATCTTGCAAGAAAATATGATGTAGTTGTTGAGCCAAATGCCTCTTTGCCTTTGACGTATCTTATCTCAAAGCTGAACTTGTTGATTGTGGCCAGCCACCAAACCTACCTACCATTATGATTTGGTTTGTCAAATAGATACCTCAAGCTACTTTGATCACTCATCAATGTGAACCTCTTGCCGAGAAGATAGTGTCACCATATCTTCGGTGAATGTATAATTGCTGCAAACTTAAGATGATGTGTGGAATAGTTCTTCTCATGCTCATTCAGTTTCTGTGACTCGTAGCACACTAGTTGTCCATCCTGCATAAGGACTCCACTAAGTCATGTCTTGAACACATATGTGCACACAACAAAATCATTTCTAGGTTTGCAAACATCAACACTCGTGCATGTGTTAACCACTGCTTTTGATCCTCAAAACTAGCCTTGCATCGATGTGTCCATTCAAACTTCTTACCTTTTCTTTGCAAAGATGTGATAAGATAAAAATTATTTGAGAAATTCGTGATTAACCTCCTATAGTAACCTACTAGCCCCATGAAGGATCTCACCTCATCCAAATTCTTAGGATCTACCCACTCCACAGTGGGTCTTATGTTTTTTGAATCTATTGCAATACCTTCCTTGGAGATGACATGCTCTAAGTAATGTACCTTTGTCTAAAAGAAACTTCATTTTCTAAGCTTAGCATACAACTGATTTTCTCTCAATAATTTCAGCACTATTTTTAGATGCTTGACATGCTCTTTTTTGTTTTTAGAATATACCATTATATCATTAATGGACACAATAAAAGACTTATACAAATATGGACACAATACATTATTCATCATGCACATGAATATAGTTGGAACACTAGTTAAGCCAAATTGAACTACAACAAACTCATAATGCCCATACTTGGTCCTTATTTTAGTCTTGTAAATGTCCTCTTCCTTGATGCGTACCTGATGGTATCCAAATCTTAGATCAATCTTTGAGAAAATTATTTTTCACTTCAGTTGATCGAACAAGTCATCAATCCTCCACGGAGGGTACCTATTCTTGATAGTAACTTTGTTCAAATGCTTGTAATCAATGCATAATGTGAGAATACCATCTTTCTTCTTCCCAAACAAGACTAGTGTGCCCCATGATGGTACACTTGGTGTAATGTATCCTTTGTGTAACATTTCCTTCAGCTGCAACTTTAACTAAGCCAACTCAGGTGTGCTCATATTGTAAGGTGTTTTTGATGCTTGAGTTTCCCCTGGAACTAACTCAATAGAAAAATATACCTCCCTATGAGGTGGAAACTCTATAATTTCCCCAAGAAATACATCCCTGAACTACTATAAAATCAGGTACCTGTTCAACACATCTACATCCTCAACCTCATTACCCTTATCACTAGAAATGTGTACCATGAATAGCATGCTAAATTTCCTACAGCTATGCTTTGCTTGCATAACTTTCACCATCCTAACTGATGTAACTTTCTTCTTACCTTGTAAGATTCTTAGTTCTCCATTTCCATCAACACATTCAATAGCTTTATCATAGAAGGCTACATTGGTTCCTTTTAGATACAACCAATCCATGACCTATAACATGTTGTATGAACCCAATGGTAATACATTTAAATGTGTTGTGGTAGGCATACCAGTCAAATCAAATGAACAAGCTCTTACCCAATGATGAACTCGCTTCTTTGTACTGGTAGCTAACTTCATTAGCCAAGATTCTGCATGCAATTCCTTACTCAAACCACATTTATCCACCAAGTGGGGACTAACATAGCTAAAATTAGAATAAGGGTCAATAAAAAAAAGAAATAACTTGATCACAAAGCTTACCTCCCATGTCAATAATAGATGCCTGTTGTTCTGCCTATCAATTGTCCACTACTGTATAGATACACGGAATATTATGATTGACATCATCAATAGTCTGTACCTCTTGTGCATTGTATATTTGAGGTCTCCCAACCTGATTCCACGGACAATATCTCCTGTAATGATCTTTACCACAAGTCCAACACTCTATAGCCTTCCAACCTCCATCCTTAATCTTCTCTTCAGATTGATGTCCCTATCCTCTATCTGATGTATTGAACATCTTAAGTGGTACAATATTCTCCTTCTTACCTGAATCTTTTGGTCTTTCTCGCTTCTTGTCCCACTTTCATTTCTTCTTTGCATTACCTCCCCAGTCTAGTTTAGTATCAGTTTTGTGCTTTGATTTTTCATAGCAATGATTTAGCTTGCAAATCGCCTCCTCCAATTATCTAGGCTCATCAATCTTAATCGTGTCTTAAAATTCAACTGGTAAGCCACTAATGAACCTCTGAATCTTGGCCTTCTCGTCTGTGAGGTAAGGCACATACCTCAGTAACTCCAACAACTTACTAGTGTACTGGTCATCTGTCATAGAACCCATCTTTAGTTCATCAAATTATTTTTCCCTATCATCAAAGTACCTTTATGACAAGCATTTATTATTAAGTAGCCACTCAAACTCACTCCAAGACAAATCTTCCTCGTTAATATACTTGAAAATCTTCACATCTCCCCACCAAATTCCCACTTTACCTTTGATACTGAAGGCAATTAATCTAGCTTTCATGTTCTCTGAATAATCATACAACCTAAAGAACTTCCTCATGTGAAGCAACCATGTCTCTCCATCACATGGTTTCTTCATTTCCCCATAAAAAGGAGGTCGCTTCACTTTCTTGAATTCATACAATAAGTATCCCATATCACTCCTCCTCTATGGTTGATACCAATCATGATCATAGTGCATATCTGAATTAGAACTAGAATCATACATGTGTTTGTCCATTCTCCTCTCTAGAGTGTCGAACAATTTTCAATATCAGATTGTGTCATCTCTATTAGATCAGTGACTGCCATGTGATCCAATGACATATGGCCCATTAGTTTTTCTCTCTTTCTCAAGACTGATCTAATGCAGCCCCTGTCACTGCAAATCCAACCTCTACTAACATTTCTTGTGACTTTATAATTCTTTCATTATCTTCCTTACAACTCCTTATCCCTTCCTTTAAGCTTCTTAGTGTCACTGCCAAATCAGAAGAGTTCCCAACATCCATACTACTACTTGGATTCATAGGGAGAGTCTTTGAGTTAACCATATTGCTAGCCATTTGATGTTTCTTCCTATAAGGTATATCATGAGAGATAAACCAAACCACAATAAACAAACATACCTTAGTATAGCTCAGGGAGGATACCTTGTCTACAATATCAATAGATCAACATGATACACGTATAACATAATCATAACAATATATAAAAATAGTACATAATTATAAAACCATGCAACTATCATTCTAGATAGGGTCCAACCATCAATGCATGACCTTAAAACCACACAAACTAGAACCTCACGCATGACGAAATCTAGTACATCATGGTACACTTTTCCACATGAAAACATGAAAATGCATAATCATTACATAACCATACATACCATGACGTTATGCATGAAAACATAAATTGTACCATTTTATATGGAACCTGCACAACCACAATGTAGACAATATACAATGTACATGCAGATAGCACTCAGGAACAAGTACGGGCTATTCCCATACATAATACATATGATCAAGCATAAATGAACAACAGTAACATATTGTAACTCAATACACAATAATGACACATATAACCAAACATAGAAGAATGTAACCAAACAACCACATGATACATGTAAGTGATAAATAACAACATAACCAGTCATATATTCACAACGATGTCTACCACAAAAGCACACTAACTTCCACATGGTGAAATAACCACAAAAATGATGAACGCCATGCAATTGTACCAACATATGGAATGCAAGTGTGAGAGATACACATGCAACTGACATTCATGCATGACCAATAGATAGCCCATCTAGTCTGAGTGGTGAACAATGCTCTGATACCACTCTGTAACACCCTCCTTCGACATCTACCACAACAACCAGCCAACCGGGGTAAATATGCGACGAGAGGCCACTATGATATGATCTGACCTCCTAAGTCACATTAAGGAAATGGAATTGATGAAAATACACCATATGCACATCTAAAATCATCAACACAACCCTCAGAGGACAATTCAGCCACTCAGACAACCTAACTCGGGGTCCCACTATTATTTTAGGTCTCTTGGGCCATAATCAATGTCATGCTATGAGCAAGGGAGCGGTCAGCAACATGAAGTCGCTCACACCATCCTGCTTTCTAGTCACTGTGGATTGGAATTTCTAGTCTTGTGCTAGCTATCTCGAGATTTAAGCCACCTTTTCACTTTCAGAACCTAGGTCAGTACATAGAATTGATCCATCTCTTCAAATTAGTAAGATAACATGGAAATGACATTACTAAAGAAAATACTTGTTCAATACGTTGACTAGACTCCTAGCCATGATAGGAAATTTTTCAAACACATTGCAAATGTGTAATCTACAGATGTAATTAATAGTTCTGAGCATAGTATCTCATACTTGGCTAAGAATCCCTAAGAACCATTGATCCCTTAACACATCAACTACCATTCTATCCATAAGGTAATAGATACCTTAATCATTCATTTATAAGCAAAACATGATGAGAGCCACACATGGCTGCTATCATACAATGCATACATAACCATCATAATAGTAGCATAAAATACTGATGAAAGTATAGTCATATAGACCACATATAATACATCAAAATCATCATAGAAATACAAGGAGAAATAACAATTCATTAATGATGAAAAATCCTAACTAGCGATGAGACTTCCATGTTCCACCCAATCGTAGAATGGTTGAGCCAAATCTCTTTTCAACCATTCACCCCCATGCCATATTCCAAGCATGAATGTGGGGTCTCATATAAAATGTCAATCAAAACTCATCTAGGGATTCTAGAGGCAATCCACATCAACCCATCAAATAGTGATTCCACCTCATGGTCAGAAATCACAAAACCATTATTAGATTGGTCTCCATCAAAGCCTTCCAAGGCTTCCATAGCGTTTTTTCCAACTAATGCTTCCAGGACTAGTAACTAAACCTACAGCTGTCAACGGGCTTCGAGAGTGTTTGTCCAACCAAGGCTTCCAGGACTAGTAACTCAACCCATCAAGATTTCCACAGCTTTTTTCCAACCAAGGCTTCCAGGACTAGTAACTCAATCTAAGTTGTTAGAAGGCTTCCAGAGCATTTTTCCAACCAGGGATTCCACGAACTAATAACTCAACCCAAGCTAAGGAAACGTGAGAATCAACAAAAAAAAACAATGAAAATAAACCCACAATCACCATGGATATCTAGGAAATGGCAAGGCTATGAAATCCACTGTCAATCTATGGAATACTCCATGCCAATGGCAAATCACAACCAAGAAACCGCATGCATGCTCCATGCATTCCAAAACTAGTGAAGGAAACATATATGCAACTCGATACTAGCAAGAAAATATGATCTAATTGCTGAACCTGATGCATCCTTGCGCTTTATTGCTTTTCCTCTTCTTTCTTAGTCCAAGAATCCAAGTATGCCACACCCTTCGGCAGTGCTCCAAGAAAAATCTAAGTGTCCAAGAGTATGAGAGAGAGAATAATTAGAGAGAGCTCCAAAATTGAACTCACAAATGGTTAATCTGATAAAAACTTACCAACTGATCCTCATAAGCCTTTTTATGGATGAGGCCTCCATTTTCTTAATATTCCATTACTTTCCTCCATTTTCCTCCTCACATGGAACCTGTTACCTTTCACCTCCCTTTTATCCTAATTTCCATTATTTTCGTAAATAAATGTGCCAAATATTCAATTTTTCCTTTCCAAACCCTTAGCCATTGCCTTTGCAATTTCCTTCGCCATAAACAAGCAAATGAACACCACCTATCATGTCCTTCCCCAAATTATTATTGGAATAAGTGTCCCATCGACTGTGATTATTGTTTTTAATTTTTGGAACATGGAATTTTCACTAGGCCTATTACATGTCTAGTAACCTCTAGAGCTTGAGCAAATTAAAGAAGGGCTTAGCGAGGCACGTTGGATCAACCTGAAAACATTCTTGCCTTGCCTTTCCTCTAACTAGAAATAATAATTATGAGCATTCATCATGATATCAAGAGTGAGGCACCCTATGGATTATATTCCCTTGAGGCTTTCTAGTGCAAAAATCATTTTGCGTTGAGTGTCTGTGCACCAAAATCTTAATTGCATGGACAAGTGGCTTGAAATATGTAATGGCCTTATACACTTTCCATCTATTGTCAAATATATGAACCCAAAATGGGGGAGTAATCCTACATTTGAATGGAGAGGCAGTCCTTATAAAGTTTATTTGGGATTTTTTGGGACCATTGGGAATCTTATTGACCATTCTCAGAATCCAAAGAAAAATTGGCAAGATTGTCTACAAGCTTATCTCCATAAGAACAGATATGGGACAATAAATGAGCTCGAACTTCATCCAATATAGAAGCCACTTTTGAAAAATTGGCCTTTTTCATCCAACTATTACAGATATTTCAGAGGAGAATTCATGAACACATTTTTTATAGGATTGTTATGATTAACAGGGAGTCTCCCTCTATGAGGAGTTGATGATAGCCTTGGCAAAGTGAAGTGTTGAGGACCCATTCCAGTCCACAAAGTTCAACCTCATTTCTGGTCATTAAGATGACCTTTCCTAACAATACATAAAGATCTGACCTAAGTTATTTCTGAAGACACCATCATAGATTGTAGACCCTGAGTTACCTCTAGAGGCCCCATCAAATTTGAAGCCCCTTGGAGGGGGAGACCAAGATGAAGGACTAGCAGGGTGAGGCACAAGAGAAGTACTTTGGGAGAGGGAGGAGTTGGAGGGTAATCCCAAGTTTCTAAATATCAATTCTTTTGTAGAAGGGCCCTCCCAATCCTAGGGTGTCTAATGAGAGGATGTTATAGTTTCCTTTAATTTAGAGAGAGAAAAATTTTGTACTGAGTCAAAAGGAGTAGAGGAGTTTTGAAAGATTCGAGTGCGTATTTCTTTCCATATGTTCTAGGTGTGGAATCCTAGGATAAGTGTCCAAACTTTGTTTAACACGATAATATTAAAGGGAGAGGCTGACAAATTTTCTAGGGCTTCTAAAATGGATTGCAATGACAACCTTAGTTGACGAAATAAGATGGCCAAATGATCCCAAAGTTGGGAAGTGAATGAGAAGGCCAAGAAGAGGTGTGTGGCATCCTTATCTTGAATCATGCAAACAGGAAAAACTGAGGGTCCTAAGAAACCACGTTTCTAGATATTTTCCCATGTTAAAGTTTCTTGTCTCATTAACAACAATAAGAAGAGAGTGATTTTTGGCCAATGCCGCAACTTTCAAATACCTTTCCAATTGAAGTTAGAAGCCGGTATTTGAGCTTAATTCCGGATCCTGCATGCCTATTTATTATTGAATTTCATTAAGGGTGCATAGCCCTACTGTAGGATGTCCCTATTCATGTTTACTATGACATTTCTTGTTTTCAGGACTAGTGCCAATAGTTGTTATTCCTTTATATGTGTGATGACATATGAAGGGTCCTATATTTCCCATTTATGTCAAGGATATTTTGGGGGGAGAGTGATGGGAATATTGTGCCACCACTAAGAGCCCTTGTTGATGAAACTATTCTTGGAGTTGTTGTTAGTTGGTTAGGGTTGATATCTTTAGCCATGGATTCCATGAGTCATCCCATAGAACGGTTTTTAAGACATTTTTGATCTTCTAGGAGAAATGATCTTGAATTAAATGCTTGCTTTTCCTTCTAGCATTTCATATGTGAGAGCCTTTAATATTTGATGATACTATGATGTTTTTCTATGTTTTTCCACACTTCGAACAAAATGGATGAGGGATTTTTGAGCCATTTCCACCAAGTTTTTGGACTTAGGGCCTTGCTGAGAGTTTTAGGTTAACACAAGCCAAAGCCACCAACAAAATTGAGGTAGTCACAACTTTTCCCATGCCACTAGGGCCCATTTTTTATTTTGCTGAGCTCCTCGCCAAAGGAAGGAGTGTTGGAGGTTACGAAGTTTGGAGAGGATTCCTTTGGGAGTAGCAAGAGATAAGAGAATGTTGTAAATCATAACTTGGAGCATTGATTTAACAACATTGAGATGACCAACCAGATTAAGAGTGGAAAATGTCCAATTGGAAATTATGGCTTCCATTTTGTTCATTAATTCTTCCCACACCAATAAATGTAGGGGAATGGAAGTGAGGGTGGTACCCAAGTATTTGGCTCTATGGGTTCTCTTTATGGAACCAAAATGGAATGAAATGTGGATCTGTATTGCCTAGGCAGTGTTACAAAAGAAGATTTAGGATTTTTTTATTGGTCTCACCACTAGAGGGAATTGAAAATGTATCCACTGAGTGATTGAATTTCTACTTGTCTATTTATACTACATTCTTAATTATAATTAATTCAAAGAGAAATAAATTAATTTAAGAAGAAAACTTTAAAATGTTTTTTAAATAAAATAAAAAAATTCTGAATTTAAAAATTTAAAAATATTTATCCCTAATAAGGGTGTTAATGCATTGGGATGTGGGGATGTGCATGGGATCCTTCCGCACCAATGGTCCTCTAGGAATTTAAGTAGGGGAAGTGTGTCACCCAGGTGACATGGACTACTGAGGTCAATTGTCAATTATTCTACATAATGGCAGTTGGGTTAGTTTGCAGTGTCACGGTGTCATTGTGAAAAAGGGAGTTGGTTTGCTGGTTGTGGGTTATTCAGAATGGTATGGGAAAGATAAGGGATATCTTCCAATGAACATATCCTAAGTAAGGTTGGAAGGATAAGGGGATTGTTGGCTGTGGGTTGTGTCACTATTTGTCGAGGGGGGATTTTATTGTGTTGAGGGGGGTAGAAGTAGAGAGCCATCAGCTTATATGAAACTTATATGGGGCCCTGAAATATGATATGGTTGTTTGAGGCTTTCTAGAGATCCAAATAATACTTTTTGGAAATTTATGTCATGGGGGTGCTAATATTACTCTAGAATGAGCCATGGAAGCTTAGACCCTAGAATGAGGAAATAAATTGTGGTTCATTTTGTTGGTATGTCCCTTTCTTGTTTGAAGTTATCAGTTGAAAATATCTTGTGTCCAAGTGGATATTGGTGGCCACCCACATATTCCACCTAGACCTCCAGTTGGTTTCATCAGTTTCCTTGTTTATAGTAGCAATAGCAACTTTTTGGGTCCTACACTTCCGGAGACGTTTTGACCCCCTAAACGACATTTTCATTAGGTTTGTAGCAAGCAAGGGACTTCAAAAAATATTGTGGTAATCAGATACACATTTCCAATAAGGTATCATGCACACAAAATAGAGATAATATCACCAATTTATGACATCGCAAAGTTGGCTACCCAGGTAACCCCAACGGGGCCCACAAACTCTTCGCGTTCCGTCTCCTAGGTTTAAGTTTTTGATTGTTTAGAGTTTCCCCTTACTATTCAATAATAAAAAATCCCTTGAGCCTCATTGTAACATAGTTTAGAGGCATGTATCTACCACATTTCTTCTTCGAGATAAGATACCATTTCCAGAGCTAGTTTATTTCCATTCTGTTTGTAAGCATATTTGAGTTATTTGATATTAATTAAACGAAGTGTTATTTATTCTGTACCTCTTGTGAATTATATATTTGAGGTCTCCCAACCCGATTCCGCGGACAATATCTCCTATGATGATCTTTACCACAAGTCCAACAATCTATAGCCTTCCAACCTCCATCCTTATTCTTCTCTTCAGATTGATGTCCCTATCCTCTATCTGATGCATTAAACCTCTTAGGTGGTGCAATATTCTACTTCTTACCTGAACCTTGTGGTCTTTCTCCCTTCTTGTCCCATTTTCCTTTCTTCTTTGCATTACCTCCCCACTCTAGTTTAGTATCAGTTTTGCACTTTGATTTTTCATAGCAATGATTTAGCTTGCAAATTGCCTCCTCCAATTATCTAGGCTCATAAATCTGAATCTTGTCTTTAAATTCAACTGGTAAGCCACTAATGAACCTCTGAATCTTGGCCTTCTCCTCTATGAGGTAAGGCACATACCTCAGTAACTCCAACAACTTACTAGTGTATTGGTCATCTGTCATAGAACCCATCTTTAGTTCATCAAATTCTTTTTCCCTATCATCAAACTACCTTTCTGACAAGCACTTATTCTTAAATAGCCACTCAAACTCGCTCCAAGACAAATCTTCCTCGTTAATATACTTGAAATTCTTCACATATTCCCACCAAATTCCCACTTTACCTTTGATACTGAAGGCAGTTAATCTAGCGTTCATGTTCTCTGAATAACCATACAAACTAAAGAACTTCCTCATGCAAAGCAACCATGTCTCTCCATCCCATGGTTTCTTCAATTCCCCATCAAAAGGAGGTGGCTTCACATTCTTAAATTCATATTACAAGTATCCCATATCACTCCTCCTCTATGGTTGATACCAATCATGATCATAGTGCATATCTGAATCAGAACTAGAATCATACATGTGTTTGTCCATTCTCCTCTCTAGAGTGTTGAACAATTTTCCATATCAGATCATGTCATCTCTATCAGATCAGTGACCGCCATATGATCCAATGACATATTGCCAATTAGTTTTTCTCTCTTTCTCAAGACTGATCTAAAGCATCCCCTGTCACTGCAAATACGACAATCTCTAAAGTGTGACTGCATTTACCTCTACTAACATTTCTTGTGACTCTATAATTCTTTCATTATCTTACCTACAACTTCTTATCCCTTCCTTTAAGCTTCTTAGTGTCACTGCCAAATCAGAAGAGTTCCCAACATCCATACTACTACTTGGTTTCATAGGGAGAGTCTTTGAGTTAACCATATTGCTAGCCATTTCATGTTTCTTCCTACAAGGTATATCATGTGAGATAAACCAAATCACAATAAACCAACTTACCTTAGTATAGCTCGGGGAGGATACCTTTTCTACAATATCAATAGATCAACATGATACATGTATAACATAATCATAACAATAGTACATAATCATAAAACCATGCAACTATCATTCTAGATAGGGTCCAATCATTAATGCATGACCTTAACACCACAAACACTACAACCTCATGCATGACGAAATCTAGTACATCATGGTACACTTTTCCACATGAAAACATGAAAATGCATGAAAATTACATAACCATACATACCATGACCATATGCATGAAAACCTAAATTTTACCGTTTTATGTGGAACCTGCATAACCACATTGTAGACAATATACAACGTACACACGGATAGCACTTAGGAACAAGTATAGGCTATTCCCATACATAACACATATGATCAATCATAAATGAACAATAGTAGCATATTGTAACTCAATACACATTAATGACACATATGTCCAAACATACAGGAATGTAACCAAACAACCACATGACACATGTAAGTGATAAATAACAACACATAACCAGTCATATATTCACAACGATGTGTCCCACAAAAGCACACTAACCTCCACATGGTGAAATAACCACAAAAATGATGAACACCATGCAATTGTACCAACATATGGAATGCAAGTGTGAGAGATACACATGCAACTGACATTCATGCATGACCAAAAGATAGCCCATCTAGTCTGAGTGGTGAACAATGCTCTGATACCACTCTGTAACACCCTCCTTCGACATCTACCACAACAACCAGCCAACCGGGGTAAAGATGTGACGAGAGGCCACTATGATATGATCTGACCTCCTAAGTCACATTAAGGAAATGGACTCGATGAAAATACACCATGCACACATCTAAAATCATCAACACAACCCTCAGAGGATAATTCAGCCACTCAGACAACCTATCTCTGGGTCCCACTATTATTTTAGGTCTCTTGGGCCATAATCAATCTCATGCTATGAGCAATGGAGTGGTCAGCAACATGAAGTCGCTCTCACCGACCTGCTTGCCAATGACTTTGGATTAGAATTTCTAGTGTTGTGCTAGCTATCCTAATATTTAAGCCACTTTTTGACTTTCAGAGCCTAGGTCACTACATAGAATTGATCCATCTCTTCAAATTATTAAGATAACATGGAAATGACATTACTAAAGAAAATACTTGTTCAAGACGTTGACTAGACTCCTAGCCATGACAAGAATTTTTTCAAACACATTGCAAATGTGTAATCTACATATGTAATTAATAGTTCTAAGCATAGTATCTCATACTTAGCTAAGAATCCCTAAGAACCATTGATCCGAAACACATCAACTACCATTCTATCCATAAGGTAATTGATACCTTAATCATTCATTTATAAGAAAAACATGATGAGAGCCACACATGGCTGCTATCATACAATGCAAACATAACCATCATAATAGTAGCATCAAATACTGATGAAAGTATAGTCATATAGACCACATATAATACATCAAAATCATCATAGAAATACAAGGAGAAATAACAGTTCATTAATGATGAAAAATCCTAACTGGGGATGAGACTTCCATGTCCCACCCAATCGTAGAATGGCTCAGCCAAATCTCTTTTCAACCATTCAACCCCATGCCATATTCCAAGCATGAATGTGGGATCTCATATAAAATGTCAATCAAAACTCATCTAGGGATTCTAGAGGCAATCCACATCAACCCATCAAATAGTGATTCCACCTCATGGTCAGAAATCAAAAAACCATTATTAGATTGGTCTCCATCAAAGCCTTCCAAGGCTTCCATAGATTTTGTTCCAACTAATGCTTCCACGACTACTAACTCAACCTACAGCTGTCAACGGCCTTCGAGAGTGTTTGTCCAACCATGGGTTTCAAGACTAGTAACTCAAACCATCAAGATTTCCACAGCTTTTTTCCAACCAAGGCTTCTAGGACTAGTAACTCAATCTAAGTTGTTAGAAGGCTTCTAGAGCATTTTTCCAACCAGGGATTCCATTAACTAATAACTCAACCCACGCTAAGGAAACATGAGAATCAACAAAAAAAACAATGAAAATAAACCCACAATCACCATGGTTATCTAGGAAATGTCATGGCTACGAAATCCACTGTCAATCGATGGAATCCTCCATGCCAATGACAAATCACAACCAAGAAACCACATGCATGCCCCATGCATTCCAAAACTAGTGAAGGAAACATATATGCAACTCGATACTAGCAAGAAAATATGTTGTAATTGTTGAACGTGATTCATCCTTACGCTTTATTACTTTTCCTTTGCTTTCTTAGTCCAAGAATCCAAGTATGCCACACCCTTCAGCAGTGCTCCAAGAAAAATCTAAGTGTCCAAGAGTATGAGAGAGAGAATAATTAGAGAGAGCTCCAACACTGAACTGACAAGTGGTTAATCTGATGAAAAGTTACCAACTGATCCTCAGAAGCCTTTTTATGGATGAGGCCTCCATTTTCTTAATTTTCCATTATTTTCCTCCATTTTCCTCCTCACGTGGAACCTGTTACCTTTCACCTCCTTTTTATCCTAATTTCCATTATTTTCGTAAATAAATGTGCCAAATATTCAATTTTTCCTTTCCAAACCCTTAGCCATTGCCTTTGTAATTTCCTTTGCCATAAACAACCAAATGAATACCACCTATGGTGTCTTTCCCCAAATTCTTATTAGAATAAGTGTCCCATCGACCGTGGTTATTTTTTTTAATTTTTACAACATGAAATTTTCATTAGTCCTATTACACATCTAGTAACCTTTAGAGGTTAACCAAATTAATGAAGGGTTTAGCGAGGTATGTCGGATCAACCTACAACATTCTTGCCTTGCCTTTCCTCTAACTGGAAATAATCATCATGAGCATTCATCATGATATCAAGAGTGAGACATCCTATGGATTATATTCCCCTGAGGCTTTCTAGTGCAAAAATCATTTTTTGTTGAGTGTCTGTGCACCAAAATCTTAATTGTATGGACAAGTGGCTTGAAATATCTAATGGCCTTATACACTTTCCATCTAATGTAAAATATATGAACCCATAATGGGGGAGTAATCCTACATTTGAATGGAGAGGCAGGCCTTTTAAAGTTGATTTGGGATTTTTTGGGACCATTGGGAATCTTATTGACCATTCTCAGAATCTAAAGAAAAATTGGCAAGATTGTCTACAAGCTTATTTCCATAACGACGGATATGGGACAATAAATGAGCTCGAATTTCATCCAATATAGAAGCCGCTTTTGAAAAATTGGCCTTTTTCATCCAACTGTTAGAGATCTTTCATAGGATAATTCATGAACACATTTTTTATAGGATTGTTATGATTAGCAAGGAGTCTCCCTCTATGAGGAGCTGATGATAGCCTTGGCAACGTGCAGTGTTGAGGACCCATTCCAGTCCCCAAAGTTCAACCTCATTGTTGGTCATTAAGATGACCTTTGCTAACAATACATAAAGATCTGACCTGAGTTATTTCTGTAGGCACCATCATAGATTACAGACCCTGAGTTACCTCTAGAGGCCTTATCAAATTTGAAGCCTTGTGGAGGGGGAGACCAAGATGAAGGACTAGTAGGGTGAGGTACAAGAGAAACATTTTGGGAGAGGGAGGAGTTGGAGGGTAATCCCAAGTTTCTAAATATCAATTCTTTTTTAGAAGGGCCCTCCAAATCCTAGGGTGTCTAAGGAGAGGATGTTATAGTTTCCTTTAATTTAGAGAGAGTAAAATTCTGTATTGAGTCAAAAGGAGTAGAGGAGTTTTCAAATATTAGAGTGCGTATTTCTTTCCATATGTTCTAGGTTTGGAATCCTAGGATAAGGGTCCACACTTTGTTTAACACCATAATATTAAAGGGAGAGGCTAACAATTTTTCTAGGGGTTCTGAGATGGATTGCAATGACAACCTTAGTTGATGAAATAAGATGGCCAAGTGATCCCAAAGTTGGGAAGTGAATGAGAAGGCCAAGAAGAGGTGTGTGGCATCCTTATCTTGAATCATGCAAATGGGAAAAGTTGAGGGTCCTAAGAAACCATGTTTCTGGATATTTTCCCATGTTAAAGTTTCTTGTCTCATTAACAACCATAAGAAGACAATGATTTTTGGCCAATGCCGCAACTTCCAAATACCTTCCCAATTGTGGTTAGAAGTAGGGATTTGAGCTTAAGTCAGGATCCTACATGCCTATTTGTTATTGAATTTCCCTAAGGGTGCATAGACCTAGTGTAGGATGTCCCTATTCATGTTTACTGTGACATTTCTTGTTTCCGGGACTAGTACCAATAGTTGTTATTCCTTTATATGTGTGATGGCATATGAATGGTCCTATATTTTCCTTTTATGCCAAGGATATTTTGGGGGAAGAGTCATGGGAATATTGTGCCACCACTTAGAGCCCTTGTTGATGAAGCCATTCTTGGAGTTGTTGTTAGTTAGCTAGGGTTGATATCTTTAGCCATGGATTCCATGAGTCATCCCATAGAACGGGTTTCAAGACATTTATGATCTTCTAGGATAAATGACCTTGAATTACATGTTTGTTTTTCCTTCTTGCATTCCATATGTGAGAGCCTTTAATATTTGATGATACTATTATGTTTTTCTATGTTTGTCCACACTTGGAACAAAATGGATGAGGGATTTTTGATCCATTTCCACCAAGTTTTTGGATTGAGGGCCTTGCTGAGAGTTTTAGGGTAACATAAGCTTAAGCCACCAACAAAATTGAGGTAGTCACAACTTCTCCCATGCCACTAGGGCCCATTTTTTATTTTGCTGAGCTCCTCGCCAAAGGAAGGAGTGTTGGAGGTCATGAAGTTTGGAGAGGATTCCTTTGGGAGCAGCAAGAGATAAGAGAATGTTGTAAATCATAACTTAGAGCATTGATTTAACAACATTGAGACGACCGACCAGATTAAGAGTGAAAAATGTCCAATTGGAAAGTTTTTCTTCCGTTTTGTCCATTAATTCTTCCCACGCCAATAAATGCAAGGGAATGGAAGTGAGGGTGGTACCCATGTATTTGGTTCTAAGGGTTCTCTTTATGGAACCAAAATGGAAAGAAATGTGGATGTGTATTGCCTAGGCAGTGTTACAAAAGAAGATTTAGGATTTTATTTATTGGTCTCACCACTAGAGGGAATTGAGAATGTATCCACTGAGTGATTGAATTTCTACTTGTCTATTTATACTACATTCTTAATTATAATTAATTCAAAGAAAAATAAATTAATTTAAGAAGAAAACTTTAAAATGTTTTTTAAATAATATAAAAAAAAAATTGAATTTAAAAATTTAAAAATATTTATCCCTAATAAGGGTGTTAATGCATTGGGATGTGGGGATGTGCATGGGATCCTTCCGCACCAATGATCCTCTAGGAATTTACCTAGGGGAAGTGTGTCACCCAGATGACATGGACTATTGAGGTCACTTGTCAATTATTCTACATAATGGCAGTTGGATGGGTTTATCAGTGTCATGGTGTCATCGTGAAAAAGGGAGTTGGTTTGCTAGTTGTGGGTTATTCAGAATGGTATGGGATAGATAAGGGATATCTTCCAATGAACATATCCTAAGTAAGGTTGGAAGGATAAGGGGATTGTTGGTTGTGGGTTGTGTCACTATTTATCGAGGGCGAATTTTATTGTGTTGAGGGGGGTAGAAGTAGAGAGCCATCGGCTTATATGAAACTTAGATGGGCCCTAAAATATGATATGGTTGTTTGAGGCTTTCTAGAGATCCAAATAAATTTTTTTGGAAATTTATGTCATGGGGGTGCTAGTATTACTCTAGAACGATCCATGGAAGCTTCGACCCTATAATGGCGAAATAAATTGTGGTTCATTCTGTTGGTATGTACTTTTCTTGTTTGAAGTTATCAGTTGAAAATATCTGGTGCCCAAGTGGATATTGGTGGCCACCCAAATATTCCACCTAGACCTCCAGCTGGTTTCATCAGTTTCCTTGTTTATAGTAGCATTTACGTTTTTTTAGCAACTTTTTTGGGTCCTACACTTCCGGAGAAGTTTTGACCCCCTAAACGACATTTTATTTAGGTTTGTAGCAAGCAGGGGACTTCGAAAGATATTGTAGTACTGAGATAGATATTTCCAACAAGGTATCATGCATACAAAATAGAGATAATATCACCAAGATATGACATCACAAAGTTGGCTACCCAGGTGACCCCAACGTGGCCCACAAACTCTTGGCATTCCATCTCCTAGGTTTAAGGCTTTGATTGTTCAGAGTTTTCCCTTACTATTCAATAGTAAAAAAGCCCTTGAGCCTCATTGTAACATAGTTTAGAGGCATGTAGCTACCACATCTCTTCTTAGAGATAAGATACCATTGCGAGAGCTAGTTTATTTCCATTTTGTTTGTAAGCATATTTCAGTTCTTTGATATTAATTAAATGAAGTGTTATTTATTCTGCATCTCTATATTTGTGGTTATATTTGTATTTTGTTTCATTCTAGTTTAAGTTTGGATTAATGGTATCAGAGTGGTCTACTCTTTCTTTGTTTTTATTTGGATGTCCCCAACGAGGTTGGGTATAAGGCATTAGGGATGAGATTGGTTTATCCTTTCCAAGACCAACCTTGCAAACCTCGACGACTTCCCATGGAGGAAGAAAAAAAAGATGAGGTAGAAAGAGACCCTTTCAAGATATTGCTTGAAGAAGCACTCAGGCAATGGAGGAATGCGATGATGGACAACTTTGCCCAGATCCTTCAATGGCTACCCATAGGCAATGCATCTTCTTCGAGCAACCACTCTGGGAGAACAACTCCCTTTAAAGTACAAGTTAACTTTGGCATCCCCATATTTGAGGGTTAGATGGATTCAAATGTCATAGATAAATGGTTAAATCTGGTTGAAGGTATTTCTTAGTTCATGATTTTTCCAATTGGGCAAATATTACCTTTTCCCTGCTAAAAGCCACCCCCCATGTCAAGGACGTGTGGGAAAGCTACTAGGAGAAGAGGGACAAGAGTGAACCCTCACTATTCTCAGTCGTACCCACTTGGAATTCTCTCTGAGATGCCATTAAGGAGTAGTATTACCCTGTCAGGAGCTATGAATATAAATACATAAAGTGGACCACGTTGCGGCAGGGAAGGGACCAAGATGTTCCAGAGTTCATTAATATTTTTCATACCCTTCACATGAAGTTTGGTATCAAGGATTTTAAGAGAAATTTGATGCTCAAGTTCTATGTATATATACACAATTACATTCAGGATGAGATGGAATTCCGAGACATCTCCTCGCTCAGCGCTTCCTATCGATACGTTGTCAAGATGAAGCAAAAATTTAAACAGAAGCAACGAGACTTTCGATCTCTGAATATTAATCAAGGGACAAGTGCGTACAAGCTACAAACCAAAGGAAACAAATAAGGCAGAGCGACCAAGGACAACCCATTGTAGCTGCAAGGAAATAACAATGCCATGAAGATAATGAAGGACACAGGGAAATGGTGTGAGTTCCATAATATCCCCACTAACAACACGAGTGAGTGTTGGGCTAAATAGTCATTGGTGGCTAAGTTGAAAGCTTCAAAATTAGATGCATGTTCTAACTCTAAGTCAGAACCTTACAAGGGGAATGAAAAATGGAAGCAAGTTATTGACATGGAGCAAAGTGCCACCATTTACACCACCAAGATCCAAAAGAATGAGTCCAAAGATCCAAAGGAGGGGGAGTGCCTCATCCTTGAATCCTATATGTGGGTGAACGGTTCTCTGTTGTAGTTCAGTTTTGTCAGCAAAAGCCAAAATAACCTCACTTTAGTAGATTTCATGAAGCAATTGAGCATATTGACCACTGGACACCCGTAGTTTTACACAATTGGGTGGCTTCACCAAGGGTGAGATCTCTGCATCCGCCAACTGTGTTGCCTTCCCTAAAACTTTAAGCCCTTCATAGATGAGGTACTGTGTGATGTTTCTCTTCTTGAAGTATGTGATGTATTATTAGGAAAACCATACTTATGGAAGAGAGATGAGGTGAATGAGTCTATCCCCTTACTGTTATTTTTTCTTTGGGAAATAAGTTGTGTAGGATACTGGAGGTAGTCTTCCTACCACCATATCTTTGATCACTCTAAAAAAATGAAATAAGATCATTCCCAAAAAGGGAACTATTTTTTTCCTTATGATTCACCCTCAGGGAAAGAAGAATATTTCGGCCAAAACCTCTAGATAGGCTCCTCCACATGACAACAATAGATGGACAAAGTTGTGGAGGACTATAGGGTCATCTTAATGTCACCACCAGGGGTACCTCTACACTGTTAGGTTAAGAACTCCAGTTATATGACTCTAGGTGCACAACTTCCCAATGGATAGATCTATCAACACTCTGTTTTGAATAACGATGAAATCAAGAGGCAGATTCAGGAGTTGTTGCATAAAGGGTACATCAAGCCAAGTTTATCACCCTCTCAGAGCCCAATCATGTTGGTACATAAGAAGGATGGGACCTGGAGACTCTATATTGACTATTCAGCATTAAATAAGATCATTGTTTAGAATAGTTATCTAATCGCATAGATTGATGACCTTATGGACTAGCTCATGCGGCCCAAATATTTCAACAATATTGAATTAAAGTCTAGATATAACCAGGTAACAATCAAACCCTACAATGTATGGAATACTGCCTTCAAATCGAAGGAGGGCCTTTTCAAATGGTTGCTCATGCCTTTCGGGTTGAGGAATGTGCCC
Organism: Pinus tabuliformis; assembly: GCA_031772625.1. Classification (NCBI taxonomy): domain Eukaryota; kingdom Viridiplantae; phylum Streptophyta; class Pinopsida; order Pinales; family Pinaceae; genus Pinus; species Pinus tabuliformis. The sequence goes on from CM062811.1 coordinate 741,002,461, forward strand.
ACAACATTCGTTAGGTTCATGGATGACATCTTGTGACCCTTGACCAACTCATTCTTCGTAGTGTGTTTGGATGGCATCCTGATCTTTACCCAAAGTTGGGAAGAGCACCTCTGCCATATTCAAAAAGTCCTCCAAACTCTGCAACAACACAAGTTGTGTGTCAATTTGGAGAAATCACTTTCGGTATGACCCAGGTTCAATATCTTGGGTTTGCATGTACACACAGCCAAGGTACAAGTCTTTTGGTATTGACCGACCCTAACCACTCTAACAGAGCTCCGCAAATTTTCGGGTCTTACCAATTTTTACCATACGTTCATGCTGGAATTCTCTCATATCACTTGAACATTGAGTCAAGTCACCACGGGCGGAGCGACATAAAAAATCTTTTGGTATGAATCCCAACAGAAAGTATTTTACGATTTGAAGCATCACTTCTTATCTACACTAGTACTCACATTACTAGACCTACAACAACCATTTAAGATTGAGAGAGATGCCTCTGAGTATGTTATTGGTGCAATTCTTACTGAACAAGGTCATCTAGTGGAATATCATAATGAGACACTTTGGGACATAGTCTGAACATATCCAACCTATGACAAAGAGATGTATTCCATTATGTAGGCCTACCAACAATGGAAGCATTACATTCTGGAGATGGAAATAGACATCCAGATAGACCACCAACCCCTGTGGTTCATAGAGAAAAAACATGAAGTTCCAAAATCATCGCCATCATAAATGGGCCACATACCCCCAAAAGTTCCATTTCAACATTAAGTATAAGAAGAGAAACACAATTAATGTTGAATATTTTCTTAGAACAATGTAAACTTTGAAACGAGAACTGATACTGTTACCATTTCGTAGAGATACCAAAAAAGTGACTTGATTTTGAAAGGGGTGATTTAGAACGAACATGTTCTTTTTAGAGCATATTTTTTGGCACTTTAATTTTTTTATGTACGTTACGTTTTAGAATCGTTTTAAAATGGTAGTGATTTTCATGCTTATTTAAAAAAGTGAGTATTCTGCATCACCCCCTTTTTGTAAAAGACTTGTTTTTTGGCTTTAAATTTTCTAATGTATAAAATGTAAATAATTATTTTGTAAATTTGATAATTTTCGAAGTGGTCGATTTATTCACATTTTTTTTTTCTTTTTAGTTTTAACTTTTGTTTTAGTGAGGTTTTTATTGTTTTGCATTTTTAAATTAGTAGGTCAATATTTAGAATTTTCGATATTCTACATATTTATACATCCTTAATTAAGTTTTCAATCCACATGAAATAATTGTTTCTAAAAAATAATATTTTTTAACAATGGACATAAAAATAACCATTTTTAACATAAATATAACTAAAAAACTACACATTTTGATAATTTTTTGCTAGAATTGACATGTCAAAATCACAATTTTTATACGATAATTTTAACTAAAAATGGTAAAATAATAGCTTTTTTTATGAATTTCATCTCAAAAGAATAATAATAATCACTTTTTTTTTTCAAAAAATAATGATTAACTTAAAAATCAATGCGAAAATCACATATTACAAATATTGAACCTATAACCACCCTAATTGAGTGTTTATTCTTCTCATAAAATGTCAAATTCAAAACATTGCAAAGCTTGATTTACAAGCATAACTTAAACTTAATCAACAATGCCACGTAATCCAAACTCTTCGTCCTCTAGAGTTTCATCATTGTCTTCTTCCACAATATTTTCTATTTCATTTTTCTCATATTACTCTTCTAATGGGTCTTTGATGTCTACGAATCTCCCAATGTATGTCTTTCCAAATATTCCATGTAATGGTGGTTGGGGTTTCTTTGCCTTTTTTGCCACACGTGATTCACTAAAGTCCCCTTTCTTCAACCCAATTTCTTGCATTGCATCTGGAAGAAATTGAAGAGCATTAATTCTTTGCTGAATGAAATTGCACTGTACTGGATCTTTCTCAATTGCAATGCAATTTCCTCCTTTTTGAAGGCAACATGATAGTGTTGTACCTAATTATTAAGCACAAAAGAAATAATGAACTAAATTAGTACAATGACATATTAATTAAAAAATAACATATTGAAATTCAATTCCATATAATAAAACTTACCTGAGCCAGAAAATAAATCCAGAACCCAATCTCCTTCATCCGAACAAATATCTATAAGATAGTTAATCAATAATTTTGGTTTTTGATAAATGTTAAGTATCTCTCCTTTTGCTTCTTTGTATTCATACGTTAGATTTCTCACAACAGCCTCATAAGTCAGTATTTGTCTATGACTCTTTCCGTCTACCCGATTAAAAATCATAGACATATGGCTATCATCTTTTGCCCAACTATCAATATGAATGAACTCACAATCATTTATAAATTGTTGATCTTCATTGTTAAGAAGATTTGGGTTTTTCCTGTAACATGAAGTAGTAAAAGTTGAATTAACTTGTACATAAATAAATTTTTCAACATTAATCAAATATACATTTTAAACGTCTTACCATGTAAGCTGCATCCTTGAATTTGTTTTCCCCTTGAAGCTTGACAATATCAATGCCAATTGTGTGTCTGAATGAAATGTCATAAATCTCCATAATGGTGATGACGTGACTTCTACAAATCCCGCAAGCACTTTACCAAAAGCTTGATAAGTATAAGGGTCACTATCATCGTCAATGTTTGGAATATTGAAACCATGGGGAATATCTGCAATGACTAGGGCATAATCCCGTTTAGGTATAAGTTTAGCAATGTCTTCAAAGTCGCCTTGTATTACTTGATATTGAATAGTGTCTAGCCCATTCCAAATGAAATGATTAAGACTTGGATCAAGTTGAACATTCTTAATACATTTTTTTTTTATTCTTTCGATCTTTATTTTTTCAATAAAGGTTTTGAAACTATCTGGGGCTCCATTATCATCCTTACTCATCTTTTATAAAATAAACAAATATATGTGTAAGTTATAAATTAAAAATAGTACACAGGTGAATAAAAATGAATGTATAAATCAAGATACCTTTTTAAATGCAAGATAAAAATCTTTTAATGTTGATGTAGAACTTGAATTTGGATAGTTGCATACAACATCATCCCAACTATCTTCATTCAACAATCTAACCATTTGTTTTTTAATTTTCATATAAACTTTGTGACTGCATAGATAAAGTAACAAAAAGTTAATATTATGATATGTATAACAAGTACTACGAAGAAGAACATGTTTTATTTAAAATATAATTATAATCTAGAAATAAATAAAAATAATGTAACAAACTTACTTTTGAAATTCTTCAGACATTTCCTCCAATGATAATTCCCCTGACATCACATGAGATAATATTGTTTTGACAATTTTATCATCTTTCACTCCTTGCATTGCCCTCCAAGGTGTGATAGTCATATTGTCTAGAAGCTGCTTCATTTCAAGAGATAATTTACTATTGCCACATATCAATGGCTTAGACTTTTTGACCTTCTGGTTTTTAATGGAAATGTCTTCCCACATGGTAAAAATCTCATCAATCAACTTCCAAACATCTCCAATTCTAAATGCTAATTGGAAAATGTTATCCACACCTCTGAATAAATCACTATGTTTGTTTCCTTTTCCACCTTTTGAATTTGTTTTCTCTTCAATTTGATATCATATTTCCATACAACATTCCTTTCGGAAATCTGCAGTAACATTCATCCTATCCCCACCACATTTTTCTTCAAATTCACTATGAATAAATCTAACCCTTTGGATGAAAGTCATAGACATCCTATATTCATTATCTGAATTATGATCCCTTGCCACTAACTTTACTATTGTATCTGATAAACCAGCGTAAATGATACATTTCATTGTTTCAAAACATGGGTTATTAGGATATTCATCCATCAATTGTCTTTGAGCTTCTACAGAATGGTTCCCCCCAAGCACATAATAATTGTATTCAAAACATTTTGACTTACCAAATGCTTCTTTGTTAGGAACTTGAAGTGGATCAACAAGAAGCACATAACTAACCACATGAGCATATGGATTGTACCTCATCAATGTCTTCAAGTTGTGAACATGCAGATGATGTGGCTTTCTAACTTGATATTGACATTGTCCTTCACTCGCTTTATAGGTTTGCCTGACATTAAGTTAAAATGTGCGACCACCATGAATTAAGTTTCTCTTTGTCAAATTCTCTCGAATGACATTTTGTTTTGTTTTGATAATTCCATCCTCTAAATCAACTCTTGGTGTAATGATTTCTCTGCTTTCTTTTGAAGTTTCACTAGGTTCTTGACTGCTGGTAATGACTGCTTCAAAATTTTCAGCGTTACTTTTCTTGGTCATAACATTCCCAACAGATTTATTCTTCGGCATTGTTACTTTTGGTTTTTTATGTCTCTTCTCAGTTCCAATGTCATCTTCAGTAATGACAACATATACTTCACTGTCAATTTCAACTTCATCGTTCTCAAAAGTAACTTGTTTACCCTTTCTAGATTTATCCACCAGAGGCCTTTTTTTCTGATTCTTTGGATGTAGTTTTGTAGCATCATCAATTACTACATTTTGCCTATTTTCCATATCTTCTTCTGACACTGAGTAAAAGCTACTGACAACTTTCATGATATCATGCTCTATGAAATGAATGCCTCCCAACCTAATTGAACAACTTTCAACAAAATTCTGCCAAACAAAATATCATATGTCAATAAAAAACAAAGCTAAAAAATATAGCGAGACACTTTCAAGAATGCAAAATACAAATATAAATAACAATACTTACGATGTTTTGTGTCATCTCATTTACGATTTGTTTACACAACTTTGTAGATACCTCTCTCGTGTCATACAATGAATATGATAGTCAGTATTTAATCCTTTCATGTGACTTGGGAGCCTTTGTAAGTATGTAAACAACTTCAGTGTCGGGTACCGAACACATATCTATGACTCTTCCCATCACCTAAAAATTTCCATTATCATTCTGTATATCAATATATAGATATATATTCACATTTTTCCTTTCCTTTTCTTTCACATACCAGATTCTTGATGGAAATTTCACTTCTTTCGAATTCTTCTAGTCTGAAATCATCTTCTTATCACTTGAAAGATTTGTAGTCATGAGCTCAGGTGGAGTTCATTCACCAATGTTTCTTGAAGATGCACCTTTAAGAGTCTTTGGTCCAGAAAGATTCACTAAAACTCTTTTTGATGCCATTTTCCTAAAAAATAGAAACATATAAATCAGTAAATAATAAAAACATATTAACTTAAATTAACAATGAAAATATATCATAAATTTCTTATCTGTATGATCAACAATCACCCCACCAACCTCCCCTCACATTCCAAAAGGGCATGCATTAACATTCTAGTGTAAAGAAGGTAATGCATTAACATAATATATATATATATATATATATATATATATATATATATATATGAAATGTCAATTTTTTTTAATAAGTACAAAAAAATATGTAATGGCGCCTCACCCCAACCCCTCAGTGCCCTAGGGGCACTCACCCAGGCCCCACTGTAGGCACCCATGCAGCCCCCCCACCCCCGTCGGTGCCCCTGCGTCCCAACCCTCCCACCACACCCTCAGGCGCCCCCACCCACTCCCCCGCCTGGGCGCCCTCACAACCCCATGAGCCCCAACCTTGTCAAACCCCCCTCCCCCCACCCGGCCCGGGCGTCCTCACCCACCACCCCGCCCGGGCGCCCTCACCTATCACCCCACCCGGACGCCCTCGCAACACACCCCCCCCCGCAACCGGTGCGGGAAGCCTTACCCACCGGCTCACCCCAACCCTCCAAACCCCCCCTTGGTAACCCAAGCACCCGTTACCCAACCCCCCCACCCAGCGCGGGCGCCCACACCCACCCGCCCCCCCCCCCCCCGCCCTACCCCAACCCCCCCAACCACCACCCCCCACAACCCCCCCAACCCCCCTGGCTCGGGCACCCTCACCCACAACGCCCCCCGAACGCCCTCCCCAACCCACCCAATCCTCCCCCCAACCCTCGACCCAGGCACCCTCACCAGCCCGCTTGCCTGGTGCCTTCACCTGCTCCCCCGCCGGGGCGCCCTCATGCGCTCGCCCGCCCGACACCCTCACCCACCCGACCCACCCGACGCCCTTGCCTGCCTCACCTGCCCAGTGCCCTTGCCTGCCCGCCCCGCCCAATGCCCTCGCCCGCCCGCCTCGCCGGGCACCCTCGCCCCCCTTCACCCGCCTCACCCACCCAGGCGCCCTCACGCACTACCCCGCCCGGGCGCCCTCGCCTGCTCGCCCCGCCCAGCGCCCTCGCCCGCCTCACCCGCCCAGCGTTGTCGCTCACCTCACCTCGCCCGCATGCCCCCGCCCATGCACCCTCGCTCGCCCCGCCCACCTGCCCCACGTGGGTGCCCTCGCCCGCCCCACCCGGCGCCCTCTCCCGCCTCACCCGCCCCGCCCGCCCGGTGCCCTCGCCCGCCTGCCCCGTTCGACGCCCTCGACCACCTGGCGTCCTCGCCCACCCGGCCCGCCCAGCGCCCTTGCCCGCTCACCCGCCTCGCCCACCCGCGCGCTTGACGTCCTCGCTCACCTGGGTGCCCTCACCCGCCCTTCCGCCTGGCACCGTCACCCGCCCCCCCACCCGACACTCGGGTGGGCAGTGGGTTGGGTTGGGAAGGGTGAGGGTGCTTGGACGGGCAGTGGGTTGCGTTGGTAGGGATTAAGGGGGCAAGGGCGCGGGGTGTGCGTGAAGGTAGTGAGGGTGTCGGGAAGGGGGTTGGAGGTAGGGGACGAGTCGGGCTGTGGCGCCCACCCTGGCAGCTCACCCGCCCGTCGTGTGGATTGGGTGATTCTGAGAATCGTCTAACCCCACGACAGGCATGCTAGCTGCTGGTCCACCCCCACACCCCCTATCCCGCCCCACGCCCTCACACCCCGCCCACTCGCCCAACCTCCCCACCCCCGTGACACCATGGTGGTTCACCCACGAGTACTGGGCGATTGAGTTTGATCGGACCCACCATGCTTACGACAGATGTAATTGTTATTTTGGCTCAGAAAAATTATTAATTTTAAAAAAAAAATCTTTGAGGAAAAAAATTTAACTTACCATTAAATCGCAAGAATTCTTCGTTGAATATGTTTTTGATAGCGATGTAGCTGCTCCACAAATTCACGAGTCTTTCAACGTTTTTCAGAAAGCTTGGATGTGATGTGAGTAATAGTGATAATGAAATTTTAATATATAAGTGTTTTAAAATATTATAAAGCGAATATTGTAAAATTGTTTTACAACGGGTTGAATGTGGGATAATTTGTTTTAGAATATATTATAAAAATCTAAAAAATAAAAATTCAATTGTTTGGTAAATGTTATATACTTTAACTATTAAAATAATTAATGTAGAAGTTGTAGTATACAATTTTAATTTTAATGATTTATTTCATAAAAAAATTTAGTTTGCATTTTTCAATAAGTTGTAGAACAAAATAATGAAGGTAAATAAATCTAACAAACTTTTTGGAGGGAAATATTTTCGTGAAAATTTTTGGAGGGAAATATTTTCACGAAAATTTTTGGAGGGAAAATTTCATTCTTTAAGCTATATAATATCTTTAGGGGACTCTCCATTTGTATCATTCAACATCTTCTATTTGAAAGGGATGGATTGTTCTGATAGTGATGTTTCGATTTATACACCATCAACATCTTCATTGCGAACAACTCTATTCATATCGATGAATATAGAGGGAATTCTTCCACTATGAATAGAAAGTAAATTCTTCCACTTAGTCCTGATTCTAAGGACTATGAGTGCAACATTGATGAAAGAGGGGATGAAGAATTTCAAATAAATAAAGTGTCACAGATTCCACTTAGTCTTCATTCTGAGGACTATGAAAGCCGCAGTGATGAAGAGCATGATGGTGAAGTTCAAAAGAACGGAGTGTCATGATTTCCACTTAGTCCTAATTCTGAGGACTATGAGAGCAACAGTTTTGAAGAGCATGATGGTGAAGTTCAAAAGAACGGAGTGTCACGATGTCCACTTAGTCATAATTCTGAGGACTATGAGAGCAGCAATTTTGAAGAGCATGATGGTGAAGTTCAAAAGAACGGAGTGTCACGGTGTCCACTTAGTCCTAATTCTGAGGACTATGAGAGCAACATTTTTGAAGAGCATGATGGTGAAGTTCAAAAGAACAGAGTGTCACGATGTCCATTTAGTCCTAATTCTGAGGACTATGAGAGCAACAATTTTGAAGAGCATGATGGTGAAGTTCAAAAGAACGGAGTGTCACGGTGTCCACTTAGTCCTAATTCTGAGGACTATAAGAGCAGCAATTTTGAAGAGCATTATGGTGAAGTTCAAAAGAATGGAGTGTCAGAGTGTCCACTTAGTCCTAATTCTAAGGACTATGAGAGCAGTAGTGATGAAGAGCGTGATAACGATTTTCAAAAGAATGGAGTGTCAAAGTGTCCACTTAGACCTAATTCTAAGGATTATGAGAGCAATAGTGATGAAAAGCATGATGTTGAATTTCAAAAGTATGGAGTATCACGGTGTCCAGTTAGTCCTAATTCTAAGGACTATGAGAGCAGCAGTGATGAAGAGTTAGATGATGACTTTCAAAAGATTGGAGTGTCACAGTGTCCACTTAGTCCTAATTCTCTGGACTATGAGAGCAATAGTTATGAAGAGCATGATGATGAATTTCAAAAGAATGGAGTGTCACTGTGTCCTCTTAGTCCTAATTCTAAGGTATATGAGAGCAGCAGTGATGAAGGACATGATGATGCACTTAGTCCTAATTGTAATGAGTATAAAGGTAGCAGTGACAAAGGATAGGATGTACCATCTTCAATAAGTAAATAGTCACATTTTCAACGTAGTCGTAATTCTATGGACTATGAGAGTAGCACTGACAATGCACATGAGGAAGAATATCCATTAAACATTGAGTCAGATTTTCCATTCAGTCCGAATTCTAAGGACTACGACAGTAGCACTGAAGAAGCGGAAGATGAAGAATATCCTCCAAGTCAATATTTGAAAAGTAGAGCTGATCATAGTGTGGATAACATTCCTCTTAATGATGATGAAAAGACTTATACAAATGATGATCCAATGATGGAGATGTTGCCAAGAAATATTGTATCGAGGAGTAGGAGCAGACCTTTTCGTAACAATACAAGTTGTTCTAGTTATACAAGGGGTAGAGCAGAATATCTGATGAGAATAAGTTCTATTAGTGCTCTCATTTCAAGTAAATGTTGCAAAAAAGATTGCTTGAAACATATGGATTTCAAATTTGCATTAGAAGGAAGGAAGAGATATTTGTCAATGAATAAAAGCATGCAAAATTCATATTTAGTTGGGTGCATGCAATCTACATTGTCAGGTTATGATTATCATATTGGGACTTTATTTTTCTGTAGAAAAGGTTTCAAAATGTTTCATTCCATTGGGAATTTTTGTCTCTTGAGAATTCAAGAAAATTTGGAAAAGGATCCCACATTTTATTCAGAAGCACGTCATAAAAGACAATTTGGGCCATTATCGAATATTGCAATGTCATGGATGAAAGATTTCTTTTCAAAGCATGGAGAGTGTATGCCGAATAGAGAGACAATAGGTATTCCAGATAATTTTTCAAGGTGAGAAATCTACAACTTATACAAAGAATATGCAGAAGGTGCCGAGGGACATGGCCAGTTTATTACATATCAATATTTTGTGAAGGTATGGAAGAAAGAATTCAACAATGTCCGTATTCCTAAGAAGACAAGGATGGGGATTTGTAGTACATGTGCTTCTCTTAAATAAAAAAGGGAAAAATGTGAAGGCTCAGAAAGAGGTAAGCGTTCATAACTTTAACTTTTAAAATTGTATAGTCATCAACTATGAAAACATATTTCTTAATTAATTTCTTTTATTTTGTGTAGATTTAATTGTCAAAGAACTTCACGAGCATCGCGAACAACAAACAAACGAAAGGAAGAAGTTGTACAGGCATCGAAAGAAGTGTTATGATAATCCGAATAAATATTTGGGTTTGATAATTGATGGTATGGACCAGAAGAAAACACTTTTAACACATTTTGTTCGCACACCCAAAAATTTACAGGAGGAAAAATTTATTCAGTTTCACTTGGTTGGTTGTATGGTCTTCAATGGGAAAATGTTGCCAAGGGTGTACTTCACAGCTCCAAATATTCATAATGATGCAAATCTGACCATCACCATAATTCATGATGTTATTTCTCATTGGTCTGGTAATCTCCCTGATGTTTTGTATCTACAATTGGACAACACTTGCCGTGAAAAGAAAAATCAGGTTGTTTTTGGATATCTAAACATGCTTGTTGAATTGAGAAATTTTCAAAAGGTAAAGGTTGGTTTGCTTCTTGTTGGGCACACTCATGACCATATAGATAAGATGTTCAGTCGTTTTTTAGTCACATTGAGGAGGAAGGAAGTTGGGAGCTTGCCATCACTAATTGAATGTATTAAGAAATCATACATGCCAGAGCCTACTTTTGATGTGTTGGAAGAAACTGTTGACATGCGAAGGTTTATGCTGGGATCACATGGTGAGGGGAAATGCATTGAACAAATTAATGAAATTAGCTTCCAACATCAATTTCGTATAAAAAAATTGATGGGAAAACACTAATATCGGGCAAGAAGTATTCAACTACTGCAAAATGGGCACCGTCATTAGGTTTGAAAATTTTGAAGTTCATTCCAGATCATCCAATATTTGCATCAAAAATATTGTTATTACAATCAGTTGGTGAAGTTCAGAATGCACGCAGACAGAACAGAGATATAAATTATTCTGATTGCCTGAAAGAAATTAAAAAATGTATTAGATATACATATGAGTACTTCGACATCGTTGATTCAGTTTGGTGGGATTCATTTTTCAATCATCAAAGTGATATCATTTCAACAACAACAAATGAAGATATACCTTTGAAAAATCCATTTATCTGGCCACAAAATGTGTCGAATGAACATGAGGAAGTAAACATTGTTGAACAACAACAATCTCAAGGTATTATTAATTCTTCACAGGCAGCGAAAAGAGAGATGTATATTGGTACCAGAAGATCTCGTGCACAACGTGAAGCCATGGAAGACCTTTATAGGGGTTCAGTACGGGATATTAAGGAGGGTTGCATGATTATAGTGCTAGCAGATGGAGATCTCAATGGCTATCCATTTTGGGTTGCTGAAGTTATAAAGGTCTTTACAGAAAATGAGGATGTTACAAGTGTTGAAGTACATTGGTATGCCACAAATACACACCCATTTAATGGTGTGTATAAGCCAGAGATGGTAGTTGACAAAAAAATGGCGGAAAAAGAAAAAGAAAGGGTACAAATATAAATCGCCGCCGCACAGACATATTAAAATTGGACGATGTTGACATACTTTTTTATGACTTCAATTTAACAAAGAGAGGAACTCCTCACTTCAAGACGATAGAGATTCTAAAAAGGTTGTTACCAGAAGGAACGATGTTGACATGGGAGTCTGCTGAAACCAGTCGTAGATCTAGAAGAATTTTGAAACCTGAATTGTTGGGCATGCATGTGGACTCATATGGGGCACTAGTTGATGAATGAGAAGAATATGGAACATCTTTGTTAGCATCCAGTCAGTCATTTGAAGATGTGAATTCTGATGGTGTGAAAGAAAATATGAGTGACTTTGAATAATTGTTTAAGACAATTTATATCACTAATGTATGCATCGTATCTTTTTCCATATGGTGTTAAATGAGAAGTTTTGAGGCATTTTTATGTTGTTGGATTATATGTCTTAATTATGATAAATTTTATTTTTTAAAATATCTACAATGAAATATTAAATTAGAGATATAATGTATGTTTTATTTAATATACAAATAATGACTTTTGAATTCATTTAGTGATGTAATTTGTTCATAATGTCATGGTTTTTTAATTTTATAGTCGAAAAAATTTCAATTTCTTTTGTATCTAGCATGTTATGGTAGAAAACATGTTAAATTTGTACTTAGGAAAGAAAAATGATATTCTACCAAAAACATTAATGTGTTTTTTTCCTCATAAACAACTTTGTTTGACACATAAAAATTTGGTTTTATTAGCATTTTTTTAAAATTTTGAAAATTGACCCTAAAAAAAAATCATTATTCCAGTATCATCACTTTCATTTTGAAGCTCTATTTTGCACAAAAATTTCATAGTAAATTTCGTAGTCACTACCATTTTTAAAACATGTTCAAAATTAATGCCTAAAAAAAAAAACATCGTTCCAGTATACACACTTTTCGTTTTTAGCACTGTTTTTGATGTTTTTTTGGAGTTTTTTGGCCAGAGTTCCCGTTTTGAGTTTATAGTTCCCATTTCAAAGTTTACATTGTTTTAGTCATCCATCGTTCATGGTGCTAATCACTATGCCCGAGTCTTGTGGGCACGAGACTTTGGGGTGGGTGCCTCCATACAAGAGGGAACCAGAATTTGGCAACACATACTAAACACTCCTGGAAGGTAAGAAAGTTTCAAATTTTGACCTCCAGGATACATTGTTATGTCACCTAGGACAATTGTGTTTTCCTTCAAGTTAACGTGCCATGATGATTTGGGAGGCGCACTATAGTCGGGTCGCTCAACACTTTAGAGTAGAGAAATTGTGGCCATGGTGTAGAAGTACTTTTATTGGTCAAAACTTTGATAGGATATTGGGAAGTACAATAGATACTGCATTGCCTATATCATTGCCAAACCAACCATTAAGAAGCAAGAACTATATAATCCTATGCCTACTCCTAGTTGAGCTTGGGAATCCATCTCCATGGATTACATGTTGGGCCTCCCTTCTACTAAGCATGGAAATGTCTATGTTTTCATGCTCATTGAAAGATTATGTAATATGTCCATTATAGTACTCTACAAGAAGATTAACACAACAAAAGACAATGATAAGCTCTTCTTTGAACAAGTATGGGTACACTTTCGAATCCCAATGTCCATTATCTTAGATCGGGACAACAAGTTCCTAAATTACATTTTTTTCAAGTCTCTGTTCGATGTTGGATACCAAGATCGCTCAGCCCATGGCTTACCACAACCAAATTGATTGCCAAATAGAGGTTATCAACAGGATTATCGTACACCTTATGCACATATATAATTTGAATCATCCATGCACATAGGATGAAAGCCTCCCCTATGTCCAACAGAGCTACAACAAAACTCTCCATAGCTCAACTTGCCACAACCCATTTTAAGTGGGTTTGGGATTCCAGTAACTATGTCCCATTGATGTGGTAATACCATTTGTAGCTACTCGGGCAACATCGGCCCATGTCCAGTCCAAAGCTAACAAGGCTAGAAACTTGATTCAGTATACCCAACACATCTTCCAGTAGGTCCATGACATATTTGACAAAGCCAATGCTATATATAAGAAGCGACATAATCAACATCGGGTGCCACTTAAGTTCTCGGTGGGTGACAAAGATTGGCTACATTTGCAGAAGGAGTGCCTTGTTGGGCCCTACCCTAAGCTTCAGCCACTCCTATATGAGTCATATACTACCACCAACATTGTATGGGGGAATTCCTTCAAGCTCATAATTCCATCATTCCTTGACCTACACCTAGTGTTTAATGTGGACCACCTCCAGCCATACTTTCTAACATTACTAGACACATCTGACATTGAAGAACAACTCACACCAACGGAGTTAGAGCTAGACTACATGGAATAGGCCACAACTAATCAGATCATGGACACATAGATCAAGAACACTTAAAAATAGAGGATCCAACTATATCGAGTTGTCAAAGCATGTCAAATACTTCACCAAGGCAAGTGGTTCACCATGGACTAGGTTCAAAAGAAATTTTGTCACCTCATGGTGGCTTCGCACACAATGGGGACCATTTCTTAATAAGTAGGGAGGACTAATCGAGGTGTATATTTGTGGCCACTCAGCTATCCCACCTAGAACCTCAATTTCCTTCATCATTTTCATTGTTTATAACATCCTTTACTATTTTTAGTGTTTTTTCAAGTCCTTAATTTCTCAAGTAGTTTTGACCCCTTATACAGTGTTTTCTTGAGGTCTGCAGCAAGCTCATCACCATAGGTTTAGAACTACAAAAGTCATGTATTACTCAGACAAATATTTCCAACGAGGTATTGCACTTGCCAATTTGACATAATATGATCAAGTTATGATCCTGAGAAGTTGGCTTCCCAACTAACCCCAACGGGGCCAAGAAAATCATGGTGTTCCATCTCTTGGGGTTAGGGTTTTGGTTTTTTATGGTTTCCCTTTTTTTTCAATAATAAAAAGGCCCTTGAGCCTCATTCTAACACACTTTAGAGGCACGTAGCTACCACATCTCTTCTTAGGGATAAGCTACCATCCCCTAAGCTAGTTTATTTCAATTTTGTTTGTAAGCATATTTCAGTGCTTTGATAGTAATGAAATGGAGTGTTATTTCTATTGCATCTTTGTATGTGTGGTTATATCTCTATTTTTTTGTGTTCCTGTTTAAGTTTGGATCATATTGTATGATGGTCCTAGATGCTGGTTGTCATTCGTGGTAGTTTGAACCTTTTGTGTCAGTTTTGGGCTATAGGGTATTTTTTATTCTACTGGAGGGTAGAGCACCTCAGACTAGGGTAACTGAGCTAAACCCACCCTTGTTAGGTTGGGCACACATTTTTTCCCTCTACAATATGCACCATACGTTCATTCTTATGCTCATTATATATCTATGGGTTAAATCTTAAAGTTGTGGAGTTGGATGTAATTGGGGGTTGACCCTCATTGTGTCATATGGTCATCGGCATCTCAGTGCCTCTATGGCATCAAATGGTAGCCATCCAAACCATCATGGGGGTCCTCTTAGTTTTTATATGTAGTGTTATGTAGTCACAAGGCTTATTGGTTCACTCGCTAGTGGTTGGTATGTTTGTTGGTGTTGGAAGCTCCATAGTTCTTGGGAAGTAAAATTTTATTTTGGTGGGGGGTTGTTTAGAGGAGTGTTGTCATCACTATTAGTGCAACCTAGTTGGAAAAACCTCACCAATGAGGATGAGTGAGAAGAGGGCTTAGAGAAAGGAGGCTACGTGGCGGGCACCTCCGAGAATATCATAGACAAGGGGAGGTTGTAGATTCAACCAATTCTTAGCCATCTGGAACCATGGCCAATACCCCCTTCTTGATGTTATTGATGTTGTTCTAAGGTAAATTACTATCACTTTGGACCGAAAGAATTGAACTCATCATGGTGAGAAAAGAATTCTCTTAAGTTTCATGAACAATGTTCAATACAAGTAGTGGAATGTGAATGATCACTTAGCCAACATGATGAGGGGGCAATGACATATTGAAAATAAGTTGGATCAACTTCATGGTAGGTTGGCCCATATGGAAAAGCATGTCCATTATCATTCTAGGCCTCCATCATCTCCTGGCTCTGGACCAGAGCACCCTATGTGGAGCAAATCTTCTGATTTATAATGCTTGTTGGTTTTATCTTGATCTTGCAAGGTTTTTGGTATCACTTTCCTTTATTGTTCTCATTGTCAATATTATTTTTGAAGTTTTCCTTGTATCTAGGTATGCACCTACTAACCAATAAATCTAGTAAAAATAAGGCTAGTAAAACTTTGAAAACCTATATTTTAAAATGCAATCTTCTCATTGAATAAAAATTCTTTAATTCACAAAAAAAATTAAAATAAAATAAATCCAAAAAAAGTTTAAGTGAAAAAAACCTCTTAAAATTTATTTTAAAATAAAATTATTAAAATAAAATTATGTTACAAATATTTAAAAAAACCTATAAATCACTGTTAATTTTAGGTATGTTCTATGCTTAGAGCAATTTATTTCAATTTTCACAGTGAGCACAATATCTTTTTTAGATTAGCAATCACATTAGCATTCAAGTAAACTGCAGATAGAACATAAACATAAATCACAAAAGACAAGCCAAGACAAGAGGTCGCCAGATGTGGTGCTAGCCAGGGACAATCCCCAATGTGGGGAAACCCTTGATCAATTCTTCTTCTATGTTCTTCAATAATTCAACACACACAGAGAGAGAGAGAGAGAGAGAGAGAGAGAGAGAGAGAGAGAGAGAGAGAGAGAGAGAGAGAGAGAGAGTACATTTACATCAAAAGTCAATAGTTCGACTTTCTAGATAAGGGAATAGATCATATCTACATGAGATCAGTTAAAGACATGTTGCTTCAACTGATTCTCCAAGGTGACTCCTTCACCTATGGTTGTGCTGCATTTCGTCATCATGTTGCACCATGCTGCACCCCTCATCTTTATGCTGCATCTCATCATGCTTCATGACTATACCCATCACTATACTACATTATGTGCCATTTCTACACCATGTTTCGATATTGACCTACGTGATGGCTGCATCTTGCTTGCTTGTTTTCCTTAGCTTGATTGTTGTCCCTAGCATGCTTGTTGCCCTTTGCATGCTTGTTGTTGCATGCTATATGTCCCTTGAATGCTAGCTGTAACATTGCATGCTTGGTGTAGTTGCTGCTAAGTACCATACAATTTTCCCAATATTAGTTAGTTGTCCCTTGCATGCTGCTCTCCTTCAGAGAAACATGCTCAAGTTGTTCCGACAGTTTTGGCAATTTTGGTTGTTCCAATAGTTTTGGCAGTTTCGGCAATTCCAACTATTGCTGGAAGTTCTGGCAGTTTCGACTTTTCTCGGCAGTTCTGGCAGTTCCCAACAGTTTCAGCTTTTGCCATTTGCATCAAGTTTCCCAACTGTTCTAGAAATTCGATCTGTTCTTGGGAGTTATGGCTATCCCGGCAGTTCCAACAATTCTAGGAATTCCATCTATTCCCGGCAGTTCCGACAGTTATAGCAGTTTTAGGAATTTCGACTATTCCTGACAATTCTAGGAGTTCTGGCTTTTCCCGGTAGTTCTAGCAGTTCTAGGCAATTTCAGTAGTCTCAAATTTTCATGGTAGTTCTAGTAGTTCCTGATAATTCAAGAAGTTCCAGCTTTTCTTGGCAGTTCCGGCAATTCCCGTAGTTCCCCACAATTCTGATAGTTTCTGGAAGTTCTGGCAGTTCCAACAATTCCGGCTATTCCCAGCAGTTTCGGCAATTCCCGCAGTTCTGGCAATTCTAACTTTTCCTGACAATTCCAGTAGTTCCAGCTTTTCCCAGCCGTTCCAACAGTTCCCAACTTTCCTGACAATTCCATCTATTCCTGGTTGTTACGACTTCTGCCCTCTGGATTACGGCAGCGTTATCCCTTAGGATCTCTCTTCCTACTAAAACCCAAAGACAAGTAAAGATGAAGAGATCCTAAGTGTGTTGAAATGACTTGAAGGCTACCTCTATTTATACTAAAATGTTGAACACAAGTGGGGTTTATTTGGTTGCTAGACGACCTTGACGAATTGTCCCATAACACAAATAAATTCATATCTCCATGAATACTTATCGTTATCGGATTATCTTTATATCATTCCTACACCTCTCGATGAGAGGGATCCAAGGAAAATATCAGCTCCCATTAATAAGATGACCCACATGGAGTTTGGCCCTAGTTTCCAATTTTAACACTCCCTCTAAACTAGGGAGAATTCCATCCATTTATCCATATGTTCGACTGTACTATCTCTGCCATCAGTGCCTTGGACTTCTCTGCTCTGCTGAGCTCTGCTCTGGTCTACCAAACAATGAAGAAGAAGAATTGATCGAGAATGTCTCATATCATTCTCTACTGACCCGAAGTCATTTTCATCTAAACAAAGTGTGTCACATCACTCTTACTGGCCCGAAGTCAGTTTTATTGATCCCAGATCAATATCACAAGAAAGTGTCTCAAGCCACTCATACTAATCCCAGATCATTTTCATTTATCCTAGATCAATGGAGGTCATCCTAGCATAGGGAGTACGGTAGATACATCAATGTGTTTATCAATAGTACTACCATGGTCCCTAGCCCCGTTTCCCTGCTCAATGATCAGATGAGAGATACTTCCCATGAGTGCCAGACTGCATGGGTAGGATGCCTCGACAGGAGAACTAATCATCCTTTCCACAGGAGAACGAATCATCCTACCCACAGTCACCATGGAGAACTAATCATCCCAGCCCATGGGAGAGCTAATCATCCTGTTTCACAATTGCCACAGGAGAACTAATCATCCTACTCCAATGTTTCCATGGGAGAACTAATCATCCCGACCCATAGGAGAACTAATTGTCATATTCCATAGTTGCCATGGGAGAACTAAGCATCCCATCACACAGGGGAACTAATCATCCTATTCCATAGTTTCCATAGGTGAACTAATCATCCCATACCACAGGATAACTAATCATCTTGTTCCATAATTGCGATGGGAGAACTAACCATCCCTACCCATAGGTGAACTAATCCTCCTAGACCACATGAGAACTAATCATCTTGTTCCACAGTTGCCATGGGAAAACTAATCATCTCGACCCACAAGAGAACTAATCATCTTGTTCCACAGTTGCAATGGGAGAACTAATCATCCTAACCCACAGGAGAACTAATCATCCCGTGCCACAGTCACCATGGGAGAACTAAACATCCTATGCCACAGTCACCACAGGAGAACTAAACATCATGTGCCACAGTCACCATGGGAGAACTAAACATCCCAGCCCGTAGGAGAACTAGTCATCATGTTCCACAGTCACCACGGGATATCACAGGGGAAGTTTGAACTTGTCATCCTATACATAGCACACCACTAGGGGAGGGTGAGTCACCCTGTGGTCGTATGTTTCTCCACTAAGTACCCTAAGCCCCCAAGAGCTCTTAAAGCTCAATGCATGCAACATGAAGGACCCTTATAAGAAGGTCTCTCAATGACTCCAAGTTGTTCAGGAAAGTCACAGACTTGACCTTTCCTCGGGGATTTGACAAAATTTCTGTGATCTACACATTAGTCTCAATGCAATGGAACCTCCTCACTCATCCACTTAACATATCCCAAATAAGGCAGTATCTGATGTCTATCTGCTATAGCAATCATCGAATATGGGATTCCTCAATAATCGAATCCCTCCTCTGGTTGTCACAAAAAATCACAGTGGTATTCATCATGTTTGCAAACAACTTAAGAGATTCTGCAACCATGCAGCTTCACACGAGATCATACTCGTAGTTATGTATTCGGTCTTGGTGTTGCTTATAGAAACTGACCTTTGCTTCCTACTCATCCATGATATCGAAGCAAAATCCAAAGAGAACCAGCACTGAGAAGTGCTCTGGTGATCCTTCACACTACCTGCCTAGTTAGCATTTGAATAATCATGTAGTTTCATATTTCTGGCAGTGTATCTCAATCCTTGAGGTATTGTGCCCTCAAGATATCTTAGAAGATTCTTGGCACCAATCCAGTGAGGCTCAACCAAATATGAGCTCACCATGCTAACTGCAAAACATATATCCAGATGGAAGTTCACCAAGAACATTAACGCGAATGAGTTTATGAAACTCAAAGGCATTTCCCAAATCTGGTCAGACATCACTACCATATAACTTTTGAAAGTTAAGATCCTCGAGGTACTCATAGGCTTGTAGTTTATCATTCCACATCTAGAATCCAAATCCCTCTCACTTCTACAAATGAGAGGGCCTGCACCTGTCAGAAATAGGTCGTCCTCGTAAGGTGTTGTATGAGAGTTCTATGATCCACAACCTTCAAACAATGGTTTGGATCGGCTTTACTCTTAGTGAATCTCAGCTTCATCTGATAGCTATCAATCCTATCATACTATGCCCAGGGAGTTTTGCTTCAAGCCATAGAGGGTTTTCTTCCACCTACATACATGAGATTCCTGATCATCAATCTCAAACCCCTCGGGTTTTTCCAAACCTGCGGACCTGCTACATGAGGGGAATGGTCCCCTTGTAAGATTTTCCTTTGGTACAGCTCAAACATGTACTTTCCATCGATGAGTGCCACCTCGGAACCTTTGACTTCCATTGCTGAAATGGACACTAGTGTTGTGGGGAAAAATGCCTACGCAGGACGATCCTATCCACCTAAGGTGTGATAGTGCCTTAGCAACAAACAGAGACAGCTATTCTAGTATTCTTCCTTTATGAATTAAGAATGAAGAGAGATGGATGGACTAACTGGTGTCTTCCGTTTGTCCCTCGATGCAGATCCTCTTCTCTTTGGGTGTTCACAGCTGCTTGCCTTCTCGCTCGCCCAGCTTCAACAGGTTCCTGCAAGATCACAAGAGAACAGCTACTTGCGACAAGAGAACATCTACTTGAGACAAGAGAAGAACACCACACAAAGACAGATATTCACATTCATAACTGATTTAGGATTAGAAATAAACCAAATACACTAATGCAATGATACATCAAAGATACATCAGTATATAGGAGAAACCAGGATAGCTTTATTGATGAATAACAAGGTTCAGGAAGAGATACAACCCAGAGGGCTCCAATCCAGCATCTCCTTCCCAGAAGAATGGAATTCCTATCTTCACCTCCCTTCAAAGCATTAAGCACCCAATGATCCCAGTCTCAAACCAACAGCAATTCTTTGCAATAACAAAATTCCAACCTCCAGATCTCATGGAGGAGAGATCCATATATAGATGTTTGGAGAGAGGATGAGTCGGCTTGAGATCTGACTAGTGTCCTCTCCCTCTGTCAGTTCTTGATTCCACTTGGAGGTTCTTGCTTCAACTTGGAGATTTGGAACCTCTTACTGATCACCAGTCGAATTCCCTGAGACAAGTGTCATTTTGGAAGCTTCCTGGGTTTTGACACCTTGAGAAATGAGCCTGCCACATGTCCTCTCTCGCTCAGCGCAGGTAGCCAGTGTTGGCGTTGACATTCAGCGCAGGTAGCCAGTGGAGCCATTGACATTCAGCGCAGATAGCCAGTGGAGCAGTTGACATGATCCTGAATTGACTTGTTTTTGAGCAGTTTCAGGTGGAGAACTTCTGTGAATTGCTGTGGTTTGTTAGCCTTGTTCCTCTAGGGGTAGAGACAACATGTTTAGGGACTTTGGATCCCTTAGATTATGGACATTTCATGCTCAATGTTGCAAGGCACAAAAATGTCTATAACAGTTGCCCCCTAAAGTATGAGGCCGTTTATCGGGTGAAATGCTTTATCCAGGAGGGTCCGAAGTTCATCCAGTTGTTGGGAGGAGACCTGTTATAAGATACAATACAATACATTATTTTTCATACTGCTTTCATGATCTAGCTGAGGCGGTAATTCCCATGCTTAGCTTTATAAATTCATTTTTCATACATAGAACAGACAATCGTCTGATGGTAGACTGATAATTTTGGTGAAATTATCATCCTTTGAGTAGGATGATCATCTGTTGCAAGGATTTACATGTCAAATGTCTTTATCTTTCCTGAATATATATCGCAGCCCGGATGGATGGAACTAGATCCGGGGTCTTCAAACTCGTTCGATCTTCACTCTAAGTACAAGTCGATCCATGTGAGAATTGTTCTGAAGTCGAACATGGAAAGACTTCGCTTGATTACCGGTCAATGAGGAAAACCGTTAACAAGCGCGAAAGGAATCACCGATAATGATAATGACCCTCAAGGTACTGCAGTACAATTCATGTGGTGTGAATAAAGGACTTGGCATCGAAAACCACGCAAAATCTTCTGGTAGAAGGTCATTGATGTATACCTGTCGCCGGAAGTGAGAAACTTGCCATTGAGGCATGCAAGCTTCAAAGTACTGAAGGGGTTGTTCCTGGATCAACTTCTTGGATAATGAGCTAATGTCGACAAGAAGCGATCTGTCAAAGGAGGGCCTTAATGAATCCCACATCAGTGACACGGAACGGAGCTAATGATTTTGATGGAGGTGAAAACGATCTGTGACATATGATTCAGGGTGGCGGTCATGAAAGGATGGAGGATAATGTATGGCAGTGGATGGGACCTGGTTGACTCTTTCTGAACGACTTCTCTTGAACATATGGCGACACTGATGTGATGGATTGGTATCATTACCCCAAATATGGATGGTATGGAGAGACCATGGTGATGTGACCGGTGAATGAAACAACCCAACCCGATTGTGGTACAGAGGAAAAGTGTCATGTTCAAGAGCGACTTGCTACCATCAAAGTTTTCTTTAGTTTCTCCCAATTTTTCCCCAGTCATTGCTGACCAGTACCTCTTTATTTTTGTCAAGCTTGAGGAGGATAACATATGCTTGTTCTATAACCTGCCCTTCGAGCAAGCCCATCGCTATGTTTTAACGAGCCTAGCGATAGTGAAACTCGTTCTCGTCTAAAGACAAGTTTGTCGCTATTTAGTGATTTTAACGAGTCTAACGACAAAGATAACTCGGTCCCTTTTCATTTTTAGAGAGTCTGAAAAGGTACGTAAAGTAAACTCCAAAAGTCCTTTTTCGTCATCTAATCCCTTAAGTCCGAAAAAGTATAAAACAATACAGAAGGGATGAGTTTTCGATAGTTTTAACGAGCCGAACAAAACAAGCGCTCGATCTTTTTGTGCAATAATCCCTCAGGTCCAAAAAGATTAAAATCTAGAGGAGGGATAGCACTTCTGGTCGTTTTAACGAGCCGGAAGGCCAAAACTCGGCAATCTTTTCATATTTTACGAGTCAGTTGAAAAGAGCTTAAAAAAGACTCATCTTTTGAGGAACGAGTGATAAACAGGGTTAGCAGCTGATTCCAGGTACAGGTTGGAATTTTCCGATCACGGCAGTGTCACAAGGATGGCTAGGTGAAATCACTCTTCGCAACTGTTCCTAAAAATGGGTAAACAATCATATGGAGGTGAACGATCGACCAAATGAAAAGTGGAGGTGACAATGCAAACACGACCAAGGCTTTAATGGCTGATAAGGTTACATTCACAATGGTCATTTACCGGGATAGGTTCATTTTTTAACGAGCTTGAACGCGGAAAAAAACTGCTCAAACTTATGTTTATTTTTTAACGAGCATGAACTATGCGCTAAAACTGCTCGATGCTTAGGTTTATTTTTTAACGAGCATGAAGTCTGCGTTAAAACTGCTCGATTATATGGTCAAACTTTGATTTTTTACCATAACTAGTTTTTCTCTTTTCAAAGATAGTATTGCATTTTCAATTGCTGCATCAAACTTAGTTAGAAATGAATAACATTTGTTTGAAAATGAGATTAAAACCCTAATATTTCACTTGGAACTACGTAAAAAGCAATTAAAAAGTGTTTTTACCTCTCATTTTACCATTTCATTTGAACTTGGTTTGTTGGAGCTCTCGAGGTGCCTCTTCCCCCTTGATTTTCACCAGCTGATTTTGGAAGATTCTGTGGACGATTCTCGGCACCGTCTGGACCAGGTAGGAGCTAAACCCTAGCTCTTTCTTTTCATAGTTTCATTTTTCCATTCTGTGCCTGTTTCCCTATCTCCCTGAGCACCTGGGGTTTTGTTAGGGCGCCCTGCCATCAACGCAGGTGGTTCACTCGAAACCTGCGTTGAATGTCAAGCTGCCTTAAGGCAGTTTGACCTTCAACGCAGGTGGAACACTTGCTACCTGCGTTGGGCACAGAAAACTGGTTTTGTTGCACAGTTTTTGATGAAATTTTGCCAGTTTCTCATCAAATCCAGGATCTTACTCTTTCTCTTGTTTGTTTTGCAGGGACCTTTGAGCAAAATGGCCCTTACATGGCGAGAACGAGAACATGAAGAAGAGGACATGATTGCCCTCCATGATCCTGTCACGGTGAACGCGCTGCGGAACTGTGGCCTGCTGAAATTCTTCCGTATCTCTAGTATGAGAGCACAGATCTCCTTACTACAGTATATGCTTGATGCTTGGGATCCCATCAACCAAGTATTCCAGATTAGGGGCAAATCCATCCCCTTGACCATAGTGGACATTTACTTCTTGACTGGGTTGTCAAGGCGGGGTGCCCCCATTTCTTTGCCAGGTTCGGCCCGAGGGAATGATTCCGTGAGAGACTATGTCCGCCAGTATTGTAGGGAAGGATCTCAGCCGAGCAGAGACAGCAAGGTCGTTATCCATGAGATTACTGACAGGTCTCTCAGGTCCATTTTGTATACTATTGGTAGGATGACCAGTAGTGCATCTCTTCATGTTGCCAACAGATCTTATGTGCAGCACGCCTTGGAGTGTCTCCAACCGAAAGTATTCAACTGGTGTGATGCAGTACTTCTTCAAATGAAAAGTCAGTTGACCAAGGTAAAGGACGGGAAGCTGAAGAACTTTGGATTTGGTTCTATTTTGACTACCTTCGCCTTGGAGAAAATACCACTGATGCAGCCTCAGTATATTGCACTCGACTTGCCTTCTCCTACCGAGCCACGCATGCAGAGATGGGTTGATCACATGTCTAGGCATGCTGGTCAATCTCAGATTACTTTTACTGATATCTTCTTCAGGTGGTTCGAGCGTCAGGAGATGTTCTATTTCGAGTATCCATATGTTGGTATGGATTTCCGAGGCGATCCGGATTTGGTGCTACCGGACGGCGAACAGTGGGGCGCTATTGGTAAAATCTTTGACCATATCACTGTTTACTGTTTTCATTCATAATGTTTCTGTGCTTTACTTTGTCAAGACTTTAATCAAACTCTTGTGTGCATGTAGATGTTGGTCGTGTTCGTCCGGCAGTTCGCCCGAGAGCGCCAGTCGCTGCCCCAGCAGGGGAGACTGCTGGGAGGGTAATTCTCCGCGACCTTGACATGAGCGAGACCCTTACAGCTGTGCAGGAGCAGGTTGAGAGCCTTACTCTTGGCATTCCGGATGTACGGATCGACGAGTTACCTTTACAGTTGCAGCGACATACCACTGGTGTGCCTAGATGATGGACTCGTCTCTTGCGCATGATTGCACAGGCCGTGACATGCTATCATGAGCACCACTAGGCTAGGGTGCCCCCTAGCATTTTTGAGTTTTTGGGTCATGCGACCAATTTTTGTCTTGGTTACAGAACATTATGTGTAAACGATAAACAGCTTTTATATATATATTTTGATTTTCGGGGTTTATTCTGGTTGAGTTATATGATCCACTTGTACAACATTGATGATGCATTTCTTTTTATAAATGTCGCAAATGTCTATCTAACACATAGTTTGCTAATGAGTCAGTTAATGTGTTTAAGTTCCTGGAAATATGTTGGTATTGAATTAAATCAAACTGTCTTTCCAAAATCTTAACCCTTAGAAACATACGATAAATCGCTGGATTGCAGACAGAATATATACCATTGAGTTGTAGTATCACAAGTTGTGAGTCTAGCCTGACGATTAGTCGGCGTATACCATGGGTGATGGCATCAGAGAGTAGTTCTATCAACGCGCTATACTCAGCGATATTATTCGTTGATTGCCCAATACACACACATCTGAAACTTACTTACTCGCCGTTTGGATCAAAAATGGCCCAGGCCGCGGAGGACAGGTTCCGCGAACTACGACTCGCTTCATCAGCATATCCCACAAATGTCTCAGAAAGGTTAGACATCTGTAATAAATGTAAAAATGTGGATCACTCGACCGAAACAAACACTTTAGCGAAAACAAAATACAACAAAAGCACACAGGTTACTATTTAAGCATAGTAACGCTTAAGGTACAACCCATTGTGAGGTTGCGCCAGTGGAATTCCGTCATAATCCATTAACTCGTAGGCTCCTTTTGCTAACACTCGTTTAACAATATAGGGGCCCATCCATAAAGAATTAAATTTAACTGCTCCCAATTTGTCGGATTCTTGGTCGTAAAGCAAGACCAAGTCACCTTCTGAGAAGACACGGGGTTTGACATTCTTGTCGAACTGCGCCTTGACTCGTTTCTTATGGGCTTCGTTAGCCAAAGCGGCATCACGACGGGTTTCATCCAATTGGATTAATTCCAAGAAATGGGCTTCTTCTTCCGAAGTTCCGGGGAGGAGGTCGATTGCAAGTTTAAGAGATGAAATTTCGCATTGGACTGGTAAGACTGCCTCCGGGCCATACACCAATTGGAAAGGTGTGAACCCAGTCGCATTCTTTACCAATGTTTGGTAAGCCCACAAGACTGAGTACAGGATTAGGTGCCACCTTCTTTTGTGAACTCCGATCATCCTTTGCAACATACGCTTCAGGACCTTGTTGATCGCTTCAACTTGTCCGTTGGCTTGCGGATAATACGGGGTAGAGCTGTCGTGAGATAGCCCTAGCTTGGCAGCTAATTCAACCATCATGTGATTGCGAAAATGCGATCCATGATCTGTAACTATGGCCTGTGGTACGCCGAACCCGGCGACTACATGATTGAAAAAGAAAAGGGCAGTTGTTTCACCAGTGTTATCTAATGTAGGCATTGCCTCGGCCCATTTGGTAAAATAGTCAACGGCGACTATAATATACCCATGCCCCCCGGTCGAGGTGGGGTTACATTGCATGAAATCGATGCCCCATTTGGCGAAAGACCCAACAACAACTATTGGCTGTAAAGGTGTGGGTGGTCTTATGATTTTGCTATCAAAAATTTGACAAGCATGGCAACTTCTGACTGCGGTTATGCAATCTTTGAACATGGTTGGCCAGTAGTATCCTGCTCGTAAGATTTTTTTTGCTGTCGCATATCCAGATTGATGCCCCCCACACGCGCCCAAATGACATTCATTCAGGACTTTTTCGGCCTCCTCATGGGTAAGGCACCTCCTTAGAACTGTATCGATACTACGACGGTAAAGCGTATCACCGACGATCATGTAGTATTTAGCTTGGTATCGTATACGTTTCTGTTCAGAGTGAGAGGTGTTAGGCCTGAACTTTTGGGTTTGGAGATAAATTATGATATCTCCGTAACACTCATTGCCTGTTGATATCAGAAACAAATTCTCGTCCACGATTGATTCTTCGGATGTTTCATCGTTGGACGACGATGGGAGATCGCATAATAATTCTGCGAAAACTAGAGCTTTCTTTGATTTGGATTTTACAAATTCCAGATCAAACTCTTGAAGGATCGCTATCCATTTTGAATATTTGCCCCCCAGCAACTGTCGCGACAGTATATAAATCATGGGGTTGCAATCTGATAAAATGGTAGTTTTCCGAAAGAGGACATAATGTCAAAATCTTTGAATCGCTTGAACAGCTGCAAGCGCTAGTTTTTTAACATAAGAATATTTGCTTTCTGTATCATTTAAGTTCTTACTTAAATAATATATAGGATGTTCAATTCCATCGACTTCTTGAACTAAAACAATCGCAATGGTCGTATCTGCTCCAGCCAGATACATGTTAAAATCTCTTTGATAGTCTGGGGCATACATTAATGATGCTTTTACTAGAGAATCTTTCAGAGCATCAAAGGAAGCTTGCGCCCCCTGATCCCAGACAAAAGGTACATCCTTTTTCAAAAGACGAGTATAATCTTTAGCAAGTTCTGCATAATTTGGAATGAACCTCCTTAGAAAGTTTTCTTTCCCTTGGAGTTTCTGAATCTGAAGCAAATTTGAAGGTGGAGACAAATTAGTGATTGCCTGAACCTTGCAAGGGTCGAGACGAATCCCATCCTTAGAGACTACAAAGCCAAGTAAACGACCAGAACTGACGCAAAACACACATTTGTGCGGATTGAGTCTTATCTTGTAGTGTCGGCAACGTAGAAATATCGCTCTTCAATGCTGCGGATGATCAGTCCGCTTTCGCGAATGAGCCGGAAGGTCGTCGAGATATGGTTGAACGATGTCCTTGATGTCATGGAAGGCATAATTCATTGCCCTCTGAAACGTCGCCCCTACATTCTTTAAACCAAAGGGTAATTTTCGATAAGCGAATGTGCCCCACGGACAGATAAATACAGTCTTTGACTGGTCCTGTGGATGGATATTTATTTGATTATACCCGGAAAATCCATCCATAAATGAAAAGATTTCACATCCGGCGCATTCATCAATTATCTGGTCGATGAAGGGTGTAGGTTAGTTGTCTTTCGGACAAGCTTGGTTTACATCCCTATAGTCGACACACACTCTAATTGTCCCTTGTTTCTTCATGACAGGGACAATATTCGATACCCAATCGGTTAGAGGAACCGGGTAGATGAAACCAGCATGGAGAAGCTTTTCAACTTCTGTCTTAATGGCAGTGGCTTTCTTGGGGTGCACCTGCCGAAGCCGTTGTCTTACTGGTTTGACATTAGGATACATCTTAATTTCATGTTCAACGATACTCGAGTCAATGCCTGGCATTTCATCATATGACCAAGCAAAGACATCTCTGAATTCGTGGAAAAGAGCGTTATATATTTCCAGTTCTGAAGGGGAACAACCTTTTCCGACATAAATATTCTCTACAACATTTGTTTTAGTCGAGATATTTATGGCTATAGTCTCTTCAATATTGGATAAGTTCCGCTCGGAATCCACCGTATTTACAGTATTTGATAGGAATTCAAAAACTGAAGGGTGATAAAGGTCATGCTGAGTATCTTCTTCATATTCTGGAAGAAGGGAACGATGGTGGTGATCATTCCATGGTGCCTCCTCAATCAACATTGATTGTAGGATTCCTTCGTCAGTCCCATGTACTTTTGACCAAGGATCTAATGAGGTACCATATTCTCTAGACCTATCTACCCAAACACTTGATGAGCGTTGATTTGGGTTCGCCTCCCATGCCCGAAACATTGATTGCTACAATATTTCTATTGGGCTTGGGGGCAAAACCATTGCATGATCCATGTCGATATCGTCTTCTGCAACCTTCGTAGAAGATATCATGTTGCAGGTTGCTACTAACGCTATTTCTCCTATATAGATGGGAGGTGGAAGCGCGAAAGTTCCCATCAATGTGGGGTCTTTCAGTAGGCCCACTCCAATATCTTGAAGCGAATGGTTGCTTTCATGGATCATGGGAATGCTTCCTGTAACTTGTGAACCATTAGGGAGGAAGTTCTGTTAGTCGACGACCGTAATCCCTCTTTGAAAAGGGAATGTGATCTTCCTAAAATAAGTCGACACTACAGCTGCCATGGCATATATCCACGGTCTTCCCAGTAGGATGTTGTAGTCAAGATTCCCATCGATGACTTCAACATCTATTTCTACTGTTTTTCCACCTAGTTCAACCTTCAAGTTATTTAGGATACCATACGAGGTGTACGTCCTTCCATCGAATGCTTTTAGTGTCGTCGAAGACCACGACAAGGTTGGAGACCCTAAAGTTTTCCAGCAACTCATCGACATGATACATGTAGATGCCCCCTCATCAATAATTGTTCTGTGAACAATTTTGTTGAGGGCTTTCACTTGAATAAGGAAAGCTAGTTGAGCTGGTAACTGAGGATCGTACCCTTTGTGGTCGAAGGATACAAGATTTGAATCCTTAGGATCAACCCCACCAATAGCCGATAACAAGGCTTGCCTTTGGGATGGGCAATTTTGTAATACTTCAAGAGTCGACATAGCGGATGGCGATTGGGCCAAATCTTCCACTATGTTATAATGCTGCGCCGCTCTGGCGCGAGGATTAAATGTCGACTTGTGTACTACTCCCTTTGGCGGTTTTATTGTTAATTCAGGAATGATGGGTGGTACAACTTCTGTCGAAGTTGTTGTCGAACTACTCGGTTGATCTTTACCTTTGTCGTTCGACAGTGGCGGATTCCCGTAATCTTTGTTCCTTGTCGAAATCAAAGCATCATTTTGTTGCTTGGAGATCGACAACATTAGAACTTGCGACGGGGAGGCATTTCCGCTATCAACCAGATTTTGATCTGGATTGGGAAACGGATCAGTTAACACAGCTGAGGTTTGCGAACTTTTTAAGAACCTTTTAAGCTCAGCTTTGTATGGACAATCGGCTGTCCAATGATCATCGTCACATATCATGCATGGAATTTTTGGTTTCCCTTTCCCAGGAGGGTTTGAAGAAGTTTTTTGAGGGGATGACTCACCTTGTTTCTTCTTCTTCCCTTTGTTTTGTTTCTTCTTGCTTCCTGGTTGATTGGTTTCTTTGCCTTTATCTCCTGATACGGCATTTACTTCTGAAGCAAGAATTTCTTCTTTTGCATTTTGATCCGAAGTCTTACGAGCTTTCTTAGATGAAGCCTTTTTCGACTTTGTGTTTGCTGCACCAATCACGCCATCACCGGCATGAGAGTCATTATTTGATTTAGGAGGAGGAGGAATTGAGAATTCTGGTCTAGGGGCGTCAGGTATTTTGTCGTAGAGCGTGCCAGACTGAGTGTATGCTAAGTCTAGATATTGTGCACAAGCAATAACTTACTCCTCTGTTATGACTCCCCCGTTGGCCACATCTTTCGTTATGGTAGGAAGTAACGACTTTATAAACCATTCAGCTAATAGCTGATCGGGAACGTAAGTCTTCACCATCCTGCGACGACGACGCCACTCATGTATATGATCGGATATATGAGTTGCCGTCGTCTGCTTGAGGTTGGTTAAGATTTCTGTTCCTGTTTCATACCTTATCAGTAATTGAAAATGGGTTAAGAAAGTCGTGGCTAGGGAGCTGAAATTGTCAAAAGAGGCTCTAGGTAACTCAATATACCATTTAGCCACCGGACCTGTTAACGTCCTCTGAAAAAGGCGAAGCCTTATCGAATCATTGTTCAGGGTGTTTGATGAACACCACAGATGGAAAGTCATCACGCGATTCGATGGGTCTTCACCTGGATTTCCGTTGAATTTAGGAATGTCCGATGGAAGTTTGTGAGGAATCGCTGGCCACCAAGGGGCGTAAGCAATTGGATCGTTTGTTAATCGGTGTAAATCGGGTAACTCTAAAGTTGCCACGAATGGTAACTGTTGATTCAGGTTAGGTGAGGCGTACCCAGGGTACGATGGAATCGCCTGAGCAGTAGGCCTTTGCATACCAGCATAATGTAATTGATGTTGGTATGATTGATACGGTTGGTGGACTTGACCACTGTAAAGCGGTTGGTTTTGACCATTTTGAATATACGGTTGTCCACTGTTCGCAAAGATCTACTGCTCAGAACCTTGGTACACTTGCTGGAATTGTGGTTGTTGGTATTGCACCAGCCACGGTTGTGAAGCCATGCTCTGTTGTGCTATACTAACCGACGGACCAAGATGTGGGGTAATTGTACCCATTTGGACCTGTGTCACCCCACCAGTTGGCGATTGTGGTTGTGTCACAGGGTCAAGGGGCTGTTGCATTACAACCTGAGAAATCTGAGGCTGACATACAACAGGCATCGTTTGAACTTGCGACACTGTTACAATAGCTGGTGTTGTCGGGATGTTCGACATAGGTACACATTGTTGCATAGAATACACAACTCTTAGCTGTTGGGGTAGCATAGGTACCCAACCACTTGTCGTAACTCCAGTATAACCTGAATACTGTTGAGAACTGCCGTATGGATATCCTCCCGGAGGGGGTAATGAAAGGGCATACTGCCCCCCATACGGTAGGAATCCGGAACTCAAGGGGATTGTTTGCCCTTAGGGAATGGATGGCCCAAATTGACCTCCATAGGGATCAATCTGTCGAGTCTCAGCATAAGAGTTACCGGATATTATTCCGGAGGAACAAACTGGAACTGACCACACTGTCGGAATAGTCCCTGGGTGGACTCATTCTAGCGGTTGCGAGCTAGTTGGGACAGATGGTACGCTGGAAAACATTGTCAGAGTGACGGCAGGGAGTTCTGCCATCGCTGTGTCATTCGACACAGTGCTAGATGTTGATGGTTGCTCAGACATTTTGAGTCTATCCAATAAATTGCCTAGTGATTCTACAGGAACTTCCACTGGTGATGGACTAACTTCTGATGTAGAGGGAAATAGAGTGACCCCTACTCCAAAATGGGTTGGAGTACTTGCTTGCGGGTCTTCTACAATTTCCTCTATCGCAATCAAACCAGGTGGAAGAGGAAGACCGTCAGGTCCGTAAAATATTTCCGGTGCCGAAGAAGGGGTTGATTCGACAGCGACAGTTGTTTGAGGAACAATACTCTCTGGACCGGTTACAGATGGAACTGGTTCAGTAACACAAGTATTTGTTCTCAGACTAGGATCAGTGTCACTGTCCCTCCATGGCTGTTGAACTTCTTCAATAGAGGCAAGGTTTCCAGAAATGTTTGGAGTAACCGGAATCTCAGATGCTGTCGGAACAGTTGTTCTAACTTTGATAGGAGATTTCGAACCGGTTAAACGAGTTCGCTTTGTCCGTACTGTTTTCGATTCCGGAGACAAAGACGGTTGACTCGTAAGCCTCCGCAAACGACAGGGTTTCAATTGACTTTCTTCCACGATTGCGGATTACTCAATCAACTAAAATACAAAAGGGGAAAGTGTGTTTCCGAATTGAATGAATTTTTTAGACGCTTTAGACACAACTTACTTTTTCACTTTTAAAGAGTCGAGAAAAAGCTAAAGATGACTCTAGTCTCCTTCGATGTTTTAATGAGCTCGAAGTGACAAATGCTCGGATCGACTTTTTCTGTTATAGAGTCTAAAAAAGGCCAAAAGAAACTGCTCTGGAGTTCTAGGCAGAGGGTGTGCCAAACTTTTCGCAAAACCGCAGAATACTTTTTAAGGTACGGGCAGTCGATCTTCCTGAATGCTGTGTTCAGTGCATTGCGATCAGTAGGGTGGCCGACACGACTTCCTAAGGATAAAGGATATATGCCTATAGGGGTCTCCCAATATATACTCGACGGTACGTGGGAGCACAATCCGTACTGGCGCTATCGTCCCTCAGGAGGAATCACCCACCTTCCACGAGATCGACAGTCACCAGGCTTAATGACGCCAGAACACGTCTCTAGCGTAGACCTCAATGTTGTGCGTTATGTTGCAAAGCGTTGTTAGGTTCATTCAGTTTATTTTAAGTTGATCTTTTTAGAAGTTTGCCTTTCTGGATCACCACGAGATGTATGGTACAATTCCTAAATGCAGTCTAAGATGATAAGCAAGCTTTATATCTTTTCAACTTTGAAAATCCTAGCTACTAAGGGAAAAGAAAGACACCATCTTTTCTCAAAGAGCAATCAGCACACTCTAATGCACTATTCCTAAATCAAGCTGTTCCTAAATCAAGCATGCAAACTTATCAAAATGCAAATGCACAATGCAGGCGTTTGTTTTCCGCTTTCTTAGTATTGATGCCTACAAAGAAAGCTTTTTGTACAACTTTGAATTTTATTTTAAATGACAAGTACAAACAAGTTTACTTTTTCGAAATCAACAAGGGTAGAAGAGATTACAACACTTTGCGACTTTCGAAATGAACACTTGTTTCGACACTTAAAAGAGACAGACTCAAACCAATAAGCAAAAGCAAATGTATAATCAACTGTAAACAGCCAATGAACTCTCTCCTAAGATCACAATCAACAGATCTGAATCAAGGGCTACAGGATGATTATTTCACTCATGCAAAGGAAAACTGTAAATGATGCCACAAACACATAAAAACACTCACAGTCTTTTTGTACAAAAGGAGGCGGAATCTAAACAAAGAAAAGGAGTTATCAGACTGGTACCTATGTTGGTTACAGGCTGCAAAAAACAGAGATCAAAACAGGGCAACAGAGAGCAGAGAACCCCAGCCGCACAAGGAAAGACTGGTTCAGCGCAACCTCAACACTGTGGTTTTGACATTCAGTGCAGGTAGCCTTCACGGGACCTGCGTTGAAATGCAGAATGCCTTCACAGCAGTTGCGCTGAAGGAGAAACTCTCGTTTCTCACTGGGTTCTGGGTCACATATTGCTCGATAATCAACGATTTCAGGCCAAATCAGAAACACAAGCAAGGTACAATTAAAGGGATGCTTTGAGGGGGTACTAAGATCTATCACAAAGGATCATCAAATCATTTATGAATCCATTGTTCAGACCATAGACCAATCCAGTGATTGGATCAAGGCAACAACTGTCTACTTTGCAACCGAGAATAGCAGAAGCAGTTCGATTGCTGCTGTTGAGTCTATGAAACAAACAATGATAGAAACACAAATAAAATGACTAAAACAAATCTCCCCAGCGGATTCACCAATTTGTTGTGGGGAAAAATGCCTATGCAGGACGATCCTATCCACCTAAGGTGTGACAGTGCCTTAGCAACAAACAGAGACAGCTATTCTAGTATTCTTCCTTTATGAATTAAGAATGAAGAGAGATGGATGGACTAACCGGTGTCTTCCATTTGTCCCTCGATCCAGATCCTCTTCTCTTTGGGTGTTCACAGCTACTTGCCTTCTCGCTCGCCCAGCTTCAACAGGTTCCTGTAAGATCACAAGAGAACAGCTACTTGCGACAAGAGAACAGCTACTTGAGACAAGAGAAGAACACTACACAGAGACAGATATTCACATTCATAACTAATTCAGGATTAGAAATAAACCAAATACACTAATGCAATCATACATCAAAGATACATCAGTATATAGGAGAAACCAAGATAGCTTTATTGATGAATAACAAGGTTCAGGAAGAGATACAACCCAGAGGGCTCCAATCCAGCATCTCCTTCCCAGCAGAATGGAATTCCTATCTTCACCTCCCTTCAAAGCATCAAGCACCCAATGATCCCAGTCTCAAACCAACAGCAATTCTTTGCAATAACAAAATTCCAGCCTCCAGATCTCATGGAGGAGAGATCCATATATAGATGTTTGGAGAGAGGATGAGTCAGCTTGAGATCTGACTAGTGTCCTCTCCCTCTGTCAGTTCTTGATTCCACTTGGAGGTTCTTGCTTCCACTTGGAGATTTGGAACCTCTTACTCATCACGAGTCGAATTCCCTGAGGCAAGTGTCATTTTGGAAGCTTCCTGGGTTTTGACACCTTGAGAAATGAGCCTGCCACATGTCCTCTCTCGCTCAGCGCAGGTAGCCAGTGTTGGCTTTGACATTCAGCGCAGGTAGCCAGTGGAGCCATTG
Source organism: Pinus tabuliformis (assembly GCA_031772625.1). Classification (NCBI taxonomy): domain Eukaryota; kingdom Viridiplantae; phylum Streptophyta; class Pinopsida; order Pinales; family Pinaceae; genus Pinus; species Pinus tabuliformis. The sequence goes on from CM062811.1 coordinate 741,037,432, forward strand.
ACATTCAGCGCAGATAGCCAGTGGAGCAGTTGACATGATCCTGAATTGACTTGTTTTTGAGCAGTTTCAGGTGGAGAACTTCTGTGAATTGCTGTGGTTTGTTAGCCTTGTTCCTCTAGGGGTAGGAACAACATGTTTAGGGACTTTGGATCCCTTAGATTATGGACATTTCATGCTCAATGTTGTAAGGCACAAAAATGTCTATAACAACTAGGTTCTTCTTGTGATCAGATACATAGAAGAGATTTTGTAAATGAACCGAGTTACCCTCATTCAATTGTGGGGTAACATTCCCTACACCCTTTCTAGAATAGGTCGCATCAGCTCCAGGTATAATCCCACGATTGTTTGCATCTCTACCAAATTAGAGAGTGCACCCTTCTGGGGTTCCTTGCTTTCTTTGAAGAGTCAACCATTTCCTTGATGACCCAGATTACCTTTCATTCCTTTGATCATGGAAGATTTCCCTAGAATGATTGTTATCTTCATCAAGAGATGTGTCTCTACCATTCGAGCACTCCTTCATATAATGACCAAACGTATTGGAACCAAGGAATTTTCCTTTCCTTCCACCCTCAGATCCAGACTTTCGAATGAAGTGATCTTTACGTAGGCCATCAGAAACTTCTACTGCATTATTCTGATAATATTCTCTGCTTCAACTTCACCCTCGGTGAATTTGAAGAGGGATGAAGAATCCACTGATCCTTTTGTCCTTTCCCAACTATCTTCTGTGATTGGTCCTTCACTCTTTCTTAGACATTGTCTTCACCTCAACTTTGATACCATGTTAATTTTAGGTATGTTCTATGCTTAGAGAAATTTATTTCAGTTTTCACAGTTAGCTCAATATATTTTCTATATTAGCAATCACATCACCATTAAAGTAAACTATAGATAGAACATAAACATAAATCACAGAAGAGAAGTGAGGAGAAGAGGACACAAGATGTGGTGCTAGCTAGGGATAGACCCCAATGTGGGGAAACCCTTGATCAATTCTTCTTCTATGTTCTTCAATAGTTCAGCACACAGAGAGAGAGAGATAGTACATCTACATCAGGAGTCAACAGTTTGAATTTCTAGATAAGAGAATAGATCATCTCTACATGAGATCAGTTGAAGACATGTTGCTTCAACTGATTCTCCAAGGTGACTCCTTCACCTATCCTTGTGTTACATTTCGTCATCATGTTGCACCTCACCGTGCTACACCTTGCTGCACCATGTTGCCATACTGACCTATGTGCTGGTTGCATCTTGCTTGCTTCTTGTCCCTAGCTTGCTTGTTGTCCCTAGCCTGCTTGTTTTCCTTTGCATGCTTGTTGTTGCATGCTATTTGTCCCTTACATGCTAGATGTAACATTGCATGCTTGTTGTATTTGTTTCTAAGTACCATGCAATTATCCCAATGTTAGTTATTTGTTCCTTGCATGTTGCTCTCCTTCTAAGATAGAAGCTCGTGCTGCTCTGACAGTTTCAACAATTTCTATTATTCCAAGAAGTTCTGGTAGTTCCGAGAATCCTGGCTATTCCCAACAGTTCTAGCATTTCTAGAAGTTTTGACTTTTCTCACCAGTTCTGAGAGTTCTGACCTTTCCTAGCAGATTTGGCTTCTGCCCTCTATGTCATCTTTCTCGGCTATTCTAGCAAGTTCGGCTCTTCTTGGCAGTTCTGGCTATTCCTGTAGTTCTGACATTTTTGGAAATTTTGGCAATTTTGACAGTTCCAGCAGTTCCCAGCAGTTCTAGTAATTCTGGCTATTCCTGATAATTCCAACAGTTCTAGATTTTCCCATCAATTCTAGCAACTTCAGGTAGTTTCGGCACTTCTGGCTTTTCCTGGCAATTCCGATAGTTCCTAGAAGTTTCAAAAGTTCTAGCTTTTCCCCGTAATTCTGACATCTTCATCTTTTCCCGACAGTTCCGATAGTTCCCTTAGTTCTAGTAGTTTTGGCTTTTCCCAGCACTTCCTAGTAGTTCTGGCAGTTCTAGTAGCTCCCCCCGGTTCTGGCAGTTTCTGGAAATCCCGTCTGTTCCAGCAATTCTGGCTATTCCTGGTAGTTCTAGTAGTTCCTGCAGTTCCGTATTTTCCCTGTAGTTTTGATAGTTCCGGCTTTTCCTGTGAGTTCCCGCAATTCCAACTTTTCTTGGTAGTTCTATCAGTTCATGGCAGTTCTGGCAATTCCAGCTATTCTGGGTAGTTGCGGCTTCTACCCTCTAGATTAGGGTAGTGTTATCCCTTAGGATCTCTCCTCCTACTAAAACCCAAAGACAAGTACAGAGGAAGAGATCCCAAGCATGTTGAAATGACTTGAATGCCACCTCTATTTATACTAAAACATTAAGCATACGTGGGGTTTATTTGGTTGCTAGCCGACCTTGACGAATTGTTCCATAGCACAAATAAACTCATATTTCCATGAATAATTATCGGAATTGGATGATATTTAGATCAATCCTACACCTCTTGATGAGATGGATCCAAGAAAAATATCATCTTCCAACAATAAGATGACCCACAAGGAGTTTGGCCCTAGTTGCCAATTTTAGCAATCACCCTATGCCAACCAACATGTAATTCTTTTGGAGTATGATTGTTTCGTAAACCATGCATTGCACATAGAGACTTGTGAAAGGCACACCATATCCAAACCTAATAAATAGCTATGCATTTTGTGTTATGTTTTTTTTTTTTAATTAAATCTTTTGGAAATTGAAACTTGCCAATATTTTAACCAAAAAGTATGTAAGCTTAAAAAAAAGAAAGTAGCAACCACACAAATTACTTTAAAAAAACTAACTTCCCAAGCTTTTGGTTAAAAAAGGGCTGCACAAAGTAACTTTCCATTCTTTACACTATCTCCCGCCATATCATTTAATTATGCATTCCCTACTTTTGGTTAAAATTGGGTTAGACTTATAAACTTATGAATCCCTCTCATTAGACCATATCCCAACCAAACATTTAACTCTGTATCTTCTACCATGTTGCATGGAAAAAAAAATATTGGACATGGATGGATCATAGGTGGATGATTACATTAAGTGTCTTTAGCATGTTGGATGCCCATGAGGTTGTTAACATATTTTCCTTTGTTTCCAAATTCGTAAGTATTTAAAGAAATTTAGAAAAGCTTTCAAGAATTTTAGTTTGAATGATTTGGTGAATTATTTGTTTGGTAGCTATGTGGTTTTAGTCTCATAGTCATGTTGTAGTTGGATTTTTATAGCTTTTATGAAATAGTTATACCTGATAAAATAATGACTATAGTTTTCGTAGTTTCGAAATGTGTAAGTACTAAAGGAATTTTAAAAATCTTGGAAGGATTTTAGTTTGAGAAATTCGGTAAATAATGCTTTTGACAACTATGTGGTTTTATTCTCTAGATAATATATTGTAACGGGCTCTTTGTAACATTTTTTAATGAAATAGTTGTATGTAATAAAATAGTGACAAGTGATGTGATTCAAGCTATTCATTCTTAAAAAATTCTTATACGACAGAACAAAAAACAAAAAAACAAAAGCAATATCTTTATTTACTTATAAATTTTGTTTTACAATGTATTATTTTATTGTGACAATGTAAGACCCTAAGCAATGGTTTACTGTAACAATACAAGTTATTAATATTGCAAATTAATCTTAGACAACAATATTGTGAGGTCTTCATATGCAGAAATTCCTTTTAAATTGGAACTGCAGATTATAATATGATAAAACAATTGACATGAATCTACTCTAGTCATTAGCAAAAACGATAATTGATTGATGAAATCACAAAGCATATAAGACTGAAAAGAATTCAATCACATAACACAATTATTTTCTCGGGAAATACACATCTAAAAACCACTCCTATATATATTGCATTAATCAGAAAATATGAGTAGATTACAATGCTTTGCTCAAACCCAAGCAACCTCTACACTATCTCTATCTATCTCATTGCTTCCTAGACAAGCTCAAGCCAATACTAATCCAATTTCTTGCTTTCCCAAGTCCATATTTCCTTGCATTATTCCCTTTGCAATTATCCCCTATTTAATTGGGAAATTCCACAATTATGAATTGTGCAATCTTCATACGCCTTACACTAATTGCATGAACTATCATTTTAAATTGGATGATTTTAAAATTGATGGTACATTGTCCCTAAACTCCAATCTCAACTGGGTAGCTATCATCTTACATGAATGAGTTAATTATGAGTGAATGTTCACTTTACTAGTCGATCACTATAGGCAACACCACACTGCACTTTAGGCAACACCACACTGTACTATAGGGAGCACCACACTGCACTTTAGGATGCAGCCCACTGTATTATAGGAAACACCAAATTACATTTTAGGAAGCACCCCACCTTACTTCAGGCAACACCCAACTAATAAAGGAAGCGCCCCGCTACTGGAGGCAACACCCCACTAGCAGACATCCCATAATTTCCTCCATTAGTTTGATCTATTTTAATTGAATTTAACTCAGGTAGACTAAATTAAATAATTACAACTCAAAATAATATCAACTAGTGCTCATAATTGTAGGATACACTCTACATAAATCTAGTTAGGCCCTCAACTCAAACTGACTGAGCCAACTAAGTCAAACTAGCTTATTTAAACTATTACAAGTTGTCATTTAATGCGGAATTCCAATTTTATTCCCAATTTAATTCAAGGACAAAATTAAATTACGATTTTCTCGTTGCATTTTCAACACTCCCTCTCAACAAGAAAGTGATTATCTACTACCCCAATCCTACCTCTTTGAATCTCAAATTTTCATATTGACAATGTTTTTTTCAGAATGTCTACATCATGCTCCTCTGTAGGAATGTACTCCTACAACATAATTATCCTTTACACACAATATTGTATATGGTGATATTGAATGTCGATATTCTTTGAGAGATCATGAAAAATTGGATTATCAGATATTTTGGTACAACTCTAATTGTTAGAATAAATCACTGTAGGATCCACTGCCAAACGAATAATACACAATGATCTTCCTCATCCAAATTGCCTCACAAGCTACTTGAATAACAACCATGTACTCTACTTCTGCTAAACTGAGTGGAACTGATATTTGCTTCTTGATGTACCAAGAAACTGTTGCTAAACCCTAATGTGCTCCTCCTTTCAAATGCACTACCAACCCAATCCACATCTGTGAAGCCTTGAAGATTCACTCCCTCTATCTATTTGTACCAAAGACCAGACTGAGTGGTGCCTCTGAGGTATCCCAACACATGTTTAGGTGCTTTCCAATAGAGTTTTTGTTAGAGGCCATTTTGTCACATCCAATCGGTGAGCCTCCTAATGGGATCAATCAACATCCTATTCCCCCTTGTCACCATCTTACATAAAGCCTTAATCATGTACCTTTCATTTCCAAGAATTTCAGCCCTAAAATGTATCATCCGAGCCAGTTTAAGGACCAACGCTCCATGTAAGCCTATTGGGGTGCATTCACCAGTAGGTTGCTCCATTAAGGTATTCGTTGGTTTCCACTAGGTTTCTCTCCTTCACAACTATGTTGGTTCTATAAATACAAGAGAATGATCAGGATTCCAGAAACATCCCCTTGTAGGAGTTTCCAGAAGTTGTTACAACTACTTACCTTGGATAAAGAATTTGAATCCTATCCTTCCCTACATTGGATTTTTCATCACTTATCCTTTGATCCTATGACTCCATCAAAGGTGGATCTCTTACCCTAAATTGGTAATTGGTTAAGAACTCCCAACTCACACTACTTCTTTATATATTCCCAACCTTCTATGTGGTTGGGGGTTAGCTTTTGGAGAGTGATTCTGCCCTTATGCTATTGAAGTGAGTGGTCATCATCACATGAATTGAGGGTGATTGGAGGTGCATATTGTGACAAGGAAAGGACAAGTCAACAACTTGTAGGAGCTCTTCTACAAGGTTAATTGATATTTACGATTGTAATATCCTTCCATTTATATTAATGGAAAAATCATTTTTTTCCTATATGTGATGTTTGTATTTCATATATTTCAATATCATGTTGATCTATTGAATGACGTACTTAGATGATACGACATACATCTTGTCATTTCTTGGCTTGTGTTATTTGACTGTGCAGGTTCTAATTTTGGCTTTCGGGGCTGGAGTTGGAGCTTCCAATCTGAAGAATGAAAGAACTGTGCGAGGGATTCTCAGTAGCCCTCACTCTGTCATCTATTTACTTTAACAAAAAGCATTGTGTTCCTTATCTCTTTGTTGTTCTAGGTTAGCACCCAACCTAGGGGAGATACGTTTGTCTGCAATTGTAAATCTTGTATAAAAAATTGGTGACTCCACTTGAGTAGGCAGCGGCTAAGGTGCTAAAGTCGTGAAACAATGTTGTAGGCAATTCATGTTGAAGAAAGTGTAACTAAGTTCAACATTTACAAATCCAATTTTGATCTTTGTACTTGTCAACAAAAACGAAATATTATTTATGTAAATTATAGGAATGAGTTTCTTGTTCATTTCATAGGTCTAGGAAATTCAAAGAGTTAAAGAAATGTGTAAAGAGCTCTTCTTGAGCATATATGTAATGTATACTAGTCTATAAATTGGTGTCTAATAACCCTACAATAAGGACAAGAACAATACTCTTCATGTGAGCCAACAAATGAATTAAATAGAAGTACAAGTACAGAACTTGATCCCCTATAATTTTCGGGTGGTCTGAGATTTGCATTATAGGAAGAAACTATTTCGTATTCCCTTGAAGCTCTGTAGGTAATCACAATAAGTAGTTACATGATTGGTGTAGGGAATATCTCGATAAAAGAAATAACTTTATGACAGCCATGATGGATATCACAGAGAAACTATCACTATCTTGGTATGCACTCTAAGACGTAATCACTTTTGAATGGAGAGATACTCTCTCTAATAGTATCAACATAAGTATGATGGTCTTGAAGACCCTACAGTAACACTCGGTCTCGATGGAGAGGATCAAGATGATCCCACAATAACTCATAGTTTCATCATATTTGTTATACCCTCTAGGAAGATTCATAGCCACAACTATAATGATAAGGATATTGGTGCTTAATTTGTCGGGGTCCAAATAGTCACAACACACCTATAATGACTAAGATCTGAGTCATATACTTGTGATTAAAATATCTCACAGTGCCTCACCTTGTCTCAACATACTTCTAGATGTAGACATAATCTCTGAATAATTTCAATTATGATCTCGGTATAGTTATAATCATGATCATGAAGAAGATAAGGTGAAGATCTCAGTAATGGAGTAGCAACAATGATCTAGTTGTCATCATGAAGGCCCCTATGAAGATGTGGCACTGATGTTACCAGTGATGGCAACAGTAATGAAGATCTCAATAGTGGAATGATGATGACCTTAGCAATGACAAAGAAGAGGATTCGCGTCTTGGTCTTGGAGTGGCTCAATAACTCAAGGGTCATGGTCTTGGTATTTGTTAATTGGAATCTCTTTAATAAGAATTTTATTCGTGTTTTCATCTCCAAGAGGGAGAGGTTTTGGCCCTGGAATAAAGGCAACATTTTGTGTTCTTGTTTCTTTCAAGACACACTAACATTAAAGAATATTCTAATAAGCTAAATGCTAAATGTTAAATATCTCACAAATAGATGTCATGGTAAGAATAATCTCATTAACTCCATTCCTTAGATTATTCAACATGGTATCAGAGCTATGGTTACAGTCAAATAAGGGAAGAAAAGTGACATTTCAAGGGTTAAGTATCTAGTAGGGAATCAAAGCAATATGAAGGACATCAAGATCTGCATTAAAGGAAGAAACCTTGACCTTTATCAAACCATAGCAATCTACAACAACAATCTACAACAACAATCTACATGAACAACGATTTTTGTCTATTAAATCAAGGAGACAGTCTACAACAACAAGAACTTGTGTCTCCATGGTCATCATCAAAAGGCCACCAAGACCCTTATAAATATGTCTACAAAAAAAGAGAGCTAAAAGGATTTCAACTGAAGATCACATCATCTTGGTGAGATCTGAAATCCTAGCAGCAATCCTGTTCTACAAAAGAAGGCAAAGGATATTGAAGAAGAAAAATAATTGTCATCATCTTCAAGGTTATAAAAGAAAGGATCATTTCCTTTCCTTACAAGAAAATCATCGAAGGAAAAGTAGTAGAGAATCCTCATCAAAAGGAGCAACCTTTTCCATTGGAGAAAGGATTTCCATCAAAGAGAACATCATCCAAGTGGAAAAATCCAATACATCTTCTCCAACAAGAATCAAGGTGATCAAGTAGAAGAGTTCATCTTCACTTGTCAAGTTAGTATCTTTCATTTTTATAGTTAATTTTACTTAATTGACTTCACGATTGAAAGGAGATCTATGGGTTGGATAGGTCATCAAAATTCTTTACATGAAATTAGGAGGATTTTCATAATCCTCATAAATAAAAATGATTTGGTGAACATATCAAGAAAAGGATCTCATTTTAATTCATGGGAAGGAACTCTTAAGGCCCTACCATCCCTACATATAAAGAAAGGAGACATAAAAGAGATATGTGAAATGTAGTGAAGAAGGTCATATCACTTAGACCTAGTTGAAGGAATCAAAGAATGAATAAATATCTTCATGAGATCTCAATTAATAGACCTATGAAATATGATAAGAAGATAATCATCATTGTTCTAATTAGTAAGCAAGAAAACAAGTTTTCATAAACAAGAAGGTTACCTCATTCAACAATATGTGATCTCTATGCTAAATAGAGAAATACGATTTGAAGGAAAAAATGTTGAAGGTTAAAGGACTCAAACATTTGTAGAAAGGAAAGGAAATTTTTGTCCTCAAGTCAGACAAAACAATGTTATGCAAAGATTGTGAAAAGAAAGCTCATATCGCCAGAAAGATGGAGGATTCTAAAGAAAAGGGTCCAGGAAAGAGGGAGCAATAAATCTCCACTATGATTAGATGACCCCCCCTCAAAAAAGGGGTCCTATAATAAGCTCTTAAATATTTAGATATGACCATGATATTAAGATGCATCGTAGCATCATGGAAACATTATAAACAAGAGCTTGTTACTACACCTTGGGAATGATGATGGACTAGATCCATGGAAGTTAAGCATGAAGGATATAACTCTTTGTAACCTCATTGGACATTGAAGGAAAGGAAGGAGTCATCCAGGACAGGTCTCATCATATGTCAAGTCAAAAAAGAAGCATATGCTAGATGGGGATATGGAAGATCCTTAAGATTCTCTTATGGAATTCTTATTGGATGATTCATTAATCGAGAGAGGAGGGAATTGTTTCATCGAGAAATCCAACTCATGTAATTCATGGATGATGTTATGTCAACATAAGAAAAAAGGAAGTTAAAGGGGTTGAAGAAACATCAATCAATGAAGCTACTAGAAGAATCCTAGATGACTTAATGTTAAAATGAGGTATGTATTCTTATGTTTAAATTTTACAATGTCATCTCATATGGTTGCAGGTAATATGGATCATTAATTCTATCTTAAGAAGCATGATCAAGGGAAAAGGATATCCTCCTCTTAAAGGATGTATAAGGCATAAGTCGCACTAGATGAAATTAACATAATATGTCCTCATATGAAGTATGAGGTGGTTGACTATGATTACAAAAACTCTCATTAGAAACCCTTGAGAATGTAATGTGTGAGGAAGGAAGAAATCATGAAATATGCAACCATGATGAAGGAAATCAACATCCAAAATACCAAGAAAACTTGACTAAGAAATCTCCCAGAAAGATATGAAGAATGTGATGAAAGTCTGGGAAAGATATAGACCCTTGACAACGCATATGTTTGGGAAATGTATAAACAAGTATGCAGGATGTTGATACCTACTAAAAATATGTCATGATAAAAATCCATTTAGAAATGTACTATTCGATTAACTGCTATCTTTTGATTTCTTGAATAATATATGTGCGAAGTTCATGCACGGCTATTAGAACATGATTTGTAAGTACAAGTACAACCATCATTCATGCAATGGATGGGAATTCTTGAAAGAAGCATCAAGAGAAAAAAATAGCCATATGAAGAAGGTTCTCGATATGTACCAAGAAGGCCACTTTCCATGAAGAAAGGAATTACATGAAAAAATGAGAAATAAAGTGATCGATGATCATTTCCCTACAAGGAAGAATCTTAACTGGATTTCATGACATCAAGGAAATAAGTTGATCAAGTAACCGAAGGACCCACGAAAATGAAGTTTTTGATGAAAGGAGAATCCCTAATTAAGAGGGAGCCTAGATTGAGTCACCCGTAATTAAAAAGGAGTGATAGATGTGTTTTTCCATTTCATGTATCATGCACTTTACTAGGACTAACAATCGTAAGTATTAGTGAAGGCCATAAATAGAAATGTGAGTTTTATAACAACGAAAATGTATGGATCTCATCATGTTTTGGTTAATCACTCAATGTACAATGGATATATGGCTTAATAGATGGGAGCAATTGAGGTTTTAATTCAGATAAATGCCAATTTGTATCATGGGTTGGTCACCTAGATCGGTTGGATGGCTCGTGGGAGTTTTGTTGCATGAGTAAAAGGTCAGGTTGGTTGTCTTCCATCAATTCCACTTCCTCAATTGATACATATGGAGTTGAATCATATCATATTAAATTTTCATCACATGTTTACCCTGGTTTTCTAGTTACTTCGATAGATGTGGGAAGAGGGTGTTACATAGTGGTATCAGAGCACAGTTTCATTCTCCTTGGGTGATGTCAATTTTATGTTTCTCTTGGATGAAGGTGTTGTTGCATGTACATGTCGGTTGCATATATTCCCATTTGTTTGTGGTCTATGTGATTTTTGTGTATGCATGGCAATGGTCATGATTTTAGAGGTGTCACCATTTGAAATTTGATGATGTCGTTGCTGAATGGATTTATTGTGAGTGTATTTCGGTCATGTGTTAGTTATGTATGTCAATGCTTATATGTTGTTATGCATACATTGGCTAGATGATGGTCATTGTGCATGAAGTCATGGTATGTTCAGTGAGTGATCTGGGATATTTTTTGAATTAGTTCAAGAAAGAAAAGACACCTACATTGGATGGGGAAATGAAGAAACCATAGGATGCAGAGGCATGATTAGTTGTAATGAATAATATATTTAGATTGCACGATTACTCAGAGGATATGAAGGTCAAAATATGTACAATCAGTCTTAAAGGAAAAGTAGATATTTGGTGGGAATATGTAAACAACGATAGAGATATTTATGAGGAGGAGTTGACATCGAGTGAATTTGAGAGACTATTCAGGAAGAACTATCTATGATATTGGTACTATGACGATAGGGAAAAAGAGTTTTATGAGCTAAATATGTGCTTTATGACTGATGAGGAGTACACTAAAAAGTTATGGAGTTGTTGAGATATGTACCTTACCTCAACGAGGATAAGGAAAAGATTCAAAGATTGATTAGTGGGTTGTCGATAATATTCAAAGACAAGATTGAGTTTGATGAGCCTAGATCATCCGACGAGGCCATCAGGGAGCTAAAGAATTTTTATGAAAAATCAAATCGCATATATGAGACTAAATTTGGTTGGAATGCTAATGAAAGGAATAAAGGGAAATTTGATAATATTCGAGCATGGCCTCACGAAACAAGTAACAAATAGAATGCAACACCAAAAACAAAGTTCAATGCATCTGATAAAGGGAAGTGATTTCATTTTGAGGACTAGAATAAGGGCGTAGGTTGGAAGACTATATAGTGTTGGACTTCTAGAAAATATCATCATAGGAGAGATCATCCACAACATCCAGGTGGTAGAAAACATATCTATAGTGCTGAGGAAGCACATATAGTGTGGGATGTTGGACAAAGTGTTCCTCAGATCTATGCAGCATTGGATAATAGGTAGGGAGATCATGAGGTGTCTATTATCAATATGGATGGTAATATTTGTGATCAATTTGTTTCTATTTTTGTTGACCCTAGATCTAATTATAGTTATGTTAATCTTGACCTGGTGTATAAGTATGGTTTGAATAAATAAGTACATGCAAAAAATTGGCTAGTAAAGTTTGCTACAAGTAGAAAGAAGCAAGTTCATCATTGGTTAAGAGCTTTCACATTTGAGTTGAATGGTATGTCTACATCACCACATTTGAATGCATATTTTTTGGGTTCATATAGCATGCTTTTTGGTATGGACTCATTGTCTCCATAGGACCAAATTAGACTGTTATGACAAATCGATTGAGTGCTTGAATGAAAATGGAGAACAAAGAGTCGTATAGCATAAGATGAAGGTCACATCTATTAGAATGGTGACAACTATCCAACCAACGCGTAGTCACAAGAAAGGTTGTCTTTTATTTATGGTACATATTTCTAGTGATAAAGCTAAGGAAGTTAGGGATGCTAATGTTTTGGGCAGGTAACTTGTTTTACATCAGTTTTAGGATGTATTTTCCACAAAGATTTTAGAGTTTCCACCTCACAGGGAAGTGGATTTTTTTATTGAGTTGGTAGTATGGCCAACACTAGCATCAAAAACACCATATAGGATGAGCACTATAGAGTTGGTAGGACTCTCATTGCACGTGAAGGAAATTCTAGATAAGGGATACATTGGACCAAGTTATCACCATGGGGCTCAACGATATTGTTTGTGGAGAAGAAGAATGGTACTCTTAGGTTGTCCATTGATTACAGGAAGTTGAACAAGGTGACCATTAAGAACAAGTATTCATTATTGAGGATTGATGATTTGTTTGATCAATTGCATGGAGAAACAATGTTCTCAAAGATTGATTTGAGATTGGGATATCATCAGGTACACATTAAAGAAGGTGACATTCACAAGACATCTTCCCAGATGACATACAAACATTATTGTGAGTTTGTTGTAGCTCCATTTCATTTGACTAATGCTCCAACTATTTTTATGTGCTTGATGAACTATGTGTTGTGTCCTTATCTGGAGAAGTTTGTTATTGTATTCATTGATGATATATGGTATATTCTAAGAATGAGGAAGAACATGTCAAACATTTAGCAACAATGTTGAGATTGCTAAGAGAGCGCCAGTTGTATGCTAAGCTTAGAAAATTCAATTTCTTTCAGAAAAAGGTACATTACATGGGACATGTTGTTTCCAAGGAAGACATACTAGTGGATCCAGATAATATAAGGGTTATCATGGAATGAGAAAGTGCTAGGAATGTGGACAAGGTAATATCATTTATGGGGTTAACAGGTTATTACAGGAGGTTCACACAAAACTTCTCTCACATTTTATATCCTATCACATCATTGCAGCAAAAAAGTTAAGAATTTTTAATGGACAGAAGAATGAGAAACAAGCTTGAAAGAATTGTTGACAAATTCTCCAGTGCTAAATATTGTAGATCCAGACAAAGAGTTTGTGGTATGCAGAGATGCTTGAAAGATAGGACTTGGTGGAGCTCTTATGAAGGAAGAATAGGTAGTATGTTATGAATCACAAAAATTGAATGAGAAGGAGCAGAATTATCCTACACATGATCTTGACTTGGCAGTGATCATCCATGCATTGAATATGTAGAGGCAATATCTTCTTAGCAGGAAGTTTATACTGATGAGTGATCATAGTGGATTGAGGTATCCATTTGACCAAATTAATTTGAATTCCATATAAGCTAGGTGGTTGGAAAAGATCAACAAGTTTGACTTCAAGATCAAGAACACTAAACGTAAAGAGAATAGGGTTGCATATGGCCTTACCAGGTGGATACATGTGAACCAAAAGATAATTGGTACATGGAGCTTAGGCATAGGTTACAACATAGTACAGGCACAGGAATACGTGAACAGGATCTGGACTATCATCTCACAGCAGAGGGCTTGGTCAGATTTAGGGATAAGATATATGTGCAATATGACAATGAGCTCAACAGATTTCTCTTGAAGGAGTTTCATGTGAAACCATACTCACGTCACCAAAAATATAATAAGACATTGACAACGGTGAAGAAGTTCTACTATTGGCTGACCATGAAGAAAGAAGTAGAAGAGTTCATGGTTATATTCTTGGATTGTCAATAAGTAAAGAGAGAGTGTAAGCATCCAGGTGTGTTACTATAGCCGATCCCAATTCCAGAGTGGAAAGGAAAGGTAATTTCCATGGATTTCATCACAGGTTTGTTGAGGACACCTAGACAGTGTGACTCGATTATGGTTGTGTTTGAAATATTGAAAAAGGTATTGCATTTCATTCTATCGAGGTCTACTTATTCAACCAACGATGTAGCACATGTTTTCATCAAGGATGTGGTGGGGTTGCATGGTGTTCCAAAGAAGATTGTGTGAGACAGGGATGTTAAGCTCACTTCTAGGTTCTGGAAAGAGTTATTTAAAGGTTTGGGTATTGATATGGCCTTCAGAACAACTTATCATCCAAAAAAAGATGGATAAACAAAGAGGGTCAAAAGAATATTGGAGAATATTTTGAGGACTCATGTGATACATGAGAAATGAGAGTGGGAAGAGTATCTTCCACATGTAGATTTTGCTTACAAAAATGGGTATCAGGAGTCTTTGAGGAGGATTCCATTTATAGCACCAGATATGTTAGCAAAAATGGAACGAGAAATGCATGTAATCGAAAGGTAACACGTGATACATAGAACAATTATGCAAATTGAAACAAGTTACTTAAGGAGTTTTAGGAACCAAGAATTCGAGCAAGTTGAAGTGTAGTGGAAGCACTTTTTGCCTGATTAAGCTACATGGGCGATGAGAGATCAAATGAGTGCTAATTCGATGGTTGAGGGAATTTCCTACATATATGTATTTGGTATATGCTTGGTATGATGTTTTGGTATATGTACATATGTATATGGATTTAATATTGCCACAAGCTATCTTATAAAGCTCTAATAAGTAGTGTGTGTGTCATGGTATTATGGTTGTTATATTCTTATCTTGTCATGTTGGTTTCCTTCTGAATAGGTTGATCACTGTAAACACTGTAATGAGCTAAGCTATAAAGCTCTATGGGTAGTATGTATTGATTTTAACAATCTTGTTGGTTGTAGGTGTCACTGAACACTAATGTCAGTGTTGCTCCAAGGGGGAGGGTTCTGTAATATCCCTGGTAAAAAAATTGATGTTAAATTAATAAAGGTAAAATAAGGCCTTGGTCATGTGAAATGTATTCAGAGTTGAATGTTGGGAAAAACATACTAGCAAGAGTATTCACTAGGCTTATTAATGTCTATGGAAATTGGGAAATGAAATGGCTAAGGATTTGGAAAGGAAAAATGGCATTTATTGTCATTTATTTACCAAAATAATGGAAATTAGGAGAAAATTAAGGTGAAATATCACAGGTTGCATGTGAGGAGGAAAATGAAGGAAAATAATGGAAAATTGAATAAATTAGATCCCTTGTTAATAAAAAGACTTATGAGGATTAGTTGACAAATTTTTGTTAGTTCAATTCTGGAGCTTTCATTCTATTTTCTCTCTCTCATACTCTTGGACACTTAGAGTTTTCTTGGAACACTCTTGGAGGAGTGTGGGATACTTGGGATTTGGAGCAAGAATGCAAAGGAAAAGCAAGATTGTGCAAGAGGAAATCAAGATCAGCAACTACAATGGATTTTTTTTGCAAGTATCAAGATGCATGTACGATTTCCTTGCTAGTTTTTGCATGCATGACATATATGATTTTGACATCATGTAGAGAATTTTAATCTAATCCATTAAAAAAAATGATGTGCCACATCTATACATGAAATTTGTACCATTACAGCCGAGAAAGCAGCACCAGGAGTGTGTCCTCCCAAATATCAATGCGACAACAATGTTCCAACTCCCCTTGGATGTTGCACTTTGCCTGGAGAGTCAATTAAGGATGACGACACTCTTCACAAGAATATAATTTCCTTCCGAAACAAAAACTGTCTCGCACGTCAATTCTAGTTCTACCATATATATTTTGTTATGTGAGCCATAAGCACTATGTAACCACATAGATTCTAGTTTTACATTACACATTTTGATATTTCCCTTGCACTCCCTTTATTGTTGAAGCTTCCATATGCATGAATAAGCATTGAAATTTTTCATTCTTATCAATAGAGGAAACAAACGTTCAAAAATTGGTTAATCCAAATTTCTGAAAAACATCAATTTGGCTATTTTTAACGGAATTTCTGAGAACACTTGTCTACTTTGGATAATGCAGTATCCATCTGCAACCATCATAGAACACTTGTCTACTTTGGATAATGCAGTATCCGTCTGCAATGGTCTTTGTTAGGTCCATATACTACTAGTGTAATCCCTTATTGTTATTAATGCAACCCCCTTATTATATTATTGTGCCCATATAGTCCTTGTGTTGTTATTATCATGCCCCACAGAACCCCACTATTGTTATTGATGTGCCCCTACAATATTATTTTTATGTAGGTTCTGATTTTATTGAGACCCCTTAGGCTCCTATATATAGAAAGGAGGCCTTGCCAGTTGTATCATCCAAGAATGGTATGTGACATTCTTATACAGATAGAGCAAGTAATTAAGCATTCTTATGGTATGCTAATAATTAAGAATAATTTTCCCAATTAAATCGATGTTAGTAATTGACCATATTTTTCTCAACTAACATTTTTAATTAGATCCTTCATGTTGAATTCGAACATTTTTAATTAGGTCTTCCATATTGGGCTGAAACATTCTAATATAATCACTAAACCCTAAAATTTGCCTAAGGAATAAACATATCTTTAAGGTAATGAGAATTCATTCATAATAGAAAGCATAAACAATTCATGAACCCATATTCATAAATTAAAACCCCAAAATTCATAATAAAAAATAAAAAATAAAAAATTGAACTATGGGTTCCAATAATATCTATGTATGTGGGGTTAAAAACAAAATTTGACCTCCTTGAACAATTTTAGACTTGGAGATTTTAGGTAATTTTTTTCACATTTATTAAATGTTAATTAATTTAATCAATTTTACTTTTCGAAAACTTCATGTTATGAAATATATAATATAACCAAATTTATTTTAATTAATGTTTTATAATTAACTTTAGAATAGCATGATTATATTTATCTAAAGTGTAATAGGATATACACAATGTTTTATATTAAATATATTAAATAGATCATACAATGGATAGAATTTCCCTAGAATGGTATGATTATACTTATCTAATATTTCATGGGCTATATGAAGAGTGTGTTCCTTTAAATAGATAAAGGAGAGGCAGGGAAAATTTTAAGAACCCCCCGTAAATTTATAAATATAATAAATGGGCGAATCTCCATGGTATATGGGAAAAATGGAAGGCGATTTTATCAATAATATAATATGTATATATAATTTTTTGGCGAATCTTTCACCAGGCATGGCGAATATTTTACTCAATTATAAATCTTGTAAGATCTTGGCGAGTCTTTCACTAAATAATAAAACTTTGTAAAGTCCTAGTGAATCTTAGCATAGGCTACATGCTGGTTTAATTCCCCCATTTAAATAGGCTACATTCCAGGTGAATACCATGGGTCAATACCATGTGCCATTTTGGTGAATACCATGGGTCAATACCATGTGCCATTTTGGTGAATACAATGGGTCAATACCATGTGCCATTTTTATTTTTATTAATTCTAATATTAGGGTTAATAATGGTTTTTTGCATGGTATGAATAACAATCTAGTCCATGGTATTTGTCCGATAGTATTTTGGCCATAGGTTTCACCTAAATAGAACCCATTTTTTGAGTGTTCGTAAATATAAGGTGACTTATGGAGTAAATATAAAAAAATGTTTTATTTGTTTACCATACCTCTCGTTTATTTATATTTTTATTAATTTACCATACCTCTTTTCCAAATATGGTATTTGGCCCATAGGATTCACTTAAATAAAACCTCTTTCTTGAGCCTTCATAAATAGAACGAGGGTTATGGACTAAATATAAAAAGAGGTTTTATTTATTTACGATACGTCTAGTTTATTTATATTTTTATTTATTTACCATACCTTTTGAGTAAGTATAAAAAGACGTTTTATTTATTTACCATACCTCCACTTTACTTATATTTTTATGTGTTTACACCCTTACATGTATATAAGGTGACTTATGGAGTAAATATAAAAAATGTTTTATTTATTTACCATACCTCTCATTTATTTATATTTTTATTAATTTACCATACCTCTTTTATAAATATGGTATTTGGCCCATAGGATTCACTTAAATAAAACCTATTCTTGAAAATGGGCGAATGGATTCACTTAAATAAAACCTATTCTTGAAAATGGGCGAATGGAAGGTTGTAAGTCCTAATTTCAAGGGCTAAATTTACCCTTTTTACCCTTTCCCTTAAAATAAGGTGGGCTATTTGAGGTGATTTGTAAAAATGTACTATGATACAAAATATTCGCCCACTAAAAATTTAAAACCCCTTAATTTCGCCAAAGGGCGAACATTCGCCCCTAAAATTATCCTTGAGGAGAGGATTGACGTAGAATATGAACATTTGAAAAATCAATAATTCCAATGAAAAATAGATTTTTTTCTTCATATTTAACAATTTAATAAAACCATTTATTAGTACAAATACCATTTTAATAAAAATGATAAATACAAAAAATCATGAAACTATAGGAATCACTTACTAGACAAGGTTGATACTCGCATAGAAAGGAATCCATATGTAATACCCCTATGTATTATTTTTTAGACACGACTATTTTTTACTTTTAAATTGTTGTTGGACTTAATGGCTATGGAAGCCACAATAAAAACTATGTGATGATGTAATTATATTTTATTTTTTTAAATTAATAAACAAGATTGCTTGGGAATATTCTAGAAAGAGAACTTGAGTATTAGATAGTTATTCACAAATTATATAAAGTTGTTAGTGGTTAATGTCCACAAGGTGGAACTTCATAAAACGCTCCTAAAAAACCATAGGAGAAAGTTGTTAAATATGTTAACATAATGAGAGAGAAATATTATGTTAAGTACTTAGATGGAGAGAAATTCTAAGTTGGGTAAAAAGTGAAACAAAGCACAACAAGAGAGAAAGACATGCGTTAAAGAGAAATAAAATATATTTTTCCTATATTAAAACAAATGGTCTAAGAAAAAGGGTGGGAAGACCTTAAAGCATGATGCTACAAAAAATATACTAGGAGGGATATATAAGAAAATAGGATGAAGGTTTGTGCTTGGAGGTAGGGGGTGGGGGGATGTTGGGATGGGGTCCCTCGGGTAAATTTGTTCCAGTTAAGTCAATTTCTAAAATAGTTTTTGTTAAAGAATGTAAATTATCCGTGAAATGTGGAAGCAAAGCATGAAGCTAAGTAAGAATCAAAGGGGCGTTAGTCCCTTGTATGGGTAGGCGATAGGATGGTTTTGAGACTCACCCATGGTATTGTAATGAAAATGCTATATATAGTTGAGTCATAGTGAGTCTAAGAAAGTAACTTTTTGTGAAGAATCATTGTAAGGGCAAGATGCTAAGGCAAGAAATATTTATTTTTTGTAGTTAGTAGAAAGGGGAAGGTTCTTGCAGCTAAGGTGCAGAGCACAAGAAACAACGCAAGAACTGGCCCATCAGAAGAAGAAACAAATTGTTTCTAAAGCAGTTGCCACTAAGGTAGCTTCCGCAAAAGAGCACGCTATAAAAGAGGCCACAGTGCAAGTTGGGGAGTCAACTTCCCAGCATATTGAAGAGAAGGAATGGTTCAAATTGGAAGAAGATGGGGTTGACATGTAGAGCATTCCCTTAACTGTGTCACAGAGCCAAAAACAGACAACTACCAGACTAAGGAAAAAAGGAAAAATTGGACAAGTAAGCACGCATTGACCCAATGGTCCTCACAGAGGGGGACATTGATGAAATTGGGGATAAGCTAAGAGATACAGCAACGAAACTATGGAAATAGTTTGAGCATTAGTTCCAACAATCAATTGGAAACATGCCGAAAGATCTACACGAGATGAAAATATAGACAGGTTGGTTGCAAGTGAGTGTGGTCCAAGCAAGCAAGGTTCAAGTGAGCATACAACAAGTGAGCTAGGGCGTAATGGAAACATATTGGACTTTGAACCTCAGATTCATTCACTTGTGAGAAGGAACATTACGTGTAGAGTCAAAGGAAGATAATGCCCATCTTGGAAAGATCAAAGGCATGGGTGTGAATTTAGTCATGCTGCCACTTCAAGCCCTCCTCACGCTTCATCAGGGGGTCTCATATGAGCTTAGGATCAGAGAGTAGTGTGATCTATCTCTAATTAGAGAAGTAAAAATGAAAAATGAGAAGATCTTTAGTGAAAAGGATTAGCCTCTTAAGGAAAAAGAATATCTAGAAGGGTGAAGCCAGAGCCTCGAAACATCAATTACACAACCATGTATTTTTGAGTACCATAACTACACATTGTAGAGGATGCGACAGCTTCAACAAAGATTCATGAATTGGTTGCTCTAGTATGATAGTATAAGGATGACATAAGCCGAGTTACTTTTGAATTTTAGATGATTATCTTAGAACTTTAATTGAAACTACAGCTGACTACTCTACCAGAGGTCAGGGAGAAGTGCGACACAACCATCAGAGAACACTTGTCTACTTTGGATAATGCAGTATCCGGCTACAATGGTCTTTGTTAGGTCCCTATACTACTAGTGTAACCACTTTATTGCAACACCCTTATTGAATTATTTCACCCATATAGTCCTCGTGTTGTTATTATTATGCCCCATAGAACCCCACTATTCTTATTGATGTGCCCCTACAATATTATTTTTATTTAGGCTCTGATTGTATTGAGACCCCTTAGGCTCCTATATATAGAAAGGAGGCCTTGCCAATTGTATCATCCAAAAATTGTTCATTTGTGTAGTTTAAAGGAGGTTCCCCGCTCGAAGAGGTTGATTTTTAAGTCATTGATCTATCTTTTCTATCTTTTTGTGAGCTAGTTTCATAACATTTGGTACCAGAGCTTTGGATTCAAGGGCTTTGTTGCTCCAAACAGGTCATCATGGAATTTTCGCTATAAGGCTTTCTCTATGAAGTTTCAAAAGCTAAAAAACAAAACCCATTTGAGCCGAAACCTTTTTGAAATTTGGGTACAAATTTCAGATCTTCTCTCACTATATTTTTTGAGATATTATTTGATGAACTTATCATTTTTTCAAGCCTCGATCTCAAATAGGTCATCATTGATTGTTGACTATAAGTTTTCTTCTACGAAGGATCAGACTTTGAAATTAAAACCCACTTGAGGTGAAATCTTGGTGAAGCTCATGCCCAATTTTCAAATCTTTTTTCACTATATGTTAGGAGATATGGTGCAAGGCATTTAAGGTTTCTGGAGGCTTCCGAATTACATCCAAAATAGGTTACCTTGAGAAAATCGTCATAACTTTATCTCTGAGCATCAGATTGAAATATCGTAAGAAGTTACAGAAACAGGATAGACTGTAATTTTCTGTGTCTGGTTTTCATGTTCGAAGGTCAAAACAGTGACATGTGACACTTCGTACAAGTTCAGTCTATTGAAAAAGTATATAATCTAGTCATCTCACACTTATTTTCCATAGGCTTTCTTGTCTTTTCTTACTTTCGTCTTGATAATGATTTGGTTTATCCTCTTTTTTCTTGTGCTTTGGTTTTAATTTCTTGTTATGTCATGTCTTTTCCTTTTTTTTCTATCGATAAGACTTTGCATGAAGGGTGTCGTATTTGGGATTTAAAGACAATGTGGAAAAATAGAAAAGGAATTTGTGACAACTTAACATTTGGCTAATTCTATCATTCTTCCCTGTCTTGGTTGCACCTTTTGGTTGATGATGTTCCGACAACAAAAAATGATCCTTTCCTTAGGAAAGTAGTGTTTCAAACCATCATCTCCATGTATATTTTAGAAGCCTCATCCCCACACTCAGGTTTTTATGTTTTGGTGTTTTCAGGCTCATCCAATCAAGTAGAGAAGGACAAGCAGGAAAAATAATTGAGAAAGAAAATATTAGAGGTCTTATATATGCTTCTCCAAAGGGAAAACCTTTCCTAATATTGATAATTCAGGATTCCTCTTCTGCCCATGAAATAAATAAGTTTTGATGCATGGTCCTAGATAAAATAAATAAATAAAGGTGAAGGAACATAAAGGCTTCATGCAAAAACAATTACAACAAGAAAATTCGTAAGGGTACTGTCGAGGCCTGCTCATAATGAAGCATTGTTTTTTCCTTGAACTGACATCATCGGGGTACTTTTGAGGCTTTCTAGGAGCAGAGAAGAAGTAGAGATGAAAAACTACACACTAAAAATATAAAACTTGCGAACTTCATTACCATTTCGTCATTCAAAAAATTGTGTGATCGTTGACCTTATGCTTTTTTTTTAACTAAGTAAAGGAATGAAGGGTACTATATTCATGCACAGGGTAAATGGGGAAGCCATGATAATATCAATGATGAATCAATACTCCCTGAAGAACTAGACCCTGTACGGAATAATTGACCAAGGGAGAGAAGGTGGGGCTCTACTAGTGTGTCGTGAATTCTTGTCGATGTGATAAACCCCCCTCCAAAAAATTACCTACACTTTAATCTTAGAACCTATTGGGTATCTTGTAATCAGTGATTCCATATTCACTTTTTGTGAGTTCAATCTTTTGAGATCCCTTCTAAGATTGTAAGTGTTGAAGTATCTTTCTCACACATGCTCAGTTTGTAATAACTACATGAGCATATTCTTTTATGGAATATTAACAAGCACAATACGGTCCATCAAGACTATTAATGTGCGATGTCCAATCCATGTCGATAGTCATTATGCACTGACATCAATAATTTCTCACTTCCAAATGTGTTTATACTTCTATTTCGGCAAGATTTGCAAACTTTCGCTTCATGTACCATTGTTTTCGTGAGTATCATTTTCATGTTTTTAGTTGTTTCTTTCACTTGATTTCCCTTTAATTAGTGTCATTTTCATGTTATCTTTTCCATGGCATATGATTTTTTCTCCATCGTTCGCATCGTTCATACTTTTATCTTCACATAACAAGTGTCATCTTTTGTTGTGGGAATTGCTTCTTATCATGTAAAGTGGAGTTTTGGTTTATTTCAAGGGGAGACGTTTGTGATAATGAGCTTTTCATATCATGTGAAAATGTTCTGAACTCATTTAAAAAGTTTCACGCACTATCGCACAAGTGTCATCATTATGTGCTCAAGTCTTCCTTTTATTCAGCTTCCAATAGTGATCCAACACTTAGTCAAAATTGGAAAAATTCCCAACTAGACCACTTGGCCTCACCAAACCCTCCTGAACTATGCACTACATAGTCTCTGTACTCAAGCAACAACCTTGTCTCTTGGCAGTGTGTAATCTACAGTCTCTACCTCCCAAAACTGGGCATTTGGAAAGCTTCAGTGCTCAAGTCTAGTCCAAAAGTCCTAGAACTTCACGACCTTTCTTTCTAGACAAGGCACCACAGTGCACTGCACAATATTAGTCTCAAGACCTAGTACTGAGCTCCTAAACTTCATAATGACATAATCAGCTAGCCTCTTATCATTCCAATACTGTGCATTTCACAGTTTCTATGCTTAGGCCAAGGCCTTGGCCTCCAAAACTAAGGAACCATGCCCTTCATCCAGGACATAAATACACATTGCAGAGTCTCAGATCTCAAGTTGAACCGTTGATATCCTAAGTACTTAAACTGTGCAGTCACCTGGCCTCGTCTTCCTTCTAGAACCAACAGTTGATTGAAATAGTACAAAACCCCTCATTCTAGCTCTCTCACTACCAAAACTGTGAAATCTTCTTTCCCATTCCAGACTGAACTCTAAATTATCCAGCCTCAAGGCTCAAGATCCACCCCTAACTTCTTGAGCTACCCAACTGCGAAATCACTAAGCCTCTCCCTCTGCTTGTCGCCTAGTTTCAACTTAGTTAGGTTTTTATCGTAATAATGTCTTCTTGTCATGAATGGATTGAAAATGAAGGTACTCTATCATGCCACATCATTCTTGATTATGTAGCTATATATTGGAAAATGTAATGTGAATTGGAAGTCCTAGAGTCATCTACGTAACATGAAGGTTCATGTAGGAAGTCGAAAAGTTACGAGAGCTTAAATAGTCATGAAGGTAGTCCAAGAGTCATAAGGGACATGAAGGATCACCCCATTCATTATATATACATCATCGTTGTTCATGCAAAAGGATTTTGACCTTGCACTTCCTACTAGGCATTGGAGAGGAAGATAGTTGTTTTGGAGGAGCAAGTGAATGCTCTAATGCTCCATTATTGGCACTAGTGGGCTTCATTGTCTTGATGTTTCTTGCAACTTTCACTTAATCCAAAAGCTCATTGAGATGGCACATTTTCATTCATATTACGTGAATATTGTAAGGATATTCTTTCAATGTTCCCGATATATGTTGTTTCCATATGTACTAATGAAATTGAACTATTTCGGTGGCTTTAATACTTATCTTTTTGAAGGTTTTTTGTATTTGCTTTAACAATTGCTTCTTCCATATTGATTATTTAATTAGTTGATCAACGATTCATTCTTATGTATATTCTTGCGTGCCTTTTATAGGTTAGTACTATTACTTGTCTATAAGTGGAATACTTCTCTATCCCCTCCTAGTAGAAGGACCTTGATACTTTCTACAGTTGAAAATTTTACAAGGCATACCCACTTGTTGATCTGAAGATACCTGTGTATTACTCTCTTGTCCAGAAATTTGTACCCAAGGAAAATCTACAACAATACATGGAAACTAGGTCGATACCCTATATGGGGCTCCTATTCCAAATAGTGTGAGGTCTAATTGGAACTTAAACTTAACATCAGGGAAACTACCTTGGTTGACAGATTTCAAACACCGTCAACACTTTCTACACACATTTAACAAACTTGGTCAAAGAATCCATGCATATTTAATAAAGTTAAAATAATACCTTGGCCATGGGACACATATTCCAAGTTGAATGTTGGGAAAAACATCCTAGTGTGGCTATTCACTTGGTTTAT
Organism: Pinus tabuliformis; assembly: GCA_031772625.1. Taxonomy (NCBI): domain Eukaryota; kingdom Viridiplantae; phylum Streptophyta; class Pinopsida; order Pinales; family Pinaceae; genus Pinus; species Pinus tabuliformis. Next base: position 741,062,533 of record CM062811.1, read on the forward strand.
TAATGCCTATGGAAATTGGAAAAGACAATGGCTAAGGATTTCAAAAGGAAAAATGGAATTTATTTATGAAAATAATATAGAATAAGAGAAAAGGAAGGTGAAAGGTCACATGTGGCATGTGAGGGGGAAAAGAAAGGAAAATAATTAAAATTTGAAGAAATTGGAGGCCTCATTGTCAGTTTGGTTTTGGAGCTCTCATTCCATTCTCTCTCTCTCTCTCATACTCTTGGGCACTTATAGTTTTCTTTGAGCGCACCTGGAGGAGTGTGGAATACTTGGGATTTGGAGAAAGGAGGCAAAGGAAAAGAGGGAAAGTGTAAGAGGACACCAAGATCAACATCTACAAGAGATTTTGGTTGTACGTACTGAGTTGAATGTATGATTTCCTTGTTGTTTTTGGCATTCATGGCATATGCATGTGGTTATTTTGTCATGATATACCATTGGCATGGAGGATTCGTTGGATTGGAAGTGGTTTTTTCTAGCCATGCCATTTCCTATATAGTCTCGGTGTTATGGTTTTTACTTTGATTTTCGACTTGGTTTTCATGCACCTTTGGATGTGGGTTGAGTTATTAGTTCCTCGCAACCTTGGTCAGAAGAAAGCTTTGGAAGCCTTGTAACAACTTGTGTTGAATTACTATTACTGCAAGCGATGATTGGAAAGATGCTTGAGAAGCCCTTGGTGGGTTGAGTTACTAGCCCTGAAATCCTTAGTTGGGAAAACACTTTGGAATCCAAATGGCAATTGTGGTTTAAGTTACTAGTCCTGGAAATCATGGTTGGAATAAATTCTTTGGAGCCGTGGATAGATTAGCTAGAGATCAATCTGGTGATGGTCAATTATGTTTGATTGTGAGCTTGAATCATTGGTTAAGCATTGATGTGGTTTGGTCTCTAGAAGATCTAGATCATTTTGATTGATTTGTTTTATGAGAACCGACATTCATGCTTGGAATATGGCATAGCGGTGATTGGTGGAAAGAAATATTTGGTTCAACCTTGTCGATGATCGGGTGGTTCATGGAAGTCCCATTCATGTTTGGGATATGAAATCATCAATAAGAAATTTCCTTATCCTTGGTATTTTATTGGTAAATATACTTTTTATATGTGTCTTATATCGCTATTATATCCATGATATTTCTGTTGGTTATATGTTGGTTATGACTGATTTTTATGAAAATGAAAATGTATGGATCTCATCATGTTTTGGTTAATCACTCAATGTACAATGCTTATATGGATTAATAGATCATAATGCGTTTATTGTGTTGATGCAGTAATGCCTCTAGTGATTCTTAAATAAGTATGAGACCCCTATGCTCAAATTTGTTGATTAAATCTGTAGACTTCATATTTTTTACATCTTTGGCGAAATGCCTATCATGGCTAGTAGGGGTCGAGTAAAGTCCTGATTTTTATATTTGGATTAGTATCATTGTTTTGCTTTTCATTTATGGACGTTTCATGGAGTTCTGGGCAGTGGCTTGAGTCTTGGCTCTCAAAATGTCATACAAAATCCGTAGTCACTAACACAAAACTACCTCAAAAAATCCCCAGTCACAGGCATGCCTTATTGTCGGAGCAACTGGATATTCCAAGGCAAATTCATGCCCATGTCAAGGAAGCAATTCATGCTTTAATGTAGAAAAATATCAGTTTGTACCAAGGTTTGGTCACCTAGATGGGTTGGATGGTGCCTGGGGGTTTTGTTGCATGTGTAGAAGGCCAGGTTGGTTGTCCTCCATCAGTTCCACTTCCTCGATTTATACATAGGGAGTTGAAGCATATCATAGTAACTCTTTGTCACATGTTTACCCTGCTTGGTCAGTTACTTTGATAGATGTGGGAGGAGGGCGTTAGAGGGTGATGTCTGGTTTATGTTTCCCTTGGATGAAAGTGTTGTCTCATGTACACGCTAGTTGCATATAGGTTCTTGTGCTTGTGGTTTATGTGCTTTTTGTGTGTATGCGTGACTTTGGTCATGATTTTAATGGTGGCACCATTTGAAATTCAATGGTGCCATTGCTGAATTTATTTATTGTGAGTGTATTTCAACCTTGCATTGGTTATGTGTGTCAGTGTTTATATGTTGTTATGAATACATTGCATAGATGATGGTTGTTGTGCATGAAGTCATGATATGTTGGAGGAGTGATAGGGGATATTTGTCAAATGAGTTCAAGAAAGAAATGAGACCTACATTCAATGGGGAAATGAAGAAACCACTGGATGGAGAGGCATGATTTCTTGGAATGAATAAGTTCTTTAGATTACATTATTACTCATAGAATATGAAGGCCACAATATCTACATTCATTCTTAAAGGAAAAATATATATTTGGTGGTAATATGTAATAATGTCAGAGATACTTATGAGGAGGATTTGACATGGAGTGAATTCTAGAGACTCTTTAGGAAGAAGTATCTATCAGAGAGGTACTATGATGAGAGGGCAAAAGAGTTTGGTGAGGTAAATATGTGCTTTATGACTGATGAGGAGTACACTAGAAAATTTCTGGGGTTGTTGAGATATGTTCCTTACCTCAACAAGGAGAAGGCCAAGATTCAAAGATTCATTATTGGTTTGTCGATAACATTCAAAGACAGGATTGTGTTTGATGAGCCTAGATCATTGGAGGAGGCCATCGAGAAGCTAAAGCATTTTTATGAGAAATGAAATCACATATATGAGACTAAATTGTACTGGAAAGGTAATGGAAGGAATAAATGAAAATGGGATAAGAAGTGAGCAAGGCCTCAGGACACAGGAAAAAAATAGAATGAAACACCACACGAGAAGTTCAATGCATCTGACAAAGGGTAGGTATTTTAGTTTAAGGAATAGAATAAGGGTGTAGGTTGGAAGCGTATATATTGTTGGACTTGTGGCAAAGATCATCACAGGAGAGGTTTTCCACAAAATTCGAGTGGTAGTCAACATATCTACAGTGCTCAAGAAGCATAGAAATGAGGGGTATTAGACAAAGTGTTTCTTATATCTATGCAACATTGGATAATAGGCAGGAAAATAACGAGGCATATATTATCAATATAGTTATTTTAATCCTAACCTTGCAGATGGGTATGGTTTTAATAATTGAGTACATGCAGAAACTTGGATCGTAAATGTGGTTGTAGGTGTAGAGAGGGAGTTCATCATTGGGTAAGAGCCTTGCAATTTAGTTGAATGGTATGTCTACACCAACACATTCGAATGTATTGTTGTTGGGTTCGTATAACATGCTTTTTTGTATGGACTTGTTGTATCTCCATAGGACCAAATTGGATTGTTATGAAAAAGCAACTAAGTGCTTGAATGATAATGGAGAATAGAGTCTTGTAGTGTAAGAAGAAGGAAAATTCAGTTAACATGTTGACAACCATGCAGGTGAAGTGTAGTCACAGGAAAGGGTGTGTTTTATTTGTGGTACATATTTGTAGTGAAAAAGGTAATGAAGTTGAGGATGTGGAACTTTTGACCTGGTAATTAGTTTTACATCAATTTGATATTGTATTTTCCGCAGATATTTCATATTTTCCGCTTCACATGGAAGTGGATTTTTCTATTGATATGGTATGATGAGAAAAACTAACATCAAAAGCACCATAAAGGATGAGCTCTCCAGAGTTGGTTGGGATAACATTACACTTGAAGGAAATGATAGATAATGGATACATTGGACCAAGTGTATCACCATGGGTGTCACTGATATTGTTTGTGAAGAAGAAGAATGGTACTCTTAGCTTGTGCATTGATTACAAGAAGTTTAACAAGGTGACCATTAAGAACTGGTATTCATTGTTGAGGATTAATGATTTGTTCAATCAATTCAAGGGAGTAGAAATGTTCTTGAAGATTGATTTAAGATTGAGATATCATAAGGTACACATTAAAGAAGATGACATTCATAAGACATCTTTCCAGACTAGGTACAGACATTATGAGTTTGTTGTTGCTCCATTTCGTTTTACTAATGGTACATTCACATTTATGTGCTTGATGAATAGTGTGTTGTTTCCTTATCTGGACAAGTTTGTTATTATATTCATTGATGATATATTAGTATAATCTAAGAGTGAGGAAGAGCATGTCAAACATTTAACAACAATGTTGAGATTGCTAAGAGAGCATCACTTGTATGTTAACCTTAGAAAATGCACTTTCTTTCAGACATAGGTACATTACTTGGGACATGTTATTTAGAAGGAAGATATACCAGTGGATCTAGAAAATATAAGGGCTATCATGGAATGGGAATCTACTAGGAATGTGCATGAGGTAAGATCATTTAAGGGGTTAGTAGGTTACTATAAGAGGTTCATACAAAACTTCTCTCGTATTTCATATCCTATCACGTGATTGTAGTGAAAAGATGAGAAGTTTTAATTGACAGAAGAATGAGCAACAAGTTTTGAGCATTTGAAACAATTGTTGACAACTGCTCCAATTCTAAATATTTCATATCCTAATGAAGAGTTTGTGGCATGCAGAGATTCTTGCAAGTGAAGACTTGGTGGAGTTCTTATATAAGAAGGATAGGTAGTATGCTATGAATCATAGAAACTAAATGACCACAAGAAGAATTATCTGACACATGATTTTGACATGGCAACAATCATCTGTGCATTGAAGATGTAGAAGAATTATCTTCTTAGCATGAGATTTGTACTAATGAGCAATCACAGTGGATTGAGGTTTCTACTTGACCAACCAAATTTGAATTCCAATAAAGCTAAATGGTTGGCCAAGGTCAGCTAGTTTGACTTTGAGATCAAGTACATTAAAAGTAAAGAGAAAAAGGTTGGAGAAGCTCTTAGTGAGTGGATATAGATGAACCACATAGAAGTTATGGATTCTTATGGGACATATTTACAGGCTCACATATTGTAGGTAGGTCAACAAGGTAATAGGTACATAAAACTTAGGCACAGATTAGATCATAGTACAAAGTACATGTAGAGGTATAGGAAAAGATGCACAAGATGTGGACTATCATCTCATAGCTGAGGGATTGGTCAGATTTACGAACATGATATATGTGGCAGATGACAGCGGGCTCAAGAAGCTTATGTTGAGGGAGTTTCATGAAAAACCATACTGAGGTCATACAAGATATCAGAAGACATTGGCAACACTGAAAATGTTCTACTATTATACAAACATGAAGAAAGAAGTGGAAGAGTTCGTAGGGGGTTGCTTGGATTATCAATAGGTGAAGGTAGAGTGTAAGCATGCATGTGGGTTATTATAGATGATCTCAATTCCAGAGTGGGAATGAGAGGTAATTACCATGGATTTCATCACATGTTTGGCAAGGACATCTAGATAGCATGACTCGATTATGGTTGTGGTTGAGGAGTTGAAAAATGTAACACATTTCATTCCAGTGAGGTCTACTTGTTCAGCCAACGATGTAGCTTAGGTTTTCATTAGGCATGAGTTGAGGTTTCATGATGTTACAAAGAAGATTAGATGATACAAGGATGCTAAGTGCACTTCTAGGTTTTGCAAAGTGTTATTTATAGGTTTGGGTATTCATTTGGCCTTCATAATAACTTATCACCCACATACATATGGACAAACAAATAGGGCAACATGATATTGGATGATATGTTGAGGATGTGTGTGATTCATCAGCAACAAAAGTGGGAAGAGTATCTTCCATTGGTAGAGTTCACTTTCAAAAATCGATATCAGAAGTCTTTGAGGATTAGTCCATTTGAGGCACTCTATGGTTGGAGTTGTAATACTCATATTTGTTGGAGTTATCCATTTAATAAGGTACTTATAGCACCAGATACGTTGCAAGGAAATGGAATAGGAAATGCATGTAATCAAGAATAGTATAAACGTAACACAGGATATACAAGACAATTATGAAGATTGAAACAAGTTGTTTAAGGAGTTTCAAGAACTAAGCATTCAAGAAAGTTAAATTGGAGTGGAAGCACTTTTGGCACTATTAAGCTACATGGGAGATGACAAATAAAAAACAGGTTATGTATCATTCTTGATTCACTGGTTGAGTGAATTTCCTAGATATACCTCTTCGGTATATGCTTGGTATGATGTTTTGGTATATGTACATATGTATATGGATCTAAATATTGCCACAAGCTATGTTATAAAGCTCCAATAAGTAGTGCGGGTGTCGTGGCATTATGGTTGTTATGTTGCCATGTTTCTTTTCTTCTCAATAGGTTGATCATTGTAAATACTGCAATGAGCTATGTTATAAATCTCCATAGCTACTATGTATTTCTTTCGGTAGACTTGTTGGTTGTAGGTTTCATTGAACACCCAGGTCGGTGTTCCCCCAAGCGAGATGGTTTTGTAACAACCCTAGTAAAAAAAAACCATGTCAAATTAACAAAGGTAAAATAATACCTTGGCCATGGGACACATATTCCAAGTTGAATATTGGAAAAAACATCCTAGTGTGAGTGTTCACTTGGTTTACTAATGTTTATGCAAACTAGCAAAGGAAATGGATGAGCATTTGGAAAGGAAAAATGGCATTTATTTATGAAAATAATGGAAATTAGGAGAAAAGGAAGGTAAAAGGTCATAGGTTCCATGTGAGGAGGAAAATGAAGGAAAATAATGAAAAATTGAAGAAATTAGAGGCCTCATTAATAAAAAGGCTTATGCGGATCAATTGATAGTATTTTGTCAATTGAGTTTTATAGCTCTCATTCTATTCTCTCTCTCATAATATTGGAAATTTAGAGTTTTCTTACAACACTCCTGGAGGAGTGTGTAATACATGGGAATTGGATTCATAAAAGAACTGTAAAGAGAACCATGAATGTATCATGTCGGGACAAACTTCTAAACATTCCAAAAAAATGATCAAGAACACCCTGAACCAATGGCAATGGCAGCTAGCATGGAACAACAAGGACCCCGGTCAAAGCGTGCTAACCAAGGCCCATGGAGACTACGCGGGAGGCCGAATTAGCCCCTGGGAGCCCCGGATTGGGAAACAGAGGTGGATTTTGATGCGGTGAATAGGGCCGAAATGGGGAAGCCCTGATCACTTGGATGCATGGGGAGCTAGAGAACCGCGGGCAAAAAAAGAAAAAAAAGTTTTAAAGGACAAGAAGAAACCCGCGCTTTGAAAAACCGACTGTATTGATTGGGGTGCCCTCAAACGGTAACCGGTTTTGGAGAAATTGGAGCGATCCCACTCAATGATTGACGCGTGGCAAGTAGAGGAGAGAGAAAACCACTGTTGATCATGTGCTAAAGGTCGAGCAAGTCAACCGCATGAAACATGCGTATAGCATCAGATCTGGAGGCCCCAGATCGGACAACCAAGATCCCGCTCGATGGGAGAAGCAGAATCGACGAAGGAATGGTCTACAATTTAGAAGGATTTGAAGTACATTTTGACCACCATGGTGGAGGAAGACTTCATCCATGATGTAACCAAAGAACTAAACCGAAGAAGCAGGCTGGCATGTTATAGGAAGACGTGGCTGCTCCCTATGAGCCGATGATGACACCGAGCTAGGGAACTCAAAGCGCAACTATAGAAGGCGATTCGATGGTGGAAGAGGAACTGAACATACATGAAAATGAATGGCTTAAAGCCATGAACATAGACAAAATATATAGAAGAGAGAGACAGAGGAACCAGAATCCTGAGAGGAGGAAGAAGACAGGGAAAAAGACAGTGAATCAAAAGAAAAAGAGGATAGAGGGCCGAGCTGAAGAACGGCAACATCGAGCACCAGAGAGCTTGACGGATTCAAGCCATCCCAGAGAGGATCTATCCAGACTGAGCACCCCTTTGGGCTCTTTCCATTGTAGACCAGAAGGTCACAGAGCTGGTAGGCAAATGAGTCTGTGCACTCCAATGGCTTGGGGAATCCAAGAATCAACCTACCAAGCAAATCTATTTTAGGTGACTCGTATTGAACTCCTACATTGTAATTATCTACTTCAAACACAATAAAATAAGGCCACCACTGAAGCTAGACCAGAGATGTAGCCCTGGTGAATAGGGTGAACTCATTATTAATTTCTTGTGTTCTTCTATTTTCTTACTGTATTTCAATGCTATCTTTCCATTCAATTGTCTGTGTATTGGCAATCGGATTGATCCGTTGCTTAAATAAAATAGACACACACCAACATATGAGTCTGTAATACCTTCATTTAATAAATCTTTAACTGAGGTCACTCATAGGGTGATTATCAGATCAAGTGGTATCAGAGCTTTAGGCTGTAAGGTTAGACAAGCTTGCGTTGGTTTAGCTGTTGAATTCTCACTAGATCAAAGCTCAAGTTAGGAGAACGAGAATTGGTCGAAACTAATCCTGAAATTGTTAGAGTCTATCCTCGGAAGACAATGTCAGAGAAAGGTTCGGTGGGGCCAGACCCTCAATTCATAGAAAGTTTCCTAGCTATAAAGTCTATGGTAGAAGAAATGTATAGGGACTTTAGAAAGCATAAGGATGAAGATTCAATAGGTTCTAAACAAGATAAAGAAGAAGATGAGTCTCATTCCCATGACCACTCAGAAGGAAAAGGGAAAGAGGAAAGCTTTCTCACACCTCCTAATAGCCATGTGCATAATAAGAAAGCATCTTCTATTAAAGTAGATGTTAAATTTGACTTGCCTATATATGATGGAGAGCTAAATGCTGAAAAGTTGGACAATTGGATTAGACAAATTGATGTGTATTGCAGAGTACAAAACATCGACTCAAACAAGAGCAAAATTTAGCTAGAAAGCCTACGCCTAGTAGGCACTTCCTTGGTTTGGTGGGAAGTCAAAACCCAAGCTGACATGAAAATACATGGTCAGACCATCTCTGTCTGGAGTGGCTTTGTTTCTGCAATTAAGAAGTAGTTCTATCCATTGGCCTACATGCAATAAGCCATGACGAGTTGGTAAACTCTTTGGTAGTTGAAAGGGCAAAGTGTGCAAGGGTACATTCAAGAATTTAGAAAGAGAGCATTGATTCTAGGGATCTCAATAGACTCACCAGAGACAATTTTGAAGTACATTGGTGGTCTACACAGCTACATGAGGTATACCATCTTCATGTTTAATCCCACTAGTATAGATGAGGTATCTGTACAAGCTACTCGTCTAGAAGCTAGAGGAAAGAGTGGAAATCCAGAAGTTGGGGGACCATCCCAACCCACTGCAAGCAAGGGCAAGGAGAAAAGAAAGCAGAAGTGGAAAGCAAGGAAGGCTAACACTGCACAGAAAGGCAAAGCTTCATGCACTCACTGTAAAAAGGATGGGCATGATGATGAGCATTGTTGGATTCTCCATCCAGAGTTGAGACCTAAGAAGTCCGAGGGAAAGAAGAAAAAGACTGCTATAGCTATTCAGAAATATTTGGGGTTAGGCTCAGGAGAAGAAACAATAATTGTAGCCATAGCTATAAGAGGTAAGAATTCTCAAGCATCTACTAGTAATTCTGCTCAATCTGTTATTGATGAAGAACATGAGAGAAAAATACATAATCTTTTCCATATTCGAGTCATGTCCAAACATCAAAATATTGATACTTTGTTTGATAGTGGCTCACAAGTAAATTTGATTTCTGAAGAAATTGTAAAGAAATTGGAATTAGCAACTACACCTCTCAAGAAACCATACCCATTAGGATGGTTGAATGATAACGCACAACTACAAGTGACTAGACAGTGCAAACTCAAGTTTTCTTTTGGGTTAGCATTTGTAGATGAGGTTGAGTTAGACATAATTCCCTTGGATATATGTGGAATTGTTTTAGGAATTCCTTACTTGTATGATAGAAAGGCTATTTTCTATAGAGCTGAGAACAAATATCTACTTGTTAAGGATGGAATCGAATACTTTGTAAGAGCTCATAAGCTCAAGAATAATTATACTCTCATAAATTCAGGGCAGATGAAAAGAATGATAAATTCATGCAAACAATTCTTACTAATGGTTGTAAAGGAAAAGAAACCTGATAAAACCAATGTATTTGAGGGCTCTAATGCTAAGTAGCAAGCTGATATAGAAAATATTGTTTCAGAGTATGATGTTCTATTTCAGGAACCTAAAGATCTGCCACCCAAAAAGGGAAATAGTACATGATATTATTTTGCAGCAAGATGTTCCATTGCCTAACATTGGAATGTACAATTTGTCTGATTTAGGGAATCTTGAAATCAAGAAGAAGGTACAGGAGTTGCTCGAGAAGGGTTTCATCAGGCCTAGCACATCACCATGTGGGTCACCAATCGTTTTGGTGAGGAAGAAAGTTGGCTCGTGGAGAATGTGCATTGACTACCGAGCACTGAATAAGATAACAATCAAAAATCATTATCCACTTACTCACATAGATGATTTTTTAGATCAATTAAAGGAAGTTGTTTATTTCACCAAGATGGATTTGCACAGTGGATACCATCAGGTCAGAGTTGCAGAGCAAGATGCATGGAAGACTACCTTGAAAACAAAGCAGGAATTGTATGAGTGGCTGGTTATGCCTTTTGGCTTGACCAATGCCCCTGCTACTTTCATGATATTAATGAATGATGTACTCAGGCCTTTTCTTGATGATTTCTTTAATGTGCATCTGGATGACATTCTGATTTTAGTAAAATGTGGGAATAACACTTAAAGCATGTTAAATAGAAATTAAATGTTATGAAAAGAGAAGAATTTTATGTCAAACTCTCCAAATGTGAATTTGGAAAAACATATCTAAATTATTTGGGTCATATATTAGCGGGTGGCGAATTGAAAATAAATCCCTCTAAAGTGGCAGTCATTGTAAACTGGCCTAAACCCAAGTCTGCTACAGAAGTGAGAAGCTTCTTAGGAATACCACAATATTGGAGGAAGTTCATCTCTAACTTTTCCTCAATTGCAGCTCCCTTACATGCTTTGACAGGATTGAACAAGGTGTTTCAGTGGGGAGGCAAACATGAGAAAGCCTTCAACACCTTGAAAGAAAAGATTATTACAACACCTGTACTAGCACTGCCAGATCTACAAAGACCATTTTAGATCCAAACAGATGCCAGTGTCTATGCCATGGGAGCAGTGTTGACACAACACCGTAACCCATATGTTATCATTCTGAAACTTTTAATCGTGTAGTAGTTAACTATCTTGCATATGATAAAGAGTTGTATGCATTAGTTCAGAGTGTGAAAAAGTGGAAACATTACTTAATGGGAAAAGAGACAGTAATACATACTGATCACCAACCACTTCGATATCTACACTCCCAAACTAAGTTGCAGCAATCAAGACATTATAGGTGGATGGGTTTTGTACAACATTTTCATTTGGTCATCAGATATAAAAAGGGCATACATAACAAAGTTGCAGACATGTTGTCTAGGCCCATTATAAATTCATCTACTATACTTAAGCATAATTCTGTACTACATGAAATCTACATTAAACAATATGCTCAAGATATAGATTTCAAAGATGTATATGCAACTTTAAGTCAAGGCAAAAGGGTAGAAGAATTGGATTATCATGTTAAGCACTGACTCTTGTATCATTGTGGGAAACTCCGCATTCAATAAATAGAGAGAGTAAAGATAATTAGAGATGCACACACTTCTATGATATCAGGTCACTTTGGGGTAAGTAAAACAGTTGAACAGCTGCAAAGATTTTGTTATTGGTCGAAAATGAATGAGACAATTTCTAGATATGTAAAAGGGTGTACTATGTGTGCTAAAAGCAAGCCCAACAATAGAAAACTAGGCTTGTACACTCCATTACCAGTTCCTTCTCACCCATGGGAAATTTTTTCCATGGATTTTTTTGGAGGACTACCTAAATCTAGGAAAGGTCATGATTATCTGTGTGTGGTTGTCGACAGGTTCAACAAAATGTGTATTTTGATACCTTGTAATAAATAGATTACAACTGAACAAACTACAAAACTACTCTTTGAACATGTATGGGTTCATTTTGGATTACCCACTTCTATTGTATCTGATCGAGACACCTGATTTTTGGGGAAGTTTTGGTCAAGTCTGTGGGATCTGATGGACACCCGACTGAAGAAAAGCATAGCTTTTCATCCAAAAACCAATGGCCAGACATAAGTAGTTAACAAGACAGTGATCCAGTTACTCAGAGGATATTGCAGCAAACATCCTAAGCTTTGGGATGAACACTTATGTTATGTGCAGCATGCTTACAACAGAGCAAAACACTCTTCTACACATAGATCTCCTTTTGAGACATGTTTTGGTTTTATACCAAGGTCTCCTTTGGATTTTTTCTTTGGTAAAGATACCACAGTTGATGGACACAGTGATGTGGACAAGTTAACTAGGTTCATTGAACAGATCTAGGAGATCCACCAGGAAGTATAGGAACAACTGGAAAAGAGCCAAGCAAAATACAAGGCAAGGCATGAAAAGCATCGAATGGAGCATAGTTTTCAAGTTGGAGACCAGGTCTGGCTATATATCAGCAAGGACAAAATGCAAGGTGAAGGGAAAAAGCTAAAGCCTATCAGGTATGGACCTTTTAGGATACTTGAGAATATTGGTGAAAATGCTTTCTACCTTGATCTACCAGCTTATGTGCACATCTACTCAGTCTTAAATGCAAACTTCTTGAGATTGTTTAAACCTACAATGGTTGAGGGTCCCAAAGAGAAAATTCAATTGCCTTCTATTGATGACATACTATCTGAATATCTGAATGAATTGCAGGAGGACACAATCTTGGACAAGAAGGTGAGGACAACGCATAGGGGAGATGTTGAGTACCTCAGAATTGGATTCAAAGGTTTGAAGCCGAGCAATGCAAAGTGGATTGATATTGGGCAAGTGAGACAAAAGTACCCTCGCTTAATCGATGCTTGAAAGAAAACCAACTTTTTGTGGTCCAAAAGCTTTTTAGTGGGAAGGTCATGATCCGAATTGGATCCATAAAAGAACTGTAAAGACAACCATGACTGTATTAGGTCGGGATAAACTTCTAAAAATTCCAAAACAATGATCAAAATCACCCTAAACGAGTGGCAATGGCAGCCAACATAGAATGACAAGGACCCATTCAAAGCGCATTGACCAAGGCCCATGGAGATTGCGCGGGAGGCTGAATTAGCCCTTGGGAGCCCCGGATAGTGAAACAGAGGTGGATTTTGATGTGGCATTAATTACGCATCGCTAGGTGAAAAGGGCCGAAATGGGGAAGCTCCGAGCACTCGAACATGTGGGGAGTCAGAGAACCGCGAGCGAAAATAGTGAAAAAGGCACTAGAGGACAAGGCAGGACCTGTGCTTTGAAATACCGTCGTTATTGATCGGGGAGCCCTTAAATGGTAAGAAGTTTTGGAGAAACTGGAGTGATCCGACTCAACGATCAATGCATGGCAAGCAAAGGAGAGAGAAAACCATCGTTGATCATGCACTAAAGGTCGAGCATGTCAACCGTGTGAAATGTGCGTATGGAATTAGATCTGGAGGCCCCAGATTGGACGACCGAGATCTTGCCCGATGGGGGAAGCAGGGTCAACGAAGGAATGAGTCACGATTTAGAAGGATTTGAAGTCCGTTTTGACTGCCACGATGGCGGAAGGATTCATCCATGATGTAATTGAAGAACCGAACCAACAAAGTAGGCTGGCACGTTACAGGAAGACATGTGGCCCCTCCCTGTGAGCCAATGATGATGCCGAGCCAGGGAACTCCAAGCGCAGCTACAGAAGGTGATTCGATGGACGCGGAAGAGGAACTGAACAGACATGGAAATGAATGGGTTAAACCCATGAACAGAGATAGAATATACAGAAGAGAGTGATAGAGGAACCAGAATCCCCAGAGGAGGACAAAACAAAGGGAAAAAGATAGTGAAGCAAAAGCAGAAGAGGACAGAGGGCCGTGCTGACCAAAGGCAGCGTCGAGCACCAAAGAGCTTGAGGGATTCAAGCCATCCCAGAGAGGATCTGTCCAGACTAAGCACCCCATTGGGCTCTTTCCATTGTAGACTAGAAGGTCACAGAGTTGGTAGGCAAACGAGTCTGTGCACGCCAGTGGCTTGGGGAATCCAAGAACCACCCTGCCAAGCAAATTTGTTTCAGGTGACTCGTATTGACTTCCTGCATTGTAATTCTCTGCTTAAAACACAATAAAATAAGGCCACCACTGAAGCTAGACCAGAGATGTAGCCCTAGAGAATAGAGTGAACTCCTTATTAATTTCTTATGTTCTTGTATTTCCTTACTATATTTCTCTGTTGTCTTTCCATTCAATTGTCTATGTATTGGCAATCTGATTGATCCATTGCTTAAATAACATATACACAGACCAACATAAGAGTCTGTAATACCTTCATTTAATAAATCTTTAACCAAGGTCAATCATAGGGTGAATATCATATGAAAAGAAAAGGAAAAGAAAAATTGTGCAAGAGGACATTGGGATCAACAACTACAATGATTTTTTCTTGCAAGTGCCAAGTTGCATGTATGATTTCCTTCGTAGTTTTGGCATGCATGACATATCCATGTGGTTATTTGGTCATGATTTTTCATTAGCATGGAAGATTGCATGGATTGATAGTGGTTTTCCCTACCCTTTCCATTTTCTGAATAATCATGGTGTTGTGGTTTTTAATATATATATATATATATATATATATATATATATATATATATTTCTGGTTGGTTTTCTTATTCCTTTGGTTATGGGTTGAGTTATTAGTTCCTAGAAGCCTTGGTTGGATAAAATCTCTCGAAGCCATATAACATATTGGGTTGAGTTACTATTCCTGGAAGCCCTCGTTGGAACAAATTCTCCGAAGCCCTCGAAAGCTTGGGTAGAGACCAATATGGTGATGGTTAGGGATGTCTAACAATGAGGAGGAATCATTAGTTGGCAGTTGAGGTGGTTTGGCCTCTCGAAGCCTTGGATGGCGTTGATTGATCTTTTTATGAAATCCTTCATTCATGATTGGAATATGGCACATGGGTGACTGACTAAAAGAAACATTTGGTTCCATCTAGTATATGGTCGGGTGGTTCGTGGAAGTCCCATACCTAGTAAATCCATGCAATAATAAATAAGAGATCTCTTTCCCCTTAGTATTTTATGGGTAAATATACTTGTTTATATGTTCCTTATATGGCTATTATATCCTTGACATTTATTTTGCTTATCTGTTGGTTATGAGTGAGTTTGATGACAGTGAAAATGTATGGATCTCATCATGTTTCGGTTAATCACTGAATGTACAATGAATATACGACTTAATAGATGGTAATGCATTTATGGTGATGAGGCAATGATGCTTGCTAGAGATTCTTAGATAGGTGTGAGACCCTTATGCTCATATATGTTGTTTAAACCTATAGAATGCATATTTGTGACATGTTTGACAACATGCCTATCATGGCTACTAGTGATCTAGTTAAGTCTTTGTTCAATTATCGACATTTATATCATTCTTTTGATTTCACTTTTAATTTCTGGAAGTTTCATGGTGTTGTGGGCAATGGCCTCATTCCTAGCCCTAAAATAGTGGCACAAAATCGAGAGTCGCTGGCACAAAACTACCTGGACAAGTCCTCAATTGCAGGCATGCCTTATTGAGGGAGCGACTATAGGTTCCTAGTCATATGCATGTCCATGTCAAAGGAACGATTGAGGCTTTAATGCAGAAAAATGCAAGCTTGTCTAAGGGGCTCGTCACGTAGATGGGTTGGATTGCCCTAGGGATCTGTTGCATGTGTAGAAGGTCAGGTTGTTTGTGTTCAGTTGGTTCCACTTCCTGAACTAATACATATGAATTTGAATCATATCATAGTAATTCTTCATCACATGTTAGCCCAGTTGGATGATTACTTGTGTAGATGTGAGGTCTAATTGGAACTTCACATCAGGCAAACCCCCTTGGTTGACATATTTCCAGCCTCGTCAACAATTTCCAGTCATAATTCCTTGAGTTCTTCAAAAAATTTGGCATCCCGCCCTTTATGTTAATCATTATGTCTAACATTTACTTTTTCTTTTAGCTAGTAGTGGCTCTGACTATAGGAGTATGCAGTTTATGTTTCCAAACATGGGTGTTGAAATAACGACATGTTAAAATAGTTTTTTTGTCTAATGTTCTGATGATTACCCACAAGTGTTACTGGTTGTATTTGTCATTCTTCACTCAATCATTCTTTTTTCTCAGCACTCTCTACATTGACATAAAAGCTTTCAAGTGAGCCTATTATGTTTCATCATACAAGAAATATGGAAATGTGGTATAATTCTATCACAAAAGAATGATTCTTTTTCACTATGGAACATTACATACTGTTGAATTTTCTTATCAATTTCAAATATAACAATGTTCTTCCAAAAGACTAAAACTATATTAAGATCATGTGAACACCTTCTCTCTAACTCATAATGAAAGTTATGTACCATGGTTGTATGTAATGTATATGAAATTTTTACTATTACAAAACCACAAACTTGACCATAAATTATCCAACCCTTTTATCTAATTAACATATAACTTAAATAAATATCATCATATTAAATTAACTTATTTATATTTCAAATCAAATGAATTGATTTTTTTATTTTAGTTTATTTAACAACTTTATGGATTCAATAACATTACAACATTCTGTTACACTTTACATTTACATTAAACACTCATAATTGTGAACATTATCCTATGGAATTTAAAACATATAAACTTAAATTTAAACTCCATTTCGATAGTGCATGAAAATCAAAATACAAATATCGCTTTATTTTAATATCTAACTGATGAGGCTAGCCCACGTGGTCCCACGCTAGCCCAACCTATGTGGACCTTCA
This sequence comes from Pinus tabuliformis, assembly GCA_031772625.1. Lineage (NCBI taxonomy): Eukaryota > Viridiplantae > Streptophyta > Pinopsida > Pinales > Pinaceae > Pinus > Pinus tabuliformis. The sequence continues at coordinate 741,079,336 of CM062811.1, forward strand.
CTGATATTTTGATTCGGATATGGTGTGATTGCAATTTATTTGATAGGTGATTATTAATCAACCCGCGGTACTTACCTTGTCTATGCCCATGACACCTGTCCTCCTCGAAGTTACCAAACCCTAATTTCACTTACTCCCTTTTCACTGCCGGTTCGCGCCTATTCGGTCATTTTCACCCCGTCACTTTGCCCTCTATGTTTTACTCTGATGTTCGGCTCCGCCTCTGGTTCTTCTCCGGCGCTCGGCACTGTATCATCAGGTAATATATTGTTTCTTGCTATATTTCATTCTCCTCTGCTCGAGTTGGTGCTAACATTCCGTAGCCCCTCTGTGGTCAGGGTTTCACTTCGTTTCTGCGAGATTATGGGTTCGGTTCACTTCAGGTATGGCTATTCTCCTCAGCCATACACGGGTTTCGTTTTCTGTTAATTCCTTTACAGCTTCACGATGTTGTTTCTGATGCGAGGGTTTTGATTTGGTTAAAAACCCTAACTTCACTCTTCTGTGGTGGTTGTAGGTGACCGGTCCCGTGACTTCGCAAGGATTTCGATCGCTATCTCCCGGGTAGCTCTATTCTTATCTTAGTTTCTTCCGTGGTTCTCTGTCTTTGCTGTATTTTACTTCCGTCTGTGGTCTGTATGTGAGATAGTTGTCGAGTCTATTATTTGTGTTGTTCCAACCCGTAGCCGTAGCTTGGAGGGTTTCTGTAAGTTCTTTTATTTGGTGGCTCGGTCCAACGAATCCTCGTTGCACAGTCCTTTCATGTAATTTGAATTCTATAGACCTGCAATGTAATATACAGTGGTATGTAATATGTATTTATGTTTGGTGCCGGTGCTTACCTGGTTTCGACTGTGGACTGTTGTATCCTGCGATATTGTTTGTTTCTTCTCGCCTTATGCTCACTCTCGGTCTCGGCTGGTCATTAGACTTTTGGGGTCGTGAAACTCTGTTACTGTATCTGCCTGCAATGAATTGAAAGTACAGTAATATATATGTGTGTATTCTATTACAGAGGACATAAATCTTGCAATCGTATATTTAATTGTGCACTGAATTTTTTTTTGATGAAGGAAATTGAATGTATTTCTCTTATTCTCTTTCAAATGCTTCGTTGCTGAACCCTTCTGGGTTATTTCGTCTGTCCTTTTATACAATAGTTTCAAGCAGTTAGATAACTACTGGTAGTTATTCCATTACAGTTTGCTCGACAGTTACTATAAACTTACTTTACTTGACTATTTGCTTGTTTACTTGTCTCCTTTGTTCCATAAGGTTTTGCTGTTTACATTGCTTATTGATATTAATCTAACTTTTAACAACTCTAATTAAGACCTGTTACTACAGTTAAAATAAAATAAATAGAAATTAAGCTAACAGAATCTAATGCTGTAGTTGACCATGGAAGAAATAAAATAAAAACGTAAGAACTCTGACAGAATTGCTGTCCATTTGTCGAACTGTTCATCTTTCCCAATCTCTTCAGAAACTTTGTCTGCCCTCTCTCGGTCTTCGCCCTGTCAACCAGATGCTCCTGCATCAGGCTGCCGGGGTAAAAGAGAGATCTCATGGCTCCGTTCCATGAGTTCCTCGACCGAGTAACCCGCCTTCCGAATCTGTGTCTCGTCGAGCCAGGAGCTGTCCTCCATTGGACGGTCCTTCCACTTTACGAGATAACACAGATACTCCTTCCTGCGCGTCTTCTTGGCTACCTGTGTGCTGATGATTCCTTCGATTTCATGGGTCTTGACCGACAGTAACTTTTTCTTCCAAAGACTGCTCTCGAACTGGGTGTCCCGTTGTGGCTGTACCATTCTTTCATCTTCCGCCTGGGCATGATATGGGAACAGGTCTGCCACATTGAATATGGGTGATATACCTATATCAGGTGGCAGCTGAATTTCATATGCATTCGCTGAAAATTTGCGCAGAATTTTGCATGGGCCGATTTTTTTGAACTTCAGTTTGTTATACGTACCCTTAGGAAACCGTTCCCGGCGCAAATGCGCAAGGACTTCGTCTCCAATCTCAAAATGTACCTCACGCCGCCTTATGTCTGCGTGCTGCTTATATTTCTGCGTGCTGTCCTGTAATCTCAATTTGACTTTCTCATGCAGTTCGCTCATTGCTTCGGCAAAATCTTCCCCGTCTGCACTTCTCCTTTCAAGCTGTCCCAAATCTCGTAACTCATGTACTCCTCACGGATGCATACCATACAAGATTTGGAATGCGCTAAGACCGGTGCTTCGATTAGCCGAATCGTTATAAGCGAATTATGCCTGGGCAAGAGCTCGATCCCACAATCGCGAGTTTTCTCCTGTCAAGCTTCGTAACAAGTTGCCCAAACTCCTGTTCACTACCTCTGTCTATCCATCAGTCTGCGGGTGATACGCAGAACTGAAATTTAACTGTGTGCCCAGCTTTTTCCACAGGGTGCGCCAAAAATGCCCTGTAAATTTCACATCCCTGTCTGAAACTATAGTTTTAGGTAAGCCATGTAATCGAACTACTTCTGTGAAGAAGAGATGTGCCACGTTTGTGGCGTCGCTAGTCTTCCGGCACGGAATGAAATGAGCCATCTTTGAAAACCTATCTACCACCACCATCACTGAATCATATCCCCGCTGCGTTCTAGGCAATCCTAGGACAAAGTCAATGCTGACTGAATCCCACGGCCTGCTTGGAACTGGTAGGGGTGTGTATAATCCAGTATTCTGGCTGTGTCCTTTCGCCAGTTGGCAGATTTTACACCTGGTTACATACCTCTGTACGTCCCGACTCATTTTCGGCCAGTAATAAAAATGTCTTAGCTGTTCCAACGTTTTATCAACGCCAAAATGTCCTGCTAAACCGCCACTGTGTTTCTCTTTTACTAAATTTTCCCTCATCGAACAATCCGGAATACATAGCTGTCCACCTCGAAATAATAATCCTTCCTGTAAATTAAAATCTAGCCATGGGCTTGTATTCCTTAAGACAGGATTTTGGCATGCCTCAAAGGCTTCCTTCAAATCCGCGTCCATCTAGTACAAATCCTTCAAATACTCAAACCCCATCACCTGTATGACACTTTCCTGTAAGAGCAAGGCTCTTCTGCTTAAAGCATCCGCCACTTTGTTGGCTTGCCCACTTATGTGCTTCAACACAAAAGTAAAACTTTGCAGGTACTCCACCCACTTGGCGTGCTTATGGTTCAGTTTGTGCTGCTGTGTTATGTACTGTAACGCAGAACTATCAGAGAACAAAACGAACTCATTACCTAGTAAATAGTGCCTCCAATGCTTCAAGGCTTGAACCACTGCATAGAATTCTTTGTCGTATGACGAATACTTCTGTCGACTTTCATTTAGTTTGTCACTAAAGAACGCCACTGGTCTGTCCTCTTGACTGAGTACAGTGCCAATAGTTGTCCCGCTTGCATCACACCGAACCTGAAAAGGTTTGCTAAAATCAGGCAGCCTCAAGATTGGCCTCTCCGTTATTTTCTGCTTCAGAAGTTGGAAACTGTCTTCTGCCGCCTTAGTCCAGCAAAAAGGTTGGCTGGCCTTTTTGATGGTCTCTAGCATGGGCGCGCAGATTTCACTAAAATTCTTAATGAACTTTCTATAAAAACTTGCTAAACCGTGAAAGCTACGTACCTCGAATAAATTCTTCGGTGACGGCCAACTTATGATCGCTGTAATCTTCTCTGGGTCCATTTTTAACTCATTCTCTGCCACTACAAATCCCAGATAAATTAACTCCTTTTGTAAGAAAGTGCATTTCTTCAAATTTATCAGCAGTTTGTTCTGCTGCAGCTTTTCGAATATGTTGAAGGTGCTCTCTTTTCGTCCTGCTAAAAATTAAAATATTGTCCAGATAGACTATCACGAATTTTCCAATAAATTCCTTTAACATTTCGTTCATTAGTCTCATAAAAGTACTCGGAGCGTTACTCAACCCAAATGGCATAACCAGCCATTCGTACAGTCCTTCGTTGGTCTTGAAGGCTGTCTTCCATTCGTCTCCTTCTCTAATTCTGATCTGATGATACCCACTTTTCAGATCTATTTTTGTAAAATATGCTGCCCCACTAAGACAGTCCATCATGTCATCCATCCTAGGCAGGGAAACCTGTATCGAATGGTGATCTTGTTTATAGCCCACGAATCTGTGCACATTCGCCATTCTCCACCCTTCTTGGGCGCAAGGACTGTAGGTACTGCACAGGGGCTTAAACTCTCTCTGATCAGTCCCTTATCTAACAACTCCTGCACTTGTTTGCGTACTTCTTCATTGTCCTTTGGACTCATTCTGTACGCTGCCTTGTTCGGTAAGCTTGCTCCTGGTATAAAATCAATGTGGTGGCTGATGCTCCTTTTAGGAGGCAACTTATCAGGTAACTCATCAGCCGCAATGTCTTGAAATTCTTCTAACAGCTCTTGTATTTCTTTGGGCAATTCCGATTTTTCTAAGTTCAGTAATACTGGCTTCATCCTCCTCACAACTGCAAAATTAATTTCATTTTCCTCAACCTGCTTTATGAACTGTTTTCCTCCCATTAATAGCGCCTTTGTTCCACTTAATTCTGCTGAATCTTCCTCTTTGATGGGTACAAGTGTGTGTTTGACCCCATCCTTCGTAAACTTATAACAATTAGTTTTCCCATCGTGTGTCACCTTCCTGTCATACTGCCATGGTCTCCCGAGCAGTATGTGGCACACGTCCATTGGCATAATATCGCAGACCACTGTATCGTGGTACTTGCCAATGCGAAACTCTACCTTGCATTGTTCATCAACCAACAGCTGGTGGCCTTTCTGTAGCCATGACACCTTGTAAGGTGTGGGGTGCTTCAGCCGCTTCAACCCCAGTTTTTCCACCATCTCAGTGGCAACCAAGTTATCCGTACTCCCGCTGTCTATTATCATGTTGCAGCATTTTCCATGCGATTTACAGACTGTCCGGAATAGTGACTTCCGCTGTGTTGGTTCAGCCACTTCCTTGGTTGGCTTTAACAGGACTTTATTCAAAATCAACGCTTCTCCCGTTTCTGCCATGTCTTCCACTTCCCATGGTTTTGCTTCAGCTTCTTCAGGCTGAATCATATATGTTCCCCTCTGACCTTTCTGCTCAACTTCTGGACATTCAAAGGATCGATGCCCCCATTTTTGACACCTGTAGCACTGGAAACTAGTCCCTCTTCCGCGGCCATTCCCTCGTCCTCGCTGATATGACCGACCTCCTCTGGTGCTGTCTCCTTTGTCTGCTGTCCCTGAAGGTTTTGAGCTGCTGCCTTCTTCGCTGTTCGCAGCACTCTTTCCTCTACCGTAGGACTGTCCTCGTCCTCTACCATTCCCTCTCCCTCTCCTGTTATTCTGCTTCCGATTAATTTTCTCCTCAGCCTTCACAGCACTCTGAAAGGCTTCTTCAATATTTCGGGGAGAAAGAATGCTAATTTCATCCAGGATTTCCATCCTCAAGCCATTGACATATCTCGCTGTTTTTTCTGGAGTTTCATCCTTATAACCAGCACGTAGATTTACCCAGTAGAACTCTTCTGTATACTCTTTGACAGTCATACCTTTCTGTCTCAAATTCTGTACTCGCTGATATAGTTCAACCTGGTAATCTTTCGGCAGAAATCTGCCCTTCAATTTTGCTACCATCCTTGACCATTTCCGTATGGGTAATTTGTTCCGTCTTTTTCTGTCTGCTTGGACATTATCCCACCACAAGAGGGCATGTCCCTTCAACTTAGTAGCGGCGAACTTGACTCTCTTATCCTCCTTAACTTCCTCATTTTCGAAATACTTATCTAGTTCACTTATCCAATCCAATAGGATATCAGCGGACAGACTGCCATCGTAATTTGAAATCTCTGTTTTGCGTTTGCTGCTGGCCAATAAAATTGAACGCATCAGTCTCAATTCTTGAGCTTCTTCATCAGACCCGTCTGTAGCAGCTACCGCTTCTTCCTCACTGTCATCTCCCAGTTCCGGGTCTCTTCGTCTACCCGCTTCCACTGCTTCCAAGCGAGCTGTAAGAACTCTAATATGTTCCCTCAATCCTTCATCTGCTCCTCTATGTGCACCTCTTCCACGTCCTCGTCTTGGCGCTTGCCCTTCTGCCATCTTCCTCTATATATAAAAAAACTGCTCTGATACCAATTGATGAGGCCAGCACACGTGGTCCCACGCTAGCCCAACCTATGTGGACCTTCACTGATATTTTGATTCGGATATGGTGTGATTGCAATTTATTTGGTAGGTGATTATTAATCAACCCGCGGTACTTACCTTGTCTATGCCCACGACACCTATCCTCCTCGAAGTTACCAAACCCTAATTTCACTTACTCCCTTTTCACTGCCGGTTCACGCCTATTCGGTCATTTTCACCCTGTCACTTTGCCCTCTGCGTTTTACTCTGATGTTCGGCTCCGCCTCTGGTTCTTCTCCAGCGCTCGGCACTGTATCATCAGGTAATATATTGTTTCTTACTATATTTCGTTATCCTCTGCTCGAGTTGGTGCTAACATTCCGCAGCCCCTCTGTGGTCAGGGTTTCACTTAGCTTCTGCGAGCTTATGGGTTCAGTTCACTTCAGGTATGGCTATTCTCCTCAGCCATACACGGGTTTCGTTTTCTGTTAATTCCTTTACAGCTTCACGATGTTGTTTCTGATGCGAGGGTTTTGATTTGGTTATAAACCCTAACTTCACTCTTCTGTGGTGGTTGCAGGTGACCGGTCCCGTGACTTCGCAAGGATTTCGGTCGCTATCTCCCGGGTAGCTCTGTTCTTATCTCAGTTTCTTCCGTGGTTCTCCGTCTTTGCTGTATTTTACTTGCGTCTGTGGTCTGTATGTGAGATAGTTGTCGAGTCTATTATTTGTGTTGTTCCAACCCGTAGCCGTAGCTTGGAGGGTTTCTGTAAGTTCTTTTATTTGGTGGCTCGGTCCAACGATTCCTCGTTGCACAGTCCTTTCATGTAATTTGAATTCTATAGACCTGCAATGTAATATACAGTGGTATGTAATATGTATTTAAGTTTGGTGCCGGTGCTTACCCGGTTTCGACTGTGGACTGTTGTATCCTGGGATATTGTTTGTTTCTTCTCGCCTTATGCTCACTCTCGGTCTCGGCTGGTCATTAGACTTTTGGGGTCGTGAAACTCTGTCACTGTATCTGCCCACAATGAATTGAATGTACAGTAATATATATGTGTGTATTCTATTACAGAGGACATAAATCTTGCAATCGTATATTTAATTGTGCACTGAATTTTTTTTTTGATGAAGGAAATTGAATGTATTTCTCTTATTCTCTTTCAAATGCTTCGCTGCTGAACCCTTCTGGGTTATTTCGTTTGTCCTTTTATACAATAGTTTCAAGCAGTTAGATAACTACTGGTAGTTATTCCATTACAGTTTGCTCGGCGGTTACTATAAACTTACTTTACTGGACTATTTGCTTGTTTACTTGTCTCCTTTGTTCCATAAGGGTTTGCTGTTTACATTGCTTATTGATATTAATCTAACTTTTAACAACTCTAATTAAGACCTGTTACTACAGTTAACATAAAATAAATAGAAATTAAGCTAACAGAATCTAATGCTGTAGTTGACCATGGAAGAAATAAAATAAAAACGTAAGAACTCTGACAGACTTGCTGTCCATTTGTCGAACTGTTCATCTTTCCCAATCTTCTTCAGAAACTTTGTCCGCCCTCTCTCGGTCTTCGCCCTGTCGACCAGATGCTCCTGCATCACTAACTTTAAACTGAAAGTATATTATTAAAAAATTATGATTCTTGTTTATATCCCCATTACATACAATTGGGATTGCTTATCAATTTCAAATTAAAAATTGTTTTTGCAAAATATGATATTGACATCATGTAGATAGTTTCAATCTAATCCATAAAAAAAAGTTTATGTACCACATCTACACATGAAATTTGTACCATTACAAAATCATAATCATAAACCTGTCTATACTTTTCTATAAATTATTCCATCCCCTCATCTACCTCAATTAACATCTATCTTAAAAGAATTAATTTATGTATTTTAATTAAAATAAAATAATTTTTTTAATTTAGTTTTTTTTAATGACTTTATGAATTAATAAAATTATACAGTTGCATTATATTTAAAAAAACACCCTTTCCGTTGGCGTTAAATACATAAAATTGTTAACATTAATATTTAGAATTTAAAACATAAAATTTAAATTTTAACTCCAGTGCATTAAACATATCAAAAGGAAAATACAGATACAACTTTATTTTAACATCTAATTTTTAGCTGAAATTTTATCTTTAAAAGATCAGGGATTCAGAGGGGCTGACCTTGACTCTGAATGTCAAACGGCTTATCTACATATGAATGCTCTACCGTGTACCCTACGAACTAAGACTGCCCATGCGACTATCGTGTAATTCCATTCAATATTCCACTCCGCTCCTCCCCTCTCGATCCTTTATTTATAGGCGCTCCCGGTGGGTATAGTATGTATGAAAGTATTCCCAGAGCGCAAAACGTCCATATATCTCAATTTCCCAAAAATTAACGAACAATCAATTCTCAGGCAGGCAGCGGATTATAGTATTTCGCACTTCCGTAAGCATATCAGTGAAAATGGTAATGGCGTTGCCGATGAAAAACGGTGCGTGTGGTCTGTTTGTTGTTGGTCTCACACTGCTTATGACAACATTGTTGTTTAAGGAGGTCCCATAGTTGTGGTTGCTGCTCCTCCGGGATCGCAAAACAACCCACATTCTCCAGCTCCCCCTCGTCCATATGTTAAATCTTCAGTCAAGAAAGCAGCACCAGTAGTGTGTCCTCCCAAATCTCATTGCAGCAACAATGTTCCAACTCGCCCTGGATGCAGCTGCACTCCGCCTGGAGAGTCAATTAAGAATGACGGCACTCTTCACAAGAATATAACTTCCTTCCGAAACAAAAACCGTCTGGCACGTCAATTCTAGTTCCACCGTATATATTTTGTTATCTGAGCCATAAGCACTATGTCACCACATAGATTCTAGTTTTACATTATACATTTCGATATTTCCCTTGCACTCAATCCCCTTATTGTTGAAGCTTGCATCTTTATGAATAAGCATCGAAATTTTTCATTCGTATCAATAAAGGAAATTTTTTAATCCAGATTTCTGAAGAACATCGATCTGTCTATTTTCGACGATAAATGAAATGAAAGATATATATAGGAAGTAAATATCATTAAATATCAAATTTACATGATTTTTGAATTATTATATACAAAGTAAATTTAAAATTGGTTTATTTTGAATAGTTTAAAAAATAAAAAAAATTAAACTAAAAAAGTTGTTAATTTACAATATATTTTTCTAGATATTGTGAAAAAGTTGCACTGATGGAATGTGTGTCCATTTTTACCTTTTCCTCGAGTAAAAATCCTTAAAAAGAATATGGACAACAATTGTGAATTCAATACAAGAATCCAGTGAAAGTTTCTATTAAGCTTATATGATTGTAGCTCATTTTTGTTTCCATATCTATATCTATATCTATATATATATATAAATCATAGATGTAATATTATGGCAATCATAGATGTAAGAGTTTATTGAACATGTTAAATTCATATATTCAATAAAATGTTATATCTTTTATGATTTTCAAGCAATCAAGCAATAAAAACTAAGGAGTTATGGTTATGCTAATGAGTTATGGTCATGTCTTTGTGGGCGTTAAATTCATATATTCAATTGTTATACTTTTTATGATTTTCAAGTAATCAAGTAATCAAAACTAATGAGTTATCATGTAACGTACTTCCTAGTCTCTAACATCATAATTTTTTTAAATTTCCTTTTGATACATTTAAGAATCCATGGTCTTATATTCAATAAAATGTTATACTTTTTATGGTTTTCAAGTAATCAAGTAATCAAAACTAATGAGTTATCATGTAATGTACTTCCTAGTCTCTAACTCCGTAATATTTTTAAAATTTCCTTTTGATAGCATTAGGATTCCATGGTGTTTACCTCTAATCTTACTACTGCATCACATCAAGTTAAGATTCCATGGTGTTTACCTCTAATCTTACTACTACATCACATCAAGTAAGGAACCTTATAGAATTGACCATTCACTTAGAGGTTTTATTCCAGCAAGCATACACATAACATTATAGTCATACAATATTCCTTAGTTAATTATATGATGATTAGTTGTAGATTCCATAGATATCCCCAAGTTAATATTAACAATTACCTACTATGCTTCCACTATTAACACTGTAAAGAAGTATCGTGTAATTGTGATCATTCTCATAAACCCATACTCAGATCGCTCATGGGTACAAGTAGTGTCACCCATTTAATATGCTCCTACCGTTATCTTCACACTAGGATGCAGTAAGATCACATGCATAATAAAAATATGTCATTCTGATAATAAAGATAACTCTATATTCCATGCAACTGAGCTGAGTGCCTTAACGACATAAAGGAAGGAGTAACCCTACAGTAAATTTACCCATTTAGACTAATCTTATATAATTCCATTATTCTCATGGAGAGCAAACACAAGCAAAACCTCTCATATTTTAAATGGAATTATAGCTATAAAGGAAAGAGTACGAAATCAACATAATTTACCCATTTATACTTATCCTATATAATTTCATCAGTTATTCTCATGGAGAGAAAACACAAGTAAACCCTCTCATATTTTAAGTAGAATTATAGCTATAAAGGAAATAGTACGAAATCAACATACAAGACATCATTCGCAAGCAAAACCAACTAAAACATCCCTTGGAGAGCGGAGCACCACCACCCAACCATGAATCGCCTTTTATTCCACCCGAGACGAGGTTCTTGCCATGAATCAAATGCCTCCAATTGATCTATGGAATGGGTATTTAATACACTATTTCATGATATAGTTTCCATTAGCGGTGTCCCACTTTTATTGATTTTTCCATTTGCCTAGGTCTTTTTCCAAAAGCTCGCCTTTATCTCCCATGAGGCTTTTCCTCATAAAAGCTTGCCTTTATCTCCCGCAAAGATTTTTTTTTCTTCCTTGATGGATATCTATTTCCAATCCATCCAATCTTATCTAGAATCACATCTTGAAGTTTATCATGAAAGATTTGTCCCTATCCCATTCCTCAATGGGATTTTGCAAGAATTTCATGTTTTGGTGCCTCGCTTTTCCAAATGATTTATTTATTAATTTATACAATAATATATTTATTTTTAATATTATAGATCACACCTAGCTTTTCTCATCTTAGGTTATCATAGGATTACACACAAGGGAGGGGTGTTACATAATCACTCCCTTAAATCTTACACCCTTGTCGGTGTATCCCTGCGTCATGTCCTCATTCATAGGCAGCTGGCTTTTGAATCCACAGCTCTCATGGCCTTGCCATCTGATGCAAATCTTCCAATGTATATCAGTTACAAGAAGTGCTCCCAACACATCTCCTTTAATAGCTACTTTGAAACATTGTTTTCAACAGTTTGTAAGATATTTTAGATGTAGAAATGCAACTAAGCTTTACCATGACCAATATCATATTTTTTGATGGCCTCCCGCCGTTTATGAGATATCTCCGCTCGACTGTACCCGCGTCCTGGATGAACTTTATGGTTGTCTTTAATGAACTGTACGCTTCCTTGGTATTCGGTTTAGGGTTTCGCCAGGCTTCACCAGTTACCCACCTACACTTGCCGGTTCCCTTGCATATACCTTACCCTTTTGTCAACTCTAATCTTTCCATTCGTCACTTTCGCTCCTCCTGCGCCGAAAACGTTAGCTCTGCAACTGTATGGGAACTCCTGTTCTTCGTGGTTCTGGTTTCGAGTGCCTGTTCATATGGATGTCTCTGGTTCTTGACTGTTATGGAGGTAAGGTTCCGCGCTTCACCTCGTGTTTCAGGTAAACAATGGTTCCCTGTTGTATTATTTGTAAACCTTCTCCCTCCGGCTCTGACATGCTTGTTACGGGTCTTTCAGGTTGTAGTCGTTATGGTGGTCTTCTATATGTTTCCCTTAGCTCAGGTAAGGGTTTTACTCTAACCCTGTTCAGATTTCGATTTCCAAATGGTTATTTACGTTTTCACAGCTTCTAACTTATTCTTGTTTTTGTGGTAGGCGGTTCCAGGTAGCTGGGTCTGTGACTCAATGTGCTCCTCGCGTCTTAGCAAACGTTCGAGCTCCTTCTTCATGGGTAGTGTCTCCCCATTGTAGTCGACTGTAATTTATTTGTAATTTTTAGGCATGGTGCTGTTGGTGGTCCGTTTCCTGAACGACAAAAGGAATGTCTCCGTTGTCTTTGTAACCCTCTTCGTTATATTTTGGTCTCGGCCTAAACTCTGTAATTTGTCACTTCGCTTTTCTTTAAACCCTTTATGGGTATGCCATGGCTTCAAGCCTTGCACTGTTTGATACTTGTCTGGTCTATTCCTTTAATGAAACTTTTATTTGCAAGAAATGTGCATCTCTTGGACTGTATTTAATTATTTACAGTAGGTTAAAGAAATATTTCAAATGCTTATTTGCTACAGCCGTGGTTTGCTCTGTTCTCAAATAAGATGTGAGGGTTTGATTTTCTTGGTTACCTGAAAATGTATTTGAATGCCGAACTCTCGCTCGATTCTTCCTGGGAACGATGTTTGTATAACTGTACTCTACGCTGTTGGTTATTTGCTCCGTATGGGTTCTATCTGCACTCGCAGTCCTTCGTTCTTCTATGCCTGTAGGTGATAATTTGTGGCTCTCGCTACTCTTGTTTACTCGCTGTTCTGTTACTCCGATACCAACTTGTCACACAGGAATTAGGTTATGATGCATGAAAAATTAATTATACAGTGGTGCAATAATTGTGAAATTGAATAATGAAAAATGTGAATTTGGGAATGACTGTATTTCTCTTTCTTTGTCTTGCTGGGGAATCCCCTACAATGTTTATCGTTTCTCTTTTTAAAACCCCTGAAACACTATAGTTCTGTTAAGGTAGAACTACCCCAACAGAATGGATAACTGCCAGCAACTTGTAACTGTTTTTAACTAATACATTTCATAAAGACACTAACTAATTAACAACCTACTTTCTGATGCTAATTCCTAATTAAAATTAACAGTTCACAGTTACTAATTTACCGGGTCCTATCGACCTTCTGGAAAATAAAACAAGTAAACAAAATAAAACAACCGACAAGTTTTGAGACCTGTCCAACTATGCATATGTGACTGTGTGTTCTGGTCTCTCCATGAGACTGTCAACCACCTTCTGTCTCCTCAGAGCTGGATGCTCCTGCATCAGGCTCCCGGGGTGGCAAAAAGTCATGGCTCCGTTCCATGAGGTCGTCGACAGAGTAGCCTGCCTTCTGTATTTGCGTCGCGTTAAGCCACGAACTGTCCTCTATTGGACGGTTCTTCCATTTCACCAAATACCGCAAATACTCCTTCCTGCGTGTGCGCTTAGCTACCTGTGTGTCCAGAATTCCTTCGATCTCAACGGGTGGTGCCATCGGCATCTGTCTCGTCCACGAATCTCCTTCACATTTGGTGTCCCGCGGTGGCTCTGCTGCTGCATTATCTGCTGAACCTGTGACATAAGGAAACAGATCTGCCACGTTAAAAATAGGGGAAATACCAATCCCTGGTGGCAACTGTAATTCATAGGCGTTCGCAGAAAATTTGCGAATGATCTTGCAGGGCCCGATTTTCTTGAATTTTAGCTTGCTGTACTCTCGCTTTGGAAATCGTTCCTTACGTAAGTACGCAAGGACTTCATCCCCGACATTGAACTGAACTTCCCGACGTTTTGTATCAGCTCGCTGTTTATACCTCTGACTGTTGTCCTGTAATTTCAGTTTAACCTGTTCATGCAAATTGCTCATAGCTTGGGAGAAATCTTCCCCATCAGCGCTCCGTTTTTCAAGTTTCCCCAAATCTCGTAACTCATGCACTCCTCTCGGATGCATGCCGTACAGAATCTGGAACGGACTGTATCCTGTGCTGCGGTTAGGGGAATCGTTGTATGCGAATTCCGCCTGAGCAAGTACACGGTCCCAAGTCCGGGAATTTTCACCTGTTAGACTTCTAAGAAAATTTCCCAGATTTCGGTTTACTACCTCCGTCTATCCATCCGTCCGCGGATGATAAGCGGAGCTGAACTGCAACTGGGTATTCAACTTTTTCCACAGAGTTCTCCAAAAATGACCAGTGAACTTTACATCTCTGTCAGAGATAATGGATCTTGGAAGTCCATGCAACCGCACAATCTCTGTAAAGAAAAGATGTGCTATGTAAGTAGCATCGCTGGTTTTCCTGCATGGTACAAAGTGCGCCATCTTTGAAAATCGGTCTACCACAACCATTACTGAATCAAAGCCTCGTTGTGTCTTCGGCAAACCCAGTACAAAATCCATACTAACTGAATCCCAAGGTCGACTAGGAATGGGTAATGGCATATAAAGTCCAGTGTTCTGACTGTGACCTTTTGCCAATTGACAAATTTTACACCTAGTCACATACCTCTGCACATCCCGCCGCAACTTTGGCCAAAAATAAAAATGCTGTACCTGAGCAATCGTTTTGTCAATTCCAAAATGTCCCGCCAGGCCTCCACTGTGTTTTTCCTGTATAATGTTCTCCCGCATAGAACAGTTGGGGATACACAACTGCCCTCCTCTAAACAGCAATCCTTCCTGTAGATTATAGTCTAGCCACTTGCTGTCATTTCGTAACAGCGGGTTTTGGCAAGCCTCATAGGCCTCCATAAACTCAGTGTCGGTCGGATACAACTCTTTTAGGTGTTCAAATCCCAAAATCTGCATCGTGCTTTCCTGTAGAAGCAACGTTCTCCTACTAAGTGCGTCTGCTACCTTATTTGATTGCCCACTAATGTGTTTTAGTACAAATGTGAAACTTTGCAAGTACTCAACCCAAGCTCCATGATTATGGTTCAATTTATGCTGCTGCATAATGTACTGTAACGCAGAATTATTAGAAAATAAAACAAATTCGTTACCTAACAGATAATGTCGCCAATGTTTTGAAGCTTGCACAATGGCGTAGAACTCCTTGTCGTAGGTTGAGTATTTCTGTCTGCTCTCATTTAGCTTTTCGCTGAAATAAGCAACTGGCCTGTCCTCCTGGCTAAGGACTGCCCCAATGGCTGTACCACTAGCATCGCAACGAACCTAAAAAAGTTTGTTGAAATCCGGCAGTCTTAACACTGGTCTTTCAGTAATCTTCTTTTTCAAGATCTGAAAACTATGTTCTGCTGCTTCAGTCCAGTGAAATGGCTGATTTATCTTCTTGATCGTATCCAACATTGGTGTGCAAATCTCGCTGAAATTTCTGATAAACTTCCTGTAAAAACTGGCTAGTCCATGGAAACTTCGAACTTCAAATAAACTTTTCGGAGAAGGCCAGCTAACTATAGCTGTCACCTTTTCTGGGTCCATTTTTAGTTCATTTTCTGCAATGACAAAGCCCAGATACACTAGTTCTCGCTGAAAAAAGGTACACTTCTTCAAATTAATTAACAACTTGTTCTGCTGTAACTTCCTCAACACACTCTGCAAATGTCTGAAATGTTCCTCCTTAGTCTTACTAAAAATCAGAATATCATCCAAGTAAACTATTACAAACTTACCATTAAATTCCTTCAGCACTTCATTCATCAGACGCATGAATGTGCTGGGAGCGTTGCTCAAACCGAAAGGCATCACAAGCCACTCATATAAGCCTTCGTTCGTCTTGAAAGCGGTCTTCCATTCATCTCCTTCCCGAATCCGGATCTGGTGATATCCACTCTTCAAGTCAATCTTCGAAAAATAAGCCGCTCCACTCAAACAATCCATCATATCGTCCATCCTAGGTAAAGGAAACCTGTACCTAACAGTAATTTTGTTAATAGCCCTGGAATCCGTACACATTCTCCACTCTCCTCCTTTCTTTGGAGCCAAAACAGTTGGTACTGCGCATGGGCTCATGCTCTCTCGAATCAAACCTTTGTCCAACAACTCCTGGACCTGTTTCCTAATTTCTTCATGATCTTTAGGACTCATGCGGTAAGCTGCTTTGTTTGGCAGGCTTGCTCCTGGTATAAAATCAATGCAGTGACTAATACCTCTCCTTGGTGGCAATTCATCTGGAAGATCATCTACCACAATGTCTCCAAAATCCTGCAGCAACTTCTGAACTTCTTCAGGCAAATCTGAAACCTGTGTATGAAGTACCACTACCTTTGGTCTCCTTATGACAACAAAGTTTATCTCACTGTCCTCAATCTGTTTTATAAATTCTTTTCCGCCTAACATCAGTGCTTTCACTCCATTAGCTTCTGCTGTATTTTCCTCCTTGATGGGTACAAGCGTATGCTTGATCCCATCTTTCACAAACTTATAGCAGTTGGTTTTTCCATCATGAACTGCACTTCTGTCAAACTTCCAAGGTCGTCCCAACAGTAAGTGACAGACATCCATTGGCATAACATCGCAAAGGATCTTGTCCTTATACTTACCGATCTGAAACTCCACCTCACACTGTTCGTCAACCAACAGTTGATGCCCTTTCTGCAGCCACGATACTTTGTAGGGAGTAGGATGTTTTAACTTCTTTAATCCCAGCTTTTCTACCATCTCCACAGCTACTAAATTATCGGTACTCCCACTGTCAATAATCAACTTACAGCACTTACCCCGCGACTTGCAAACAGTGCGAAACAAAGCCTTTCACTGATCTAGTTCTGCAACTTCTTTTGCTGGTTTTAACAGCACTTTATTTAACACCAAGGCTTCGCCTGTTTCTGGTGTATTCTCTGCTTCTTGAGGTGTCTCCTCAACATCCTCTGGCTGAGCAACATAAGCTCCTCTCCCACCTGCTGGTTCACCTTCAGGACATTCATACGACTTGTGTCCCCATTTGTGATAGCGATAGCACTGGACAGCTCCCCTGCCCCGACCATATCCTCGCCCCCGCTGAGGTGGTCGTCCTCCTCTAGTGCTATTGTCTTTTTCTACTGCTCCAGCAGATTTAGAGCTGTTGCTTTCTTCACCTGAACCTGCACCTCGGCCTCTTCCAAACATCTTACCTTTCCCCCTGCCAGTTCCACCTCCTCTTCTGGCATTTTTCTTCCGGTTAATTTTTTCTTCTGCCTTCAGCGCAAACTAATAGGCTTCATCCAATGTCCAGGGTGAAAGGATACCAATTTCATCCAAGATTTCCCGCCTTAAGCCATTCACAAATCTGGCTGTTTTCTCCGGGGTGTCTTCCACATATCCTGCTCGTAAATTCAACTTATAAAATTCCTCTGTAAATTCTTTAACAGTCATTCCCCTCTGCTTCAAGTTCTGTACCTGTCTGTACAACATGATCTGGTAATCTTTTGGCAGGAACTTCTCCTTCAGTTTTGCTTCCATTCTGGCCCACTTCTTTATAGGCTGTTTGTGTAGCCTTTTCCTTTCCGCCTTAACGTTGTCACACCACAAGGACGCATGTCCCTTCAGTTTGGTGGCGGCGAACTTCACCTGTTTGTCCTCACTGGTTTCCTCAAACTCAAAAAATTTATTGACTTCACTCAGCCAATCTAATAACACATCTGCAGACAAACTTCCGTCATAAGTAGGTAACTCATGCCTTGGCTTATGACTGGACAGCAAAACTGACTTCAACAATTTGAGTTCCGGTGTCACTCCTACAATCTCGTCCTCTGATTCAATTACTTCTTCATCACTGTCATCTGCTGGGTTTCTTCTTCCCCCAGCCTCCACCACTGCCAATCTTTCACGCAAAACTCGAATCTCCTCTCGAAGTCCATCATCTACTACCCTACGGACTACTCGTCCTCTTCCTCTTCCTCTTCCTCTTCCTCTTCCTCTTCCTTCACCTTCACCTTCTACCTGTTCCATTGGTTCTAACTCAAGAAACTAGCTCTGATACCACTTATGATGGCCTCCCGCCGTTTATGAGATATCTCCGCTCGACTGTACCCGCGTCCTGGATGAACTTTATGGTTGTCTTTAATGAACTGTACGCTTCCTTGGTATTCGGTTTAGGGTTTCGCCAGGCTTCACCAGTTACCCACCTACACTTGCCGGTTCCCTTGCATATACCTTACCCTTTTGTCAACTCTAATCTTTCCATTCGTCACTTTCGCTCCTCCTGCGCCGAAAACGTTAGCTCTGTAACTGTATGGGAACTCCTGTTCTTCGTGGTTCTGGTTTCGAGTGCCTGTTCATATGGATGTCTCTGGTTCTTGACTGTTATGGAGGTAAGGTTCCGCGCTTCACCTCGTGTTTCAGGTAAACAATGGTTCCCTGTTGTATTATTTGTAGACCTTCTCCCTCCGGCTCTTACGTGCTTGTTACGGGTCTTTCAGGTTGTAGTCGTTATGGTGGTCTTCTATATGTTTCCCTTAGCTCAGGTAAGGGTTTTACTCCAACCCTGTTCAGATTTCGATTTCCAAATGGTTATTTACGTTTTCACAGCTTCTAACTTATTCTTGTTTTTGTGGTAGGCGGTTCCAGGTAGCTGGGTTTGTGACTCAATGTGCTCCTCGCGTCTTAGCAAACGTTCGAGCTCCTTCTTCACGGGTAGTGTCTCCCCATTGTAGTCGACTGTAATTTATTTGTAATTTTTAGGCATGGTGCTGTTGGTGGTCCGTTTCCTGAACGGCAAAAGGAATGTCTCCGTTGTCTGTGTAACCCTCTTCGTTATATTTTGGTCTCGGCCTAAACTCTGTAATTTGTCACTTCGCTTTTCTTTAAACCCTTTATGGGTATGCCATGGCTTCAAGCCTTGCACTGTTTGATACTTGTCTGGTCTATTCCTTTAATGAAACTTTTATTTGCAAGGAATGTGCGTCTCTTGGACTGTATTTAATTATTTACAGTAGGTTAAAGAAATATTTCAAATGCTTATTTGCTACAGCCGTGGTTTGCTCTGTTCTCAAATAAGATGTGAGGGTTTGATTTTCTTGGTTACCTGAAAATGTATTTGAATGCCGAACTCTCGCTCGATTCTTCCTGGGAACGATGTTTGTATAACTGTACTCTACGCTGTTGGTTATTTGCTCCGTATGGGTTCTATCTGCACTCGTAGTCCTTCATTCTTCTATGCCTGTAGGTGATAATTTGTGGCTCTCGCTACTCTTGTTTACTCGCTGTTCTGTTACTCCGATACCAACTTGTCACACAGGAATTAGGTTATGATGCATGAAAAATTAATTATACAGTGGTGCAATAATTGTGAAATTGAATAATGAAAAATGTGAATTTGGGAATGACTGTATTTCTCTTTCTCTGTCTTGCTGGGGAAATCCCCTACAATGTTTATCGTTTCTCTTTTTAAAACCCCTGAAACACTACAGTTCTGTTAAGGTAGAACTACCCCAACAGAATGGATAACTGCGAGCAACTTGTAACTGTTTTTAACTAATACATTTCATAAAGACACTAACTAATTAACAACCTACTTTCTGATGCTAATTCCTAATTAAAAATAACAGTTCACAGTTACTAATTTACCGGGTCCTATCGACCTTCTGGAAAATAAAACAAGTAAACAAAATAAAACAACCGACAAGTTTTGACACCTGTCCAACTATGCATATGTGACTGTGTGTTCTGGTCTCTCCATGAGACTATCAACCACCTTCTGTCTCCTCAGAGCTGGATGCTCCTACATCATTTTTTCACTCAATACTATTAAAATCACTATGGATTATATTGCCCATTATTCATTTTATTTGAAGAATGCATGTTCTCCTCCTGCATTCTTCCAAGCCTTTGTGTTCTTGCCGAACACTTGCTTCCTACAGTTTCTTCGTGTACAACAAGGCTAGCATATGCATAAAACATTATAGCAGGTTAGCTCACATATCATCATAATCATTTGTATTACATACAACAAATAAACCATTGTTACTTATTCTTGATCCACTTCTTAATTATGTTTGTTGTTCAACTTCCAGGTTGGTCACCCTGCCAGACACACGCCCAGTATCTTCATGCATACCTGCACATAAGGTGTATTACACACATAGTTATACATATCATGTTTAAATCATGCCATGCATATATGCATACTAGTACCATATGCACTACTTCTACATAGTACAGTCTATACCACTGTATATCCTACCAATTGCCATAACATCACCTGCATGACATACACTTATTTGCATGTGTTTAATCAGGTTAGCAGTATGCAAAACATTCCTTTATCTATTTCCGGCATGTAGAACAACTATGTTTAGTTTCTTGCTAAGGAATTTATGGACCTGTTTCATTTCTATAATAGTCATCATGCACATTATAATAGCATCATAACAACCATTAGGCATATTATAACTCAAACATACCCATAACTGTTAGTTTTGGGATTAAATCTATCACATGTACTAAGCTTTGACAATAATGAAATACATCATAAAGCTGACTATGATACTCAATCTCTCATAAATATTTCAAGTCTCATGCCCATCAGAACAAATTTGGTTAGTTCTTAATAATCATTCAATACTTAAATAATCATGTCATAGTATTTCTTTCTTCCAACACCTTGTTGGTTCATGTAGGTCAAAACATTATGGTTAATCAATATGCACTTGCATACAACTCCCATGCAAGAGTTATAAGTGAAAACTTATACTACTCTCCACTTCACATCCTTAAGACCAAGGAATTCTTTATCCTCTCTTATCTTACTTAACGCACGTGTTATGTTAGCATTATATTTTTAAATCATTATGAGTGGTAATTCGGTAAAATAATTTACCTTCCCTATTTTCTACTTACTATCTCAAAGGCATTCTCAGAAGTAGCATCAAAACTTGCTTTTAGATTTCCATTATGTATTAAACTGGATGTGATTTTGAGGTCAGTCCATTGACCTCCTTGTCATATTAAGTATGTATACAATAGATTGTATCATTTTTATAATACCCACTTGACAATCCCATTCTCGACATAGGTTCTTAATTTCCCTGAGTTGATATTTTATTTAAGATTTCCTTTTATATGAAAACCATACAGTTGTAGTTTTAGTAGGTTGACCATGTCATCTATCAACCACTCATTTCTTACTGAACTAATTGGTTTTGATCCTGTTTCATTATAGTTTTCCATGGAGCCTACAACTATCCAACAACTTGCATGTTATCATTGGTTTAATGCCTTTCTCATATTTTCATTTAATGATTGTTAAGTCAACATAGTTTAATCTTAGATTTCTTCTCCAAAACCATTTACACCCCATATTACATGATAACTTCTTATTTAATTTTATTATAGTTTAGTTGTGGAAATTTTTTATTCCTTCACATATTAAGGTACATTCATGCATCTCGTTGTATTCCCTAATGAATCCTTCCTGTAAGTCACACTTGCATATTTTTCTTCTATATTCATTACTTATTTAATAGGATTAATATTGTATTAATCTGATGACTATGTTTTGTTCATGACTCTCAATTATTTAATTATCATGTTATAATCCTCACCTTCCAATCATGTCATTGTATCCACATAAGAATGTTTATCGATAGTTTAAGTTTTGTAAACTTTTAATGTTACTAACCATGTTATTTTCCCACTTTAGCACTGCTTTAGGTAACACATCTAAGTAATTTCTATTATCCAGATACCAGATATGCTCCTGCCCCCCCTAGAGCATCATCATACCATCAATATAAAATCACACCCAATTTTTGGATTGTTCTATATGATGGAAACATTAGGTTAACAATACCTAAGTTTATCCTGACTTCACCACATATCACCATCATTCTCAATATCGAAGCAACAATACTATTTAGCTAATCTCGGTCACATTATAATAGCCATGTGTAGCTTAGCATAACATCAATTTTTCGTGCTATATGTGTATATTATAACCATACTTAAACAAATTCAATCATCATCAATTTTAAGCCACTTATTTATTATGGCACATAGCCTGTAATAACAATTTAGTTATAACATTTTTCACACGACAGCAAGGATTAATATCCTTTAGTTTTCTTATCAAACCCGATGCTTAATTCTATTGTTTTAAACATAAACATAATAATAAGTTGTTCGTGCACACTTTTCCTATTTATCATTAGCACATAACAACCCAAGCATATATGCTAAAAAAATATAACCTCAAATATAGTTCAAGCAACTCAAAATCCTATACATGGATGAAAAGGTCAAATCTCTACATGTTATGGATATTTGTAACCGTCACGTTTCAAAACATAACTTTTGAAAAATTATATAATAATAGATAAAATTTTAAACGCCTCATTTACGAGGAACACAAAAAAAATACTTATTAGCATGTTAGATGTTTGTGTTATTCTTCACATTCCACTGTTTTCACCACATGAAAATACAACACCCCTCTCATGGAGTACATGTCTCTTCTTAATTAATTGATAGAAATTTGTGCAAGCAAGGTTATTAACACAAGTCCGAATTTTCAAGTATGGTAAGAGAGCTATTCATCATAACCATCACATCAAGTTAAACAACATTAGTTTATACCAAATTATCCTACCCAATTCATCCAAACTGTAATTAAATAAAAGCACCTAGATGATACACCTCTCAAAGTTGAGAGTATAAAGAAGACCCAACAAGTTTTTGGGTGGTGCCTTTGTACCAAATCGATAACTATAAAAGTTTGTATCTGCAAGGACCACACGACATTTACCCATTGTTTTAATGCAACAACATATTTATTATAATGTGATGGTTATGATTTTCCCAATAATTCTATTGTTTTTAGAGGGAGATTTCCACCATTTAAAATTTTGATTATGGATTCCTACCGGTCTGTGAGAGTAGACATACTGCCTTTGAGAATTCAGGGATCCCCTTATACAACAAAAAATAGACCAACTTTAATATTCCCATGCTTAGTATTACTTTTTTCCTTACTCTGACGATGCGACAAATCATGACAAGATGAAACCTAGAAAACATCTAATCAAGAAAACCAAAATAGTGTTTTCAATATCCACTAGCTTGCCTTAACAAGTGGCCTTTTCCCAATTCTAACAGGGTCAATGAAAAATATTATCATACATCGAACTTAAGTTATGTCTTCCATATATAATCATGTTTAACTCAGTAGTGATTTATATGTTCAGCCCAAGGGAATGCTAACGCATTCATTCATA
Organism: Pinus tabuliformis; assembly: GCA_031772625.1. Classification (NCBI taxonomy): domain Eukaryota; kingdom Viridiplantae; phylum Streptophyta; class Pinopsida; order Pinales; family Pinaceae; genus Pinus; species Pinus tabuliformis. The sequence goes on from CM062811.1 coordinate 741,102,504, forward strand.
GATTAGTTAGCATATTATGAGTCAATTTCTAAGTACATAGATGGACTGTTAACATGGCTAAAATAATATAACTTCTTCGTTGAAACTTAAAGAGGTTATCATAACCTTCATGATAATTTAGCCATACCCTTTAAAAACTCAACTATGACCTTCTAAATCATTAAACAGTTATCATTGACTTACGTTGAGGGAAAAACAAACTATCATGGTGGTTAAAGCAATTGATTTGAACCGTTGACTCCTTACCAAATTCCAACCACCACTACATTTACAATACAAGAACTACATAGGTTAACTTTCGCATGAATTCATCTCTTTGCATGATCTCTTCGTTTCTATGGCCACCATCAAGGCCAAGTCATCGTTGCAACAATGAATGATTGTTTTGGCCAAAAGTCCCATGGTCTACGTATTACGTTTTAAACTTCCATGGAATTCGTTGTTTAATTTTGGAGTTAGAATAAAAACAAATTTTAGACTATCCAAATCCAATTCTGAAGCCAACAAATCATTATATAAGGTAAGAAAAGAGTTCATGATGATCTCATGTTATTGGGTTTTATAACATAATTACATATACATAAAAACATCAATTCCACAATACTGCAGACGGTGGTAAGATAAGACACATCATTCCCGTAATGCTCCTTGGTTATGCTTGGATCATGCCGAGACCCAAACCCCCATAAAACATCAGAACTTTTTAACTTTCTCATCTGCACACCTGAAGGCTGTCATAGGCATTGCCTACACTTTCATTTATTTCTGGAGCAGCAGACTGCAGTTGGGAGCATCTTCTCCACAACTGCAAGACTACAACAGAAATGTATAAAACTAGCTTTTAACACGGCTCCCCTCATTATTTTTCTCTATAAGGCGGCACTGAATCATGTCAACGAACCAAAGGCACTCACAACTATAGAATTATATAATTTATTTAAGGATTGAGATGGTCCTTTTAATAATGCGTACCCTCTACACATTTGAGGAAAAGGCGTTGGGGATAAAAAATATCCTAGGTTGGAGCTTTTATCTGCGCGTGAGAATGTAGACGAGGAGTACCCTTTGCTGCGTGAAGGTGCCGTGTATTCTATGAAGGAAGGCCAAACCCCATCTCTGCGTGAAGTGCGTGAAGTGCTGCATGAGCAGAGCATAAAGAGTTTGCTAAATCTCTGTTGAAGGTGAAAATTTCCATGTAAATGGGTATACGACTGTAAGACCTGGTAAGGCATGCGTACCCCAGTAAATCACTGGTAAAGTCTGAATGTCCGCTTGGGTGATATGGGGATGCATGTGGTGGTATGATGAAGCATACTGAACTAGGACAGTGTGTGAGATTATCAAATACCTTAACATTGACTGGGTAGGGCCTGGAGGTGAGTGGTTGCTGGCTCACTTGGCAGATTTGGCTAGATTTGGTCAAGGAAAACCCAAAGTCAAGTTTAAAGGGGGGATTGTTAGATAAACTTGACCCTAAGGTGGAGTTGAGGTTATGTCAACAGTTATGGTTAACAGTTGTGGTTTTTGGGCACCTAGTATTGGTGACTCATGGTATTGAGCCCATGGTATTACATGTAGTTGAAGCCCTTAAAAGGCTTGTGTACTGGCCATTGTAGTGAGCCATGGTTGAGCGGTGAAGCTCAGGTTGTTGGCCGGCTTGGCTATGTTTTAGCCAAGGACAATAATAGATCTATTGTTGGTTGGTTTTTTCCCTCATGGTGTACATGGTTTGAATGTGTATTTCTTGATTGTTATATTTATTTCTCTTGAACCCTAACATTTTTTACTTATTCTGACTCAGGATAATAATCATTCCAACCTGGCAACTGCCATGTCAGCGAATATTTTGACAAGGAAACAACGACTCCGATTTTTTTTTTTTTTTTGATCTTTCATGGACAGTGTCGTTGCCTTTGTCGCTAAATTTCTTTCCTCTGAGCTATGACAAGGCACCTGACAAGAAACATTTACAAAAAGAGGAAACAATAGTAGCTTGTATTTTGTGTTGTTGTTTACACACTATCCATAAACCATGCTCTGCATTCAACCTCATCAGCGTGCATACTGATTGAGAAACCTTCTAATCATATTCAAAAAAGATATGCTATTTTCCCCAGCAGTGCAGCATAATTCACGTGTCAAGTAGCCATCACTTGCTCGAAGCTGAGCAATGTCGTCTGAACAAAGACTACTTTATGCTTATCTAATTATATTGTTGTAATTTCGTTGCACATCCTCCAGGATAACACACATGTCTGAATCCCAATGTCATAAGATTTCCCACAATCAACACAAGTCTGTCTGCAACTGGTGAAGCTAGGATATTCGAATAGACTATGAGGATGCAATTTCTAGTATCCATTACAACTTTTACTCATAAAACTCAGAATAAAACAACCGCCTCCTCATCGGTATGGCCTATACCCCAATGGTTGTTAGACAATGCAGTTAGATGGAGCTTATCTAGATCCTCTTACCATTTCTGAAAATAATATGTTTAATTTCCTTTCTGGCTGCTTTTACCATTTCTGAAAATAATACGTTTAATTTCCTTACTGGCTGCTCATGGATAGTCTGTCTATATCTGTAAGAATTTTTTTTCTTTTAATGGCACTATTATTTTGATGTTTTTAAAACATTCGTTAAACTTACAAGCATGGTTTGGTTTTTCCCTACATCAATAGCGTATTGGTGCTTCTAGTTAATATGGAGGAGGATTCCTGACACCATTAGGGGTATGAGAAAACCTCTCTCCTCGTTCAACCGTTATGATTGACTTAGCGAGGAATTCCATCACCTCTGATGCAGTAGTATGTTAATTAATGCATCGACCACTTTGATGCTTATAACAGAGACAATTGTTTAGGTGTGCGCACACCATATTGGTGGTTGTGTTAATTTTGGAAGTTTCAATTATGTAATATAGTCATAATCAAAAATTTCCAAAGTGTAAATCTCTGCAAATAGATGAGGAACATACCACATCCAACAATCTTGTTTGGGTGATAAACAATTCCAAACCATTGCTATCTACGGGAGAGCAGAGGCATTGCTCAAGGATATTCAATATGATACTCCCTTCACGAGGGAAAGGAAACCCATCTATAGTGCACGGCTCGATCACTAATGAAAATATAACTCAAGTGTGGTACTATATAATTATTCTACATAATACATGCAACAAGAACTTGATGTGTTTGCAGAGTTCGACATGTTATCGACAACCAATCTAACAAATTTGAGTTCCTCGAACATCAGATGCAAATTATTCGATAAGACATAGAGCAGTGGTTATGAAAATAATGAAATCATAGCATGCTCCGTCCATATATTTAGGTTTTCTAGGATACAAACATTTACGTAACTGCTGACAATATAAGGTCGAAACTTCCATGCAACTGAGTTGAATGCCTTAACGACATAAAGGAAGGAGTAACCCTACAGTAAATTTACCCATTTAGACTAATCTTATATAATTCCATTATTCTCATGGAGAGAAAACACAAGCAAAACCTCTCATATTTTAAATGGAATTATAGCTATAAAGGAAAGAGTACGAAATCAACATAATTTACCCATTTATACTTATCCTATATAATTTCGTCAGTTATCCTCATGGAGAGAAAACACAAGTAAACCCTCTCATATTTTAAGTAGAATTATAGCTATAAAGGAAATAGTACGAAATCAACATACAAGACATCATTCGCAAGCAAAACCAACTAAAACATCCCTTGGAGAGCGGAGCACCACCACCCAACCATGAATCGCCTTTGATTCCACCTGAGACGAGGTTTTTGCCATGGATCAAATGCCTCCAATTGATCTATGGAATGGGTATTTAATACACTATTTCATGATATAGTTTCCATTAGCGGTGTCCCACTTTTATTGATTTTTCCATTTGCCTAGGTCTTTTTCCAAAAGCTCGCCTTTATCTCCCATGAGGCTTTTCCTCATAAAAGCTTGCCTTTATCTCCCGCAAAGATTTTTTTTGCTTCCTTGATGGATATCTATTTCCAATCCATCCAATCTTATCTAGAATCACATCTTGAAGTTTATCATGAAAGATTTGTCCCTATTCCATTCCTCAATGGGATTTTGCAAGAATTTCATGTTTTGGTGCCTCGCTTTTCCAAATGATTTATTTATTAATTTATACAATAATATATTTATTTTTAATATTATAGATCACACCTAGCTTTTCTCATCTTAGGTTATGATAGGATTACACACAAGGGAGGGGTTTTACATAATCACTCCCTTAAATCTTACACCCTTGTCGGTGTATCCCTGCGTCATGTCCTCGTTCATAGGCAGCTGGCTTTTGAATCCACAGCTCTCATGGCCTTGCCATCTGACGCAAATCTTCCAATGTATATCAGTTACAAGAAGTGCTCCCAACACATCTCCTTTAATAGCTACTTTGAAACATTGTTTTCGACAGTTTGTAAGATATTTTAGATGCAGAAATGCAACTAAGCTTTACCATGACCAATATCATATTTTTTCACTCAATACTATTAAAATCACTATGGATTATATTGCCCATTATTCATTTTATTTGAAGAATGCATGTTCTCCTCCTGCATTCTTCCAAGCCTTTGTGTTCTTGCCGAACACTTGCTTCCTACAGTTTCTTCGTGTACAACAAGGCTAGCATATGCATAAAACATTATAGCAGGTTAGCTCACATATCATCATAATCATTTGTATTACATACAACAAATAAACCATTGTTACTTATTCTTGATCCACTTCTTAATTATGTTTGTTGTGCAACTTCCAGGTTGGTTACCATGCCAGACACACGCCCAGTATCTTCATGCATACCTGCACATAAGGTGTATTACAAACATAGTTATACATATCATGTTTAAATCATGCCATGCATATATGCATACTAGTACCATATGCACTACTTCTACATAGTACAGTCTATACCCCTGTATATCCTACCAATTGCCATAACATCACCTGCATGACATACACTTATTCGCATGTGTTTAATCAGGTTAGCAGTATGAAAAACATTCCTTTATCTATTTCCGGCATGTAGAACAACTATGTTTAGTTTCTTGCTAAGGAATTTATGGACCTGTTTCATTTCTATAATAGTCATCATGCACATTATAATAGCATCATAACAACCATTAGGCATATTATAACTCAAAGATACCCATAACTGTTAGTTTTGGGATTAAATCTATCACCTGTACTAAGCTTTGACAATAATGAAATACATCATAAAGCTGACTATGATACTCAATCTCTCATAAATATTTCAAGTCTCATGCCCATCAGAACAAATTTGGTTAGTTCTTAATAATCATTCAATACTTAAATAATCATGTCATAGTATTTCTTTCTTCCAACACCTTGTTGGTTCATGTAGGTCAAAACATTATGGTTAATCAATATGCACTTGCATACAACTCCCATGCAAGAGTTATAAGTGAAAACTTATACTACTCTCCACTTCACATCCTTAAGACCAAGGAATTCTTTATCCTCTCTTATCTTACTTAACGCACGTGTTATGTTAGCATTATATTTTTAAATCATTATGAGTGGTAATTCGGTAAAATATTTTTACCTTCCCTATTTTCTACTTACTATCTCAAAGGCATTCTCAGAAGTAGCATCAAAACTTGCTTTTAGATTTCCATTATGTATTAAACTGGATGTGATTTTGAGGTCAGTCCATTGACCTCCTTGTCATATTAAGTATCTATACAATAGGTTGTATCATTTTTATAATACCCACTTGACAATCTCATTCTCGACATAGGTTCTTAATTTCCCTGAGTTGATATTTTATTTAAGATTTCCTTTTATATGAAAACCATACAGTTGTAGTTTTAGTAGGTTGACCATGTCATCTATCAACCACTCATTTCTTACTGAACTAATTGGTTTTGATCCTGTTTCATTATAGTTTTCCATGGAGCCTACAACTATCCAACAACTTGCATGTTATCATTGGTTTAATGCCTTTCTCATATTTTCATTTAATGATTGTTAAGTCAACATAGTTTAATCTTGGATTTCTTCTCCAAAACCATTTACACCCCATATTACATGATAACTTCTTATTTAATTTTATTATAGTTTAGTTGTGGAAATTTTTTATTCCTTCACATATTAAGGTACATTCATGCATCTCGTTGTATTCCGTAATGAATCCTTCCTGTAAGTCACACTTGCATATTTTTCTTCTATATTCATTACTTATTTAATAGGATTAATATTGTATTAATCTGATGACTATGTTTTGTTCATGACTCTCAATTATTTAATTATCATGTTATAATCCTCACCTTCCAATCATGTCATTGTATCCACATAAGAATGTTTATCGATAGTTTAAGTTTTGTAAACTTTTAATGTTACTAACCATGTTATTTTCCCACTTTAGCACTGCTTTAGGTAACACATCTAAGTAATTTCTATTATCCAGATACCAGATATGCTCCTGCCCCCCCTAGAGCATCATCATACCATCAATATAAAATCACACCCAATTTTTGGATTGTTCAATATGATGGAAACATTAGGTTAACAATACCTAAGTTTATCATGACTTCACCACATATCACCATCATTCTCAATATCGAAGCAACAATACTATTTAGCTAATCTCGGTCACATTATAATAGCCATGTGTAGCTTAGCATAACATCAATTTTTCATGCTATATGTGTATATTTTAACCATACTTAAACAAATTCTATCATCATCAATTTTAAGCCACTTATTTATTATGGCACATAACCTGTAATAACAATTTAGTTATAACATTTTTCACATGACAGTAAGGATTAATATCCTTTAGTTTTCTTATCAAACCCGATGCTTAATTCTATTGTTTTAAACATGAACATAATAATAAGTTGTTCGTGCACACTTTTCCTATTTATCATTAGCACATAACAACCCAATCATATATGCTAAAAAACTATAACCTCAAATATAGTTCAAGCAACTCAAAATCCTATACATGGATGAAAAGGTCAAATCTCTACATGTTATGGATATTTGTAACCGTCACGTTTCAAAACATAACTTTTGAAAAATTATATAATAATAGATAAAATTTTAAACTCCTCATTTACGAGGAACACAAAAAAAATACTTATTAGCATGTTAGATGTTTTTGTTATTCTTCACATTCCACTGTTGTCACCACATCAAAATACAACACCCCTCTCATGGATTACATGTCTCTTCTTAATTAATTGATAGAAATTTGTGCAAGGAAGGTTATTAACACAAGTCCCAATTTTCAAGTATGGTAAGAGAGCTATTCATCATAACCATCACATCAAGTTAAACAACATTAGTTTATACCAAATTGTCCTACCCAATTCATCCAAACTGTAATTAAATAAAAGCACCTAGATGATACACCTCTCAAAGTTGAGAGTATAAAGAAGACCCAACAAGTTTTTGGGTGGTGCCTTTGTACCAAATCGATAACTATAAAAGTTTGTATCTGCAAGGACCACACGACATTTACCCATTGTTTTAATGCAACAACATATTTATTATAATGTGATGGTTATGATTTTCCCAATAATTCTATTGTTTTTAGAGGGAGATTTCCACCATTTAAAATTTTGATTATGGATTCCTACCGGTCTATGAGAGTAGACATACTGCCTTTGAGAATTCAGGGATCCCCTTATACAACAAAAAATAGACCAACTTTAATATTCCCATGCTTAGTATTACTTTTTTCCTTACTCTCACGATGCGACAAATCATGACAAGATGAAACCTAGAAAACATCTAATCAAGCAAACCAAAATAGTGTTTTCAATATCCACTAGCTTGCCTTAACAAGTGGCCTTTTCCCAATTCTAACAGGGTCAATGAAAAATATTATTATACATCGAACTTAAGTTATGTCTTCCATATATAATCATGTTTAACTCAGTAGTGATTTATATGTTCAACCCAAGGGAATGCTAATGCATTCATTCATAGATTATTTAGCATATTATGAGTCAATTTCTAAGTACATAGATGGACTGTTAACATGGCTAAAATAATATAACTTCTTCGTTGAAACTTAAAGAGGTTATCATAACCTTCATGATAATTTAGCCATACCCTTTAAAAACTCAACTATGACCTTCTAAATCATTAAATAGTTATCATTGACTTACGTTTAGGAAAAACCAAACTATCATGGTGGTTAAAGCAATTGATTTGAACCGTTGACTCCTTACCAAATTCCAACCACCACTACATTTACAATAAAAGAACTACATAGGTTAACTTTCACATGAATTCATCTCTTTGCATGCATCTCTTCGTTTCTATTTTCGGCCACCATCAAGGCCAAGTCATTGTTGCAACAATGAATGATTGTTTTGGCCAAAAGTCCCATGGTCTACGTATTACGTTTTAAACTTCCATGGCATTCGTTGTTTAATTTTGGAGTTAGAATAAAAACAAATTTTAGACTATCCAAATCCAATTCTGAAGCCAACAAATCATTATATAAGGTAAGAAAAGAGTTCATGATGATCTCATGTTATTGGGTTTTATAACATAATTACATATACATAAAAACATCAATTCCACAATACTGCAGACGGTGGTAAGATAAGACACATCATTCCCGTAATCCTCCTTAGTTATGCTTGGATCATGCCGAGACCAAAACCCCCATAAAACATCAGAACTTTTTAACTTTCTCATCTGCACACCTGAAGGCTGTCATAGGCATTGCCTACACTTTCATTTATTTCTGGAGCAGCAGACTGCAGTTGGGAGCATCTTCTCCACAACTGCAAGACTACAACAGAAATGTATAAAACTAGCTTTTAACACGGCTCCCCTCATTATTTTTCTCTCTAAGGCGGCACTGAATCATGTCAACGAACCTGTAACGCCCTGGCGTTTTGGGCAGGGCGCGCTCCACACCTCACGACGGAGGCTTGACCCGCGGGCGAAACGGGCAGGTCGACACGTGCACGGTGACCCGACGGGCGGTTAGCGGACAGCGGTTGGGCGAAGCTTGGTACGCGGGTGCAGTCACCCGACCGGGCAAACAAACGCACGGGACAAGTTTGTGTAGACAAACGAAGGACCGGGCGACATATTGGTTGGGCGACCCAAGGGCGCACCGCACACGATGGGCGGGCGACCCATGGGCGACCCGCGCCGAAGGACGAGACGACCGGGCGATGACACACGACGGTGTGAAGGGCGCGGGCAGAGTTCGGTGAGGCGCGGCAGAACACACAGGCGGAAGTTTGTATAGCGGGCGAGTCGGGTGGGCGTCCCCGCCATGCGACGGACGAACGAAACAGAACACACGGGCGAAAGTTTGTATAGCGGGCGAGCCGGGTGGGCGTCCCCGCCATACGACAGATGAATGAAATAGAACACACGGGCGAAAGTTTGTATAGCGGGCGAGTCGGGTGGGCGTCCCCGCCATGCGACGGACGAACGGAACAGAACAGCGGGCGGAAGTTTGTGTAGCGGGCGAGCCGGGTGGGCGTCCCCACCATGCGACGGACGAACGAATATAACAGCGGATGCGGGCGTACAGCGAGGACGTGCGGCAGGCGATGTGAACAGGCAGCAATACGAGGAAGGGACGAGCCAGCAGCGACGTAACATGCGCACTCATATACTTAACAAAATAATGCGATGACAGTTCGAAGGTTTATAAGGGGCGAGGGCGGCCTTGCCTTAAGGCAAGGGCCGACCTGCCCATAAATTATTAAAGGGCTTCAACGCACAAAATCGGGGGTCGGCTTGGGTGTTGACACCCCTCAAACAAATGAGCAGGGAAGCATATATATAAGTGAACGCTGAGGTTCATTTGGACAATCAACCAACGAACAAGGCACTTCGCTCTCTTGGTGCTCGCTCTAGAGACAAGAGAACAGTAAGTGCACACTCCTCATGCGCATTTGGTGAATAAGGTGCGCAGTCCAGCCGAGATCAATTCGGAGGTCGAAGAAGGTCACGGTGAACGGTTTAGTGCAGAAAATAACGTGGTGGAGTTTGGGAGCTCGGGTGAGCTCGTGTCTACCGTGGGTATCTTTGTATTGGACTGTTGTAACGGCAATCTTGCCTTGATTGTAATCTTTTAAGTGTTGGCCATGGGTTCTAGCCCGGCATACTTGTAAATTGAAGATCTTCATATATATAATATATTGGGCGGACTCTACCAGGAGTTTCCCCTCCCATTCTAAATTATTGTTGCAATTGTCTCTCGGTTTTAAATTTCATATAATGATGTTATGAATGGATGTGAAGTTTTATGAAGATTAATATTTACGGTTATAAGTAAAGGCATATTTATATCAGTTTAAGGTTGGTGATATTGGTTAAGGCATAGTCCATAAACGGGAACTTGTTAAAAAGTGAACGTTCGGTGGTGCCGCACCTTGCTGGGCACGGAAAAAAATTAACCGTGGACTTGGGGGCGTGACAGGTGGTATCAGAGCTCGGTCTAGAGCTGGTGAGCGGGGTTGCTCACACACTTGAAAGTTGACAGTGGACAAGGTTCTTGCAGGTGACTTGGGGAAGCCGATGAATGGTCAATACAAGGTCACAAAAGAAAATGGCCACTAACTCTCAAGCCGGATCTAGCCATACAATGAAGGATCCCGCAAAAGATCCTCATCTTGAGTTCATCGAGAAAGTGATGGAAAAGATAGAGACTTTAGAGTCTTCTTGGCACCAAGACGTGGATTCACTTACAAAGGAACGTGAAGCTGTCTTGAAGGTCAGAGAAGGGCTTGTAGAACTCCGCACACGACATGAGGAGCTCAAGACATAGTATGAATACACAGATCTTCTGTGTACGCAATTGGAAGAAAGGCTCAAGGAAGTCGAAGATTCAAGAGACCAAGGCCTTGCAGAAATCACAAACTTGAAAAAGACTCTTGACAAGGTGAATAAGAGTCTTGATCAAGCCCAGGACGAGATTGCGGTATTGAAGAAAGCCATGAGGCATAACTCAGGTGGAGGAGTACCTCATGTAAAGGTCAAAGAACCGGAATCATATGATGGTACAAGAAGTGCGAAGACTCTTGGTAACTTCTTATGGGACATGGAGCAGTACTTGGAACGATTGAATCTACCTGATGGAGAGACACAAGTCAAGGTAGCCGCTCAATTCCTAACGAATGATGCCAAGATGTGGTGGCGAAGAAGGGTGGATCAGATTATCAATGGTAATGCTGAAGACATCACTTCGTGGGGAGACATGAAGAAAGCTTTGCAAACCCACTTCAGTCCTCAGGATGAAACATGGGAAGCAAGGACGAAAATCAAGTTCATCAAACAAACCGGGAGCCTACAAGCATATTTACGAGAGTTCTCAAGTGCAGCTTTGGAACTTCCCGACATGGCTGAAAGGTACAAGGTGTTCAACTTTATTATTGGGTTGAAGCATTGGGCACGCAATGAGGTGAAGAGGCAAAAGATTAGAACACTTGAGGAGGCTTTTGCTGCGGTTGACAGGTTGGAGGACCACTATGATGAGACTTCTAATAAGGAAAAGAAGCCCGACAAGCCAAAAGACAAGAAGAAGGAGGAGGCTCCGAAACCAGATGATGGTGCAAAGATGAAGAAGCCTTTGAAGTGTTGGTTATGCGAAGGACCACACACGGTAAAGAATTGCCCATTTAAACCAAAAGTGACCGCTGTCACACAACCTGCTGAGGAGGATGACAATGCTTCTGTAGGAATGATGCAGATACTTGGTGCAGCTGCTACCACAGATGTAGCTTCTAGAAGAGATCCGGAAAGAAACAGGTTGGAGTATGTTCAAATGAAGGTTGGTGAGGCCGAAGTACTTACTATGGTTGATAGTGGGGCTTCACATAACTTCATGAGTGAAGACACCGCAAGGAGACTTGGACTGAAATTTGTACCTGTGAAGGCACAAATGAAGACAGTGAATGCTCCTCCTATGGCAATCCTTGGTATGGCTGAGAAGGTAGACACTACACTTGGTGAATGGGCCGGGAAGGTGGACTTCACCATAGTGCGGATTGATGACTATGAGGCAGTATTGGGGATGGAGTTTATGAAGCAGTTTGAAGCTATGGTTGTGCCACATTTGAGGAAGCTCTTTATTTATGATGGAAAAGGGGATGTACCCATTGGCGTTCCAACCATTGGGGTGACAAAACCTGATCATAAGTTAGGAGGAATGCAGATGGAGGACGAGATAAAGGTAGACAAGCGGTTGTCTACGATGGAGAGAAAGGTTGCAGAACAATCCGAGGTCATCCGTACACTTTCAGATAGCATCTTGGACTTATCAAGAAGGCTAGAGATGGTGGAGGATGACGATGATGATGATGAGCTGTTTGTGAGGCCGAATGTTCGAAAGGAAGATCAAGAAGCGTATCTACGAAGGATGGAAGTGGAGGATCCCGATAGGTGGATCGAACTGATTAGTGAGAAAGAGCTTCCAGGCTCTTCTCGCTCCAAATTTTTCTAGATAACATGGAGGAAGGGGCTCATTGTTAAGCTGCTCATGGCAGTGAGCCCTCAACTTGGTTGAGCAGGTATGGTGTTTCTAAACATGCTGCAGAAAGATGGGGTTTCCATGGACCTGGGCATGGAACCATGGAGATAAGCGTTGGCACATGGTTAGGATGTGTGACACTTGTCATGCATGGGCAGATTGACTCTTGAAGATGTCTTGGTGAAGGAGTCACTAAGACGGAATGTTGTCGGGACGACAACGTCTTCAGGTGGAGGAGAATGTAACGCCCTGGCGTTTTGGGCAGGGCGCGCTCCACACTTCACACGGCGGAGGCTTGACCCGCGGGCGAAACGGGCAGGTCGACCCGTGCACGGTGACCCGACGGGCGGTTGGCGGACAGCGGTTGGGCGAGGCTTGGTATGCGGGTGCGGTCACCCGATCGGGCAAACAAACGCACGGGACAAGTTCGGGTAGACAAACGAAGGACCAGGCGACATATTGGTTGGGCGACCCAAGGGCGCACCGCACACGATGGGCGGGCGACCCATGGGCGACTCATGCCGAAAGACGAGACGACCGGGCGATGACACACGACGGTGTGAAGGGCGCGGGCAGAGTTCGGTGAGGCGCGGCAGAACACACGGGCGGAGGTTTGTATAGCGGGCGAGCCGGGTGGGCGTCCCCGCCATGCGACGGACGAACGAAACAGAACACACGGGCGAAAGTTTGTATAGCGGGCGAGCCGGGTGGGCGTCCCTGCTATACGACAGACGAACGAAACAGAACACACGGGCGGAAGTTTGTATAGCGGGCGAGCCGGGTGGGTGTCCCCACCATGCGACGGACGAACGAAACAGAACAGCGGGCGGAAGTTTGTGTAGCGGGCGAGCCGGGTGGGCGTCCCCGCCATGCGACGGACGAACGAATGTAACAGCGGATGTGGGCGTACAGCGAGGATGTGTGGCAGGCGATGTGAACAGGCAGCAATACGACGAAGGGACGAGCCAGCAGCGACGTAACGTGCGCACTCATATACTTAACAAAATAATGCGATGACAGTTCGAAGGTTTATAAGGGGCGAGGGCGGCCTTGCCTTAAGGCAAGGGCCGACCTGCCCATAAATTATTAAAGGGCTTCAACGCACAAAATCGGGGGTCGGCTTGGGTGTTGACACCCCTCAAACAAATGAGTAGGGAAGCATATATATAAGTGAACGCTGAGGTTCATTTGGACAATCAACCAACGAACAAGGCACTTCGCTCTCTTGGTGCTCGCTCTAGAGACAAGAGAACAGTAAGTGCGCACTCCTCATGCGCATTTGGTGAATAAGGTGCGCAGTCCAGCCGAGATCAATTCGGAGGTCGAAGAAGGTCACGGTGAACAGTTTAGTGCAGAAAATAACGTGGTGGAGTTTGGGAGCTCGGGTGAGCTCGTGTCTACTGTGGGTATCTTTGTATTGGACTGTTGTAACGGCAATCTTGCCTTGATTGTAATCTTTTAAGTGTTGGCCATGGGTTCTAGCCCGACATACTTGTAAATTGAAGATCTTCATATATATAATATATTAGGCGGACTCTACCGGGAGTTGCCCCTCCCATTCTAAATTATTGTTGCAATTGTCTCTCGGTTTTAAATTGCATATAATGATGTTATGAATGGATGTGAAGTTTTATGAAGATTAATATTTACGGTTATAAGTAAAGGCATATTTATATCAGTTTAAGGTTGGTGATATTGGTTAAGGCGTAGTCCATAAACGGGAACTTGTTAAAAAGTGAACGTTCGGTGGTGTCGCACCCCGCTGGGCACGGAAAAAAATTAACCGTGGACTTGGGGGCGTGACAGAACCAAAGGCACTCACAACTATAGAATTATATAATTTATTTAAGGATTGAGATGGTCCTTTTAATAATGCGTACCCTCTACACATTGGAGGAAAAGGCGTTGGGGATAAAAAATATCCTAGTTTGGAGCTTTTATCTGGGCGTGAGAATGTATTTTTTACTTATTCTGACTCAGGATAATAATCATTCCAACCTGGCACCTGCCATGTCAGCGAATATTTTGACAAGGAAACAACGACTCCGATTTTTTTATTTTTTTTTTGGGATCTTTCATGGACAGTGTCGTTGGCTTTGTCGCTAAATCTCTTACCTCTGAGCTATGACAAGGCACCTGACAAGAAACATTTACAAAAAGAGGAAACAACAGTAGCTTGTATTTTGTGTTGTTGTTTACACACTATCCATAAACCATGCTCTGCATTCAACCTCATCAGCGTGCATACTGATTGAGAAACCTTCTAATCATATTCAAAAAAGATATGCTATTTTCCCCAGCAGTGCAGCATAATTCACGTGTCAAGTAGCCATCACTTGCTCGAAGCTTGAGCAATGTCGTCTGAACAAAGACTACTTTATGCTTATCTAATTATACTGTTGTAATTTCGTAAAAATCATTCCAATGCACATCCTCCAGGATAACACGCATGTCTGAATCCCAATGTCATAAGATTTCCCACAATCAACACAAGTCTGTCTGCAACTGGTGAAGCTAGGATATTCGAATAGACTATGAGGATGCAATTTCTAGTATCCATTACAACTTTTACTCATAAAACTCAGAATAAAACAACCGCCTCCTCATCGGTATGGCCTATACCCCAATGGTTGTTAGACAATGCAGGTAGATGGAGCTTATCTAGATCCTCTTACCATTTCTGAAAATAATATGTTTAATTTCCTTTCTGGCTGCTTTTACCATTTCTGAAAATAATACGTTTAATTTCCTTTCTGGCTGCTCATGGATAGTCTGTCTATATCTGTAAGAATTTTTTTTCTTTTAATGGCACTATTATTTTGATGTTTTTAAAACATTCGTTAAACTTACAAGCATGGTTTGGTTTTTCCCTACATCAATAGCGTATTGGTGCTTCTAGTTAATATGGAGGAGGATTCCTGGACGAGGTTCTGTTAATCCTAACACCATTAGGGGTATGAGAAAACCTCTCTCCTCGTTCAACCGTTATGATTGACTTAGCGAGGAATTCCATCACCTCTGATGCAGTAGTATGTTAATTAATGCATCGACCACTTTGATGCTTATAACAGAGACAATCGCTTAGGTGTGCGCACACCATATTGGTGGTTGTGTTAATTTTGGAAGTTTCAATTATGTAATATAGTCATAATCAAAAATTTCCAAAGTGTAAATCTCTGCAAATAGATGAGGAACATACCACATCCAACAATCTTGTTTGGGTGATAAACAATTCCAAACCATTGCTATCTACGGGAGAGCAGAGGCATTGCTCAAGGATATTCAATGTGATACTCCCTTCACGAGGGAAAGGAAACCCATCTATAGTGCACGGTTCGATCACTAATGAAAATATAACTCAAGTGTGGTACTATATAATTATTCTACATAATACATGCAACAAGAACTGGATGTGTTTGCAGAGTTCGACATGTTATCGACAACCAATCTAACAAATTTGAGTTCCTCGAACATCAGATGCAAATTATTCGATAAGACATACAGCAGTGGTTATGAAAATAATGAAATCAAAGCATGCTCCGTCCATATATTTAGGTTTTCTAGGATACAAACATTTACGTAACTGCTGACAATATAAGGTCGAAACTTCCGTATTAGGAAATTGAATCTGGCATGTCTGCGGGAGGAAAAATGGAATGGCGCTGAACCAGTGGAAGAATGATTGTATCTTGCGATATAATCAATTTGTCAAGGGCCCATTTCAGAGTGTTGTCGTGCTTTTTGGTGCCGTTTATGGCCACCATTAAGCTCCTTGCATTGAAAATGTCCATGCAGTGGAATATTTACTTTAATAGAAGTCCTCATCTATATATATATAGTAAGATTAAAACTACAGATATATCATTGTCCATACCCTTTAAATGATAACAAGGTGCTTATGGGATGCTGAATTTTGGACGGTGTTTTTGAAAGCATATAACCCCATATTCATTAAATTTAGTTGCTTGATCCAACCAAATTATCATGCATATGTTAATAATTCCTCAACAAAACATATAACCTTTGGAATCAATCTTAAGTAATTTTAAAGTCAAGAAAATCAATACATTATTAACATATTCTAAGTTCTACAATCCAATTTTGTCTTTATGGATCTTTGGATTTTATAGTTAAAACCCGTAAATGAAAACGATATGGAGGTGGATTCTCCATATGC
Organism: Pinus tabuliformis; assembly: GCA_031772625.1. Taxonomy (NCBI): domain Eukaryota; kingdom Viridiplantae; phylum Streptophyta; class Pinopsida; order Pinales; family Pinaceae; genus Pinus; species Pinus tabuliformis. Next base: position 741,119,189 of record CM062811.1, read on the forward strand.
CTCACCATTTGAACTTTGCTATGACACCATTTGTAACATACCTCCGGGGCCTACCCAGAAATATAACCCCTAACTCTGTAAGTTTCTTAAAGTTTCCTTTAGATATAATTAAGATTTCATGGTCCTTACAACTAATCTAACTACTGCATAATATCCATTAAGGAACGTTATACTATTGAGATTCACTTAAAGGTTTTATTGCACAACTGTTCTGCAGGAATACACATAACATTATAGTCATATGATATTTCTTAGTTAATTATATGATGGTGAGTTGTAGATTCCATAGCCATCCCCAAGTTAGTATTAACAATTACCTACTATGCTTCCAGTATTAACACTCTAAAAGGAGTCTTAAGTGTAACCATGATCATTCTCATAACTAAATAATCATATTGCTCATGTGTACAAGTATTGTCACCCACTTAATATGCTCCTATTGCTATCTTTACACTAGGATGTAGTAAGATAACATGCATAATAAAAATCCATCATTTCCATAATAAAGATAACTCTATCTTCCATGCAGTTGAATTGAATGCTTTAGCAAAATCAAAGGAGTAACAATATAATAATTTTACCCATGTATACTTATCCTATATAATATCGTTAGTTATTCTCATGTGGAGAAAACACAAGCAAAACCTCTCATATTTTAACTCGAATTATAACTATAAAGGAAAGAGTACGAAATCAACATACAAGACATCGTTCGCAAGTGAAACCAACTAGAACATCCCTTGGAGAGCAGAGCACCACCACCCAACCATTAATCATCTCTGATGCCTCCCAAGCCATGGTTCTTGCCATGTATCAACTCCCTCCAATTGATCTATGCAATAGGTATTTAATACCCTCTTTCATGATATAGTTTCCATTAGCAACATATTTCTTTTATAGATTTTTTCATTTTCCTAATCCTTTTTGTGAAAAATCTATGGTTTATCTCCCATGAGGCTTTTCCTCATAAAATCTTTCCTTTACGTCCGGCAAATATTTTATGTTTTTTCCTTGATGGATATCTATCTCCAATCCATTCAAGCTCATCTAGAATCACAACTAGAAGCTTATCATGAAAGATTTATCCCTATCCCATTGCTCAATGAGGTTTAGCAAGAATCTCATCTCTTTGTGTCTAGCTTTTCCAAGTGATTTATTTATTTATTCAATAATATATTTTGTTTTCATGTTACATATCACACCTAGCTTTTCTCATCTTAGGTTACAATAGGCTTAGACACAAGGGAGCCTATTGTAACCTAAAATATTCTTTTATGGAAAGTTTTCAACTGAGCCTATTATGTTTCATCATACAAGAAATATGGAAATGTGGTATAATTCTATCACAAAAGAATGATTCTTTTTCACTATGGAACATTACATACTCTTGAATTTTCTTATCAATCTCAAATATAACAATGTTCTTCCAAAAGACTAAAGCTATATTAAGATCATCTGAACACCTTCTCTCTAATTCATAATGAAAGTTATGTACCATGGTTGTATGTAACGTATATGAAATTTTTACTATTACAAAACCACAAACTTGACCATAAATTATCCAACCCTTTTATCTAATTAACATATAACTTAAATAAATAGCATCATATTAAATTAACTTTTTTATATTTCAAATCAAATGAATTGATTTTTTTACTTTAGTTTATTTAATAACTTTATGGATTCAATAAAATTACAACATTCTGTTACACTTTACATTTACATTAAACACTCATAATTGTGAGCATTAACATATGGAATTTAAAACATATAAACTTAAATTTAAACTCCATTTGGATAGTGCATGAAAATCAAAATACAAATATCGCTTTATTCTAATATCTAACTTTAAACTGAAAACATATTATTAAGAAATTATGATTCTTGTTTATATCCCCATTACATACAATTGGGATTGCTTATCAATTGCAAATTAAAAATTGTTTTTGCAAAATATGATATTGACATCGGGTAGATAGTTTCAATCTAATCCATAAAAAAAAGATGATGTACCACATCTACACATGAAATTTATACCATTACAAAATCATAATCATAAATCTGTCTATACTTTTCTATAAATTATTCCATCCCTTCATCTACCTCAATTAACATCTATCTTAAAAGAATTAATTTATGTATTTTAATTAAAATAAAATAATTTTTTTAATTTAGTTTTTTCTAATGACTTTATGCATTAATAAAATTACATTGTTGCATTACATTTAACAAAAACACCCTTTCCGTTGGCATTAAATACATAAAATTGTTAACATTAATATTTAGAATTTAAAACATAAAATTTAAATTTTAACTCGAGTGCATTAAACATATCAAAAGGAAAATACAGATATAACTTTATTTTAACATCTAATTTTTAGCTGAAATTTTATCTTTAAAAGATCAGGAAATCCAAACAAATTACCGGCCATTAATAATGTTTCCTTTTCGGGATTCAGAGGGGCTGACCTTGACTCTGAATGTCAAACGGCCTACATATGAATGTTCTACCGTGTACCCTACGAAGTAAGACTCTGCCCATGCGACCATCGTGTAATTCCATTCAATATTCCGCTCCGCTCCTCCCCTCTCGATCCTTTATTTATAGGCGATCCCGGTGGGTATAGTATGTATGAAAGTATTCCCAGAGCGCAAAACGTCCATATATCTCAATTTCCCAAAAATTAACGAACAATCAATTCTCACTTCAGCGGATTATAGTATTTCGCACTTCCGATTATCAGTGAAAATGGTAATGGCGTTGCCGATGAAAAACGGTGCGTGTGGTCTGTTTGTTGTTGGTCTCACACTGCTTATGACAACATTGTTGTTTAACGAGGTCCCAATAGTTGTGGTTGCTGCTCCTCCGGGATCGCAAAACAACCCACATTCTCCAGCTCCCCCTCGTCCATATGTTAAATCTTCAGCCGAGAAAGCAGCACCAGTAGTGTGTCCTCCCAAATCTCACTGCAGCAACAATGTTCCAACTCCCCCTGGATGCAGCTGTACTCCGCCTAGAGAGTCAATTAAGAATATAACTTCCTTCCGAAACAAAAACCGTCTGGCACGTCAATTCTAGTTCCACCGTATATATTTTGTTATCTGAGCCATAAGCACTATGTCACCACATAGATTCTAGTTTTACATTATACATTTCGATATTTCCCTTGCACTCCCCTTATTGTTGAAGCTTCCATCTTTATGAATAAGCATCGAAATTTTTCATTCGTATCAATAAAGGAAATTTTTTAATCCAGATTTCTGAAGAACATCGATCTGTCTATTTTGCACGATAAATGAAATGAAAGATATATATAGGAAGTAAATATCATTAAATATCAAATTAACATGATTTTTGAATTATTTGTTTATTTTGAATAGTTTAAAAAATAAAAAAAATTAAACTAAAAAAGTTGTTAATTTACAATATATTTTTCTAGATATTGTGAAAAAGTTGCACTGATGGAATGTGTGTCCATTTTTACCTTTTCCTCGAATAAAATCCTGAAAAATAATATGGACAACAATTGTGAATTCAATACAAGAATCCAGTGAAAGTTTGTATTAAGCTTATATGATTGTAGCTCATTTTTGTTTCCATATATATATATATATATATATAAAAACCATAGATGTAATATTATGGCAATCATAGATGTAAGAGTTTATTGAACATGTTAAATTCATATATTCAATAAAATGTTATATCTTTTATGATTTTCAAGCAATCAAGCAATCAAAACTAAGGAGTTATGGTTATGCTAATGAGTTATGGTCATGTCTTTGTGCGCGTTAAATTCATATATTCAATTGTTATACTTTTTATGATTTTCAAGTAATCAAGTAATCAAAACTAATGAGTTATCATGTAACGTACTTCCTAGTCTCTAACATCATAATTTTTTTAAAATTTCCTTTTGATACATTTAAGATTCCATGCTCTTATATTCAATAAAATGTTATACTTTTTATGGTTTTCAAGTAATCAAGTAATCAAAACTAATGAGTTATCATGTAATGTACTTCCTGGTCTCTAACTCCGTAATATTTTTAAAATTTCCTTTTGATACCATTAAGATTCCATGGTGTTTACCTCTAATCTTACTACTGCATCACATCAGTTAAGATTCCATGGTGTTTACCTCTAATCTTACTACTACATCACATCAAGTAAGGAACCTTATAGAATTGACCATTCACTTAGAGGTTTTATTCCAGAAAGCACACACATAACATTATAGTCATACAATATTCCTTAGTTAATTATATGATGATTAGTTGTAGATTCCATAGATATCCCGAAGTTAATATTAACAATTACCTACTATGCTTCCACTATTAACATTGTAAAGAAGTATCGTGTAATTGTGATCATTCTCATAAACCCATACTCAGATCGCTCATGGGTACAAGTAGTGTCACCCATTTAATATGCTCCTACCATTATCTTCACACTAGGATGCAGTAAGATCACATGCATAATAAGAATATGTCATTCTGATAATAAAGATAACTCTATATTCCATGCAACTGAGCTGAATGCCTTAACGACATAAAGGAAGGAGTAACCCTACAGTAAATTTACCCATTTAGACTAATCTTATATAATTCCATTATTCTCATGGAGAGAAAACACAAGCAAAACCTCTCATATTTTAAATGGAATTATAGCTATAAAGGAAAGAGTACGAAATCAACATAATTTACCCATTTATACTTATCCTATATAATTTCGTCAGTTATTCTCATGGAGAGAAAACACAAGTAAACCCTCTCATATTTTAAGTAGAATTATAGCTATAAAGGAAATAGTACGAAATCAACATACAAGACATCATTCGCAAGAAAAACCAACTAAAACATCCCTTGGAGAGCGGAGCACCACCACCCAACCATGAATCGCCTTTGATTCCACCCGAGACGAGGTTCTTGCCATGGATCAAATGCCTCCAATTGATCTATGGAATGGGTATTTAATACACTATTTCATGATATAGTTTCCATTAGCGGTGTCCCACTTTTATTGATTTTTCCATTTGCCTAGGTCTTTTTCCAAAAGCTCGCCTTTATCTCCCATGAGGCTTTTCCTCATAAAAGCTTGCCTTTATCTCCCGCAAAGATTTTTTTTTCTTCCTTGATGGATATCTATTTCCAATCCATCCAATCTTATCTAGAATCACATCTTGAAGTTTATCATGAAAGATTTGTCCCTATCCCATTCCTCAATGGGATTTTGCAAGAATTTCATGTTTTGGTGCCTCGCTTTTCCAAATGATTTATTTATTAATTTATACAATAATATATTTATTTTTAATATTATAGATCACACCTAGCTTTTCTCATCTTAGGTTATGATAGGATTACACACAAGGGAGGGGTGTTACATAATCACTCCCTTAAATCTTACACCCTTGTCGGTGTATCCCTGCGTCATGTCCTCGTTCATAGGCAGCTGGCTTTTGAATCCACAGCTCTCATGGCCTTGCCATCTGATGCAAATCTTCCAATGTATATCAGTTACAAGAAGTGCTCCCAACACATCTCCTTTAATAGCTACTTTGAAACATTGTTTTCAACAGTTTGTAAGATATTTTAGATGCAGAAATACAACTAAGGTTTACCATGACCAATATCATATTTTTTCACTCAATACTATTAAAATCACTATGGATTATATTGCCCATTATTCATTTTATTTGAAGAATGCATGTTCTCCTCCTGCATTCTTCCAAGCCTTTGTGTTCTTGCCGAACACTTGCTTCCTACAGTTTCTTCGTGTACAACAAGGCTAGCATATGCATAAAACATTATAGCAGGTTAGCTCACATATCATCATAATCATTTGTATTACATACAACAAATAAACCGTTGTTACTTATTCTTGATCCACTTCTTAATTATGTTTGTTGTGCAACTTCCAGGTTGGTTACCCTGCCAGACACACACCCAGTATCTTCATGCATACCTGCACATAAGGTGTATTACACACATAGTTACACATATCATGTTTAAATCATGCCATGCATATATGCATACTAGTACCATATGCACTACTTCTACATAGTACAGTCTATACCCCTGTATATCCTACCAATTGCCATAACATCACCTGCATGACATACACTTATTCGCATGTGTTTAATATGGTTAGCAGTATGCAAAACATTCCTTTATCTATTTCCGGCATGTAGAACAACTATGTTTAGTTTCTTGCTAAGGAATTTATGGACCTGTTTCATTTCTATAATAGTCATCATGCACATTATAATAGCATCATAACAACCATTAGGCATATTATAACTCAAACATACCCATAACTGTTAGTTTTGGTATTAAATCTATCACCTGTACTAAGCTTTGACAATAATGAAATACATCATAAAGCTGACTATGATACTCAATCTCTCATAAATATTTCAAGTCTCATGCCCATCAGAACAAATTTGGTTAGTTCTTAATAATCATTCAATACTTAAATAATCATGTCATAGTATTTCTTTCTTCCAACACCTTGTTGGTTCATGTAGGTCAAAACATTATGGTTAATCAGTATGCACTTGCATACAACTCCCATTCAAGAGTTATAAGTGAAAACTTATACTACTCTCCACTTCACATCCTTAAGACCAAGGAATTCTTTATCCTCTCTTATCTTACTTAACGCATGTGTTATGTTAGCATTATATTTTTAAATCATTATGAGTGGTAATTCGGTAAAATATTTTTACCTTCCCTATTTTCTACTTACTATCTCAAAGGCATTCTCAGAAGTAGCATCAAAACTTGCTTTTAGATTTCCATTATGTATTAAACTGGATGTGATTTTGAGGTCAGTCCATTGACCTCGTTGTCATATTAAGTATGTATATAATAGGTTGTATCATTTTTATAATACCCACTTGACAATCTCATTCTCGATATAGGTTCTTAATTTCCCTGAGTTGATATTTTATTTAAGATTTCCTTTTATATGAAAACCATACGGTTGTAGTTTTAGTAGGTTGACCATGTCATCTATCAACCACTCATTTCTTACTGAACTAATTGGTTTTGATCCTATTTCATTATAGTTTTCCATGGAGTCTACAACTATCCAACAACTTGCATGTTATCATTGGTTTAATGCCTTTCTCATATTTTCATTTAATGATTGTTAAGTCAACATAGTTTAATCTTGGATTTCTTCTCCAAAATCATTTACACCCCATATTACATGATAACTTCTTCTTTAATTTTATTATAGTTTAGTTGTGGAAATTTTTTATTCCTTCACATATTAAGGTACATTCATGCATCTCGTTGTATTCCCTAATGAATCCTTCCTGTAAGTCACACTTGCATATTTTTCTTCTATATTCATTACTTATTTAATAGGATTAATATTGTATTAATCTGATGACTATGTTTTGTTCATGACTCTCAATTATTTAATTATCATGTTATAATCCTCACCTTCCAATCATGTCATTGTATCCACATAAGAATGTTTATCGATAGTTTAAGTTTTGTAAACTTTTAATGTTACTAACCATGTTATTTTCCCACTTTAGCACTGCTTTAGGTAACACATCTAAGTAATTTCTATTATCCAGATACTAGATATGCTCCTGCCCCCCCTAGAGCATCATCATACCATCAATATAAAATCACACCCAATTTTTGGATTGTTCTATATGATGGAAACATTAGGTTAACAATACCTAAGTTTATCATGACTTCACCACATATCACCATCATTCTCAATAACGAAGCAACAATACTATTTAGCTAATCTCGGTCACATTATAATAGCCATGTGTAGCTTAGCATAACATCAATTTTTCATGCTATATGTGTATATTATAACCATACTTAAACAAATTCTATCATCATCAATTTTAAGCCACTTATTAGTCCCTGCCTGGGACTAATAGCGATCGATCCATCGTTGACCATACATTAACCGGTCTTTTGACCAAAAAAATTTATCCACTATCAAAGTTTAACCAAAGTTTATCTCTGCAAATATTGGTGTAAAAAATTTATAACCAAAGTTGTGAATTGGAAGTCTTATTGCACGCTTCACGTGCCCCGATGCAAATGAACTATGAACTTTAAAATCTTTCCCTATCTTAATTATTTGATCTATTTGATATTTTCAGTTTACATAACTGTTTACTTTAAAATCTTTTGTATCTCAATTATTTGATCTAGCTGTATGACTAAGGACACCGTAAAAAATGCAATTGCATAAAATAATTTTTATATTATTATATTAATTGAAAATAAATATTATTGGGCGTTAGATAAAATTTACAAGTGTATGAGCTACGAATGTAAGGTGAAATAACGAAGTTATATTAATAATAATAAAATTTGAATAAGAGGCTTTGTCATCTATGAAGCTTCCCACAACTGCTAAAACAACAATTTGTGGCTCCTCTCTTCGCTTTTGGGGTTGGGTCTTCCCACAACAATTCTTCGCTCCTCTCTTCGCTTTTGGATGGGGATGAACAGAGTTGGGTCTAGTACTCGATCTTCAAGTGCACTTTTTTCTTTGTGATGCAGATAACCCCAATTAATTAGTCATAGTAGCTTCCAGAAGACAATTTCTGTAATTTCCGCTGGTTTTGAACATCAAATAACCTTGTTCTTCGGTGTGGTTTGTACGCTCTTTCCAGTGCAGATGCAGATAGAGTAACAATTTTAGCAGCACTACCAGCAATTGCATTTACTCGAGGAGAAGTGAGGATGTAGATAGAGTAACAGTTTTAGCAGCACTACCAATAGTTTCATTTTCTCGAGGGGAAGCACCGAGAAGTAAAGTAGCAGAGGTCAAAGCATTCCATAACCCATTTACCAAGTTGAACCAGTATCCAAGGTTGAATAGAACAAACTCATGATAGAACACTCTCCAGAAAGGGCGGAATAAGAGGGCGGAATAAGAGTTGGTTTGTCTGTTCTTGAACTTCCAATATTTTCTTTTGAATTTTCATGAATATTGATGCATTATAAATTAATACGGAAGTCTGTTTATGTTTGATTTAAAATTTACTTATGTTTTCTCTTGAATTTTTAGTGTTTAATTTTCAAAGTTCTGTCTAAGTTTAGTCTAAAATTTATTCATATTTGCTTTATTGTCTAAAATTGATTGATATTTGCTTTACTGTCTATGTTTGGTCTAATATTCATTCATGTTTTCTTTTGAATTTTGGAATTTTGGAATTTTCAAGAATATGGGAGGATTCTTTGCTTTACTGTCTATGTTTGGTCTAAAATTTATTCACGTTTTCTTTTGAATTTTGGAATTTTCAAGAATATGGGAGGATTCTTTGCTTTACTGTCTATGTTTGGTCTAAAATTTATTCACGTTTTCTTTTGAATTTTGGAATTTTCAAGAATATGGGAGGATTCAAATTTCCAAGAATATTGGAGTATTAAATTATGTCTATGTTTCTCTAAAATTAACTCATGTTTGGCTTTAGAATTTTATTAAATAATTTGTTGAAATACAAACATTTTTCATTCAATTCAAATTTACTTATGTTTGGTTCTTTGCTTAATTATAAGATTCTTCTTATAATTCCAGGATTAGGCTTAAAACAATTGATATACATGTAAACTCAAAAACCACAACTTCAAAATCTTTAATAAAAAGTATTATACAAAACTCGACTCAAGCATATTCACAACGCTGCTTCAATATCCTTAATAAAACATGTTAGATGAAACTCAGCTCAATCAATCATATTCACAAGGTTGAATTCACTATGATTTAAATGAAAATAAATTTAATTTGGCCCCATAAAACAACAATTGTAACTCAAAAATTAACACTCTTGAAAAACCAGTTTCAATTTACAATCGCAACTCAAAAAATAACACTCTTGAAAAACTTGTTTCAGTTTACGCCTAGCCTCTCCTTCAGGTCTAAAACTTCCTTCATATGATCCAGGTACTTCAGGTGTCTTCTGCACCTTTGTTTCTTCCTTTTTATACATTTCCTTTTTTCTAACCTTTGTTGCTTTGATGTACATTTTTTTTCCATTTCCTTTTTTTCAAACTTCTATTTATACCTGCCATTTCCTTTTGTCCAACCTGTAACAAATGCCTTTTTTTCCATTTCCTTTTTTCGTACTTCTATTTATACCTGCCCGATTACTATATCTAAAGGGACATCAATAGAGCAGTTGGTTGATTAGGCAGTTGCTATGGCTGATGATGCAGTAGCTATGGCACAAAAATGATTTGGTTATTTATGTTTTTCTTTCATGATGTTCGAGCCAACAGTGGTTTGCATCGCTGTCCACCTGTTTCAATGGTGCTTTGCATGGAGGCCCGTGTGTCAATCCATACTTTTTCCGGTAAATAACAAGATATCCGTGGTGTGATATGTTGGGTTATAATCCAAGATAGTGGCTCCATTTAATAGACCATTCCAATAAGTTCCAGAATTCAAAAATCAATGCTGACTTGGAACATTTTTATAAAATTCATTTATATACATTGATTTTATATTAAAATAACCCTCTCATAATATTCAAAGTATCTTAGTAAATACTGAAAACAAGTGACGTGATTATATCAATTCATCCTCATGCCGTGAACGCATTGTTCATGAATGGTAGAAATATACTAATAAGTAGAGGACCAATGTCCTTGGGATTCCCTATTGGTTAATGTAATCACACAGTGCATTGGGATTACTTATAAAAATATATATTTTTCAATATAAAATATTATTTTTATGATTTCGTGAATTTTTAAATATTTTTATTATTGTTATTTTTGTTTTATTAGGCAAATTATTATTGTTTTTTTCCTTTTAAATTATATATATAATTATATAAATATTTTGAAATTTTCTTTACATTAAAAATTAAAGTAATTTAAATCAAATATTATATATATATATATATATATATATATATATATATATATATATATATATATATATATATATATATATATATATATATATATATATATATATATATATATAATATAACTTTATAACTCCATTTATTTGGTAAAAATGAAATGCATAATTATACATTTTTTTTGTGTTACATATAATATAATCAAATATATTGAAAGTCATTGAAAGATTAAGTATATATAATTTTTTAGTGTAAAATCTTTTATATTTTATGATGTTATTGGTTTTATTGAAGTTTGAACATAATAAATTGTAATATCTTGTTTCCTAGAAAATGGATGATGTAAAGAATTAATATTTAATATCAAAAACTTGTACAAATAAAAATGTAAAAAGATTTAAGAATTTCTAACTTAAAAATATTGTAAAAGATTTAAGAATTCCCAAGTTAAAAATATCCAGATCAATTACATAATTGCAAAATCAATAAAAACACTACTCTTTTCTTCAAAACACTGCACTGCATTATGAATAATGAAAAATGTCTTATAGTTTAGGTGGTGAACATCTTTGCTAGTTTTTAAATCTGAATTAAGTCTTAAAAAATATTTATTTTTAAGAATTTCTAACTTAAAAATATTGTAAAAGATTTAAGAATTCCCAAGTTAAAAATATCCAGATCAATTACATAATTGCAAAATCAATAAAAACACTACTCTTTTCTTCGAAACACTGCACTGCATTATGAATAATGAAAAATGTCTTATAGTTTAGGTGGTGAACATCTTTGCTAGTTTTTAAATCTGAATTAAGTCTTAAAAAATATTTATTTTTAAGAATTTCTAACTTAAAAATATTGTAAAAGATTTAAGAATTCCCAAGTTAAAAATATCCAGATCAATTACATAATTGCAAAATCAATAAAAACACTACTCTTTTCTTCAAAACACTGCACTGCATTATGAATAATGAAAAATGTCTTATAGTTTAGGTGGTGAACATCTTTGCTAGTTTTTAAATCTGAATTAAGTCTTAAAAAATATTTATTTTTATGTGTAGTAGCATGCATCTATTTTAACTATTATATTATTTAATGTTAATAAAGATAAAATAAAATTATATATCCATTTTAACCATTATATTATTTAATCTTAATAAAGATAAAAGAAAATTAAACAAAATATTTTGTTCACATAAATATATATAAACTTTTATTAAAAAAAAAAACAAAAACAAAAACAAAACCATTATTTTTCATTGCCTAAAAAGTAGGAAACTTTTCCCTAGCATTCCAATAAAACCATGGAAGAGATCTCCCAATGCACTAAGCTTGATATATAAAGCTTTTATTATATAATTTTATATGCTTTTATTATATAATTTTATTTTATTTTAAATATATATTTATACGTTTGGGAAAAATATTAAAAATACACATATGTGTGACTAAGACATATGCACTGAAGGATAAGACATCAAAATTTTCTCACCATAAAATCCAATTATATACATTGAGCTTGGGTTAAAATAACCTTTTCATAATATTCAAAATATGTCAATAAATATTGAAATCTGTTTCAGCTAATCAGTAGGTCTAACTAAAACAAAATCCATAGGTTTCGAATAAAACCCAATTACATATCAAATTCCGCACATCACCATCGATTTGACAGCTCTAGGTGAACTATTTCAGTTCCATTTCAAATCCCATTTCAAATCGGACAGTATACAATCCATTTGTGTTGTCCTTACAGACCCGGCAGGGACTACCGCCACGACAGTGGCTCCTTGTTTATTATGGCACATAGCCTGTAATAACAATTTAGTTATAACATTTTTCACATGACAATAAGGATTAATATCCTTTAGTTTTCTTATCAAACCCGATGCTTAATTCTATTGTTTTAAACATGAACATAATAATAAGTTGTTCGTGCATACTTTTCCTATTTATCATTAGCACATAACAACCCATGCATATATGCTAAAAAAATATAACCTCAATTATAGTTCAAGCAACTCAAAATCCTATACATGGATGAAAAGGTCAAATCTCTACATGTTATGGATATTTGTAACCGTCACGTTTCAAAACATAACTTTTGAAAAATTATATAATAATAGATAAATTTTTAAACTCCTCATTTACGAGGAACACAAAAAAAATACTTATTAGCATGTTAGATGTTTGTGTTATTCTTCACATTCCACTGTTGTCTTATTAGTGTGTTTAGTTGTCACCACATGAAAATACAACACCCCTCTCATCATGTCTCTTCTTGTTAATTGATAGAAATTTGTGCAAGGAAGGTTATTAATCACAAGTCCCAATTTTCAAGTATGGTAAGAGAACTATTCATCATAACCATCACATCAAGTTAATACAACATTAGTTTATACCAAATTCACTCATATTCATCCAAGTAATTAAATAAAAGCACCATAGATGATACACTCTCTCAAAGTTAGAGAGTATAAAGAAGACCCAACAAGTTTTTGGGTGGTTCCTTTGTACCAAATCGATAACTATAAAAGTTTGTATCTGCAAGGACCACACGACATTTACCCATTGTTTTAATGTTATGACCTCCATCCACCATTCTACCATGATTATGTTCCTCACCCACCATTTAAAATTTTGATTATGGATTCCTACCGGTCTATGAGAGTAGACACACTGCCTTTGAGAATTCAGGGATCCCCTTATACAACAAAAAATAGACCAACTTTAATATTCCCATGCTTAGTATTACTTTTTTCCTTACTCTCACGATGCCACAAATCATGACAAGATGAAACCTAGAAAACATCTAATCAAACAAACCAAAATAGTGTTTTCATTATCCACTAGCTTGCCTTAACAAGTGGCCTTTTCCCAATTCTAACAGGGTCAATGAAAAATATTATTATACATCGAACTTAAGTTATGTCTTCTATATATAATCATGTTTAACTCAGTAGTGATTTATATGTTCAGCCCAAGGGAGTGCTAATGCATTCATTCATAGATTATTTAGCATATTATGAGTCAATTTCTAAGTACATAAATGGACTGTTAACATGGCTAAAATAATATAACTTCTTTGTTGAAACTTAAAGAGGTTATCATAACCTTCATGATAATTTAGCCATACCCTTTAAAAACTCAACTATGACCTTCTAAATCATTAAACAATTATCATTGACTTATGTTTAGGAAAAAACAAACTATCATGGTGGTTAAAGCAATTGATTTGAACCGTTGACTCCTTGCCAAATTCCAACCACCACTACATTTACAATACAAGAACTACATAGGTTAACTTTCACATGAATTCGTCTCTTTGCATGCATCTCTTCGTTTCTATTTTCGGCCACCATCAAGGCCAAGTCATCGTTGCAACAATGAATGATTGTTTTGGCAAAAAGTCCCATGGTCTACGTATTACGTTTTAAACTTCCATGACATTCGTTGTTTAATTTTGGAGTTAGAATAAAAACAAATTTTAGACTATCCAAATCCAATTCTGAAGCCAACAAATCATTATATAAGGTAAGAAAAGAGTTCATGATGATCTCATGTTATTGGGTTTTATAACATAATTACATATACATAAAAACATCAATTCCACAATACTGCAGACGGTGGTAAGATAAGACACATCATTCCCGTAATCCTCCTTGGTTATGCTTGGATCATGTCGAGACCCAAACCCCCATAAAACATTAGAACTTTTTAACTTTCTCATCTGCACACGTGAAGGTTGCCATAGGCATTGCCTACACTTTCATTTATTTCTGGAGCAGCAGACTGAAGTTGGGAGCATCTTCTCCACAACTGCAAGACTACAACATAAATGTATAAAACTAGCTTTTAACATGGCTCCCCTCATTATTTTTCTCTGTAAGGCGGCACCAGGGTTGGAATTTGGATTTCTTTTTACCCGTCATATAATTTTTTTTTGACGTTTTGGGTTCTTATGCTTCCCGTGAAGAAACGTTATGTTTAAAATTTTTCCCTTCAAAAATGATGTTCTCATAATAAATTAACCCTTCACCAATAAAGTTTCGATTAAAAAATTACCATTCAATAACATAATTATGTTAACAAATTTCATATATTTATCCTAAGGAAAAAAACCAAAATTTGAAAAAACTCAATTGTGGAGGTTTCAACAAAAAGTGTTGAACATTTGAAATTTGCTCATTTCAAATATATAATCAGTCCTAGGTAAAATAATTAATGGTTATCCATTGCATATCTTTAAATTATCATTTAAAACCAACCATTTACATTATGCCACATGAATATTTAGATGCCTAATAAGACTAAGTTCCATACAAATTTAGAAATAATTTCTGACATTATCTAATATAATGTTTGATACAAAATATAAATATATGACACCTTAGAAAGGCATAAGAATGTACCACCATCTTCCAACCATCCAATAAGAGAAATACATTTGGAAACAAATTATTAATTCATACATATACATATACATAAATTATGGTTTACTCAAAAATCCAATTACACCAAACTAATGTCACAACTTACAAGTTTTTAAATTCCATTGCTCCAATGATAATGAAAGCAATGAAATACTTCATGTTGCATGAAAGTTATGCATTAAAGCAAAATAATGAGGAGAATCACATATATGTGCAAAAAAATCTCCTATCTAGTTAAATGCATCTTGAGATAGGATTGTCAAAATCCCGCCGGAAGCCTAAGAAAATCCGAAAAAACAAAGGCCTATAATAGCCAGCTACATGTCCACAAAATTACATTCACTCCTCGAAAGCGACTGTCTATCAGAGAATTACTCTAAAACAAACTTGTTCACATCCAACTGCAGAGCATATTTTGAGAGGAAATCAGCAACTAAGATATGCATGCTGATTTCTCATTATTGGTAAATCTTTTCCATTGTGAACCAGATTGGTCATTCATTTCAACATGGATAGCTTGCTTTCTCTATGTCTCTAGATTATAGACAATTGGATCTATGCTTGAACATCAATATGGATGTTTGGACGTCATATCTAGTAGGGTCTATGCATTGATATGGTGGTATGGGTGTGGCGTAGATGAGAAAAAAAGGAAAGAAGTTGACATAGATTTCAATTCATTCATAGGTGATCATTCTTGAATGTGTCCTTTAGTATTGTCTTAGGTTAGCCCAAGTTCCTGCAAGAGTTTGGTGCAAGCTTCCCCTCCTGACAGGTTGGCTATAGAGATGGTACAATATTGGATGTCTGTAGTTTATTTGGAATAAGGATACAAATGACCTCTATACAATGTGGTATTGGGTTCAATCCCAGCGGCATGATTGATATTCCGGTTAAAATAATTGAGACCGAGTGTATGGGAAGCTAGATGATTTTATGAAAATAATTATTTTATTTGCTGCATCTGAAGATAAAGTTGGTTTTGTATGGCTAACGTAATAAAATCCTCTCGACCATTGCTTTTGAAGCCAAGCACAGTATGTTTTCCAAAAGGAAAAAAAAGGTCATTTTTGTCATCATTTCTAGTGTTTTTAGTGATGTACTTTATTTATACAAAATCCATGTAAGATACATCCATTCAATGAAAGCATAATAAATAAAAAAAGCTGAAGAGGATTTAACTCCTCTTAACAACAGAGATGTACAGCTCCAAGTAGGATTTTCAGTTGATCGGTTAAGGTCCTAGGATTACAGTGCTTCATATTTAAGTTGCCATCTTGAGCAAGATGAAACTTCTCTTTACAATGGATGTACAGCTCCAAGTAGGCTTTTCACTTGATTAGTCCTAGAACACTACAAGGATTCATATTTAAATTTTCCATCTTTCAGATTCCATTTGCGAGTTTTGTTTGCTTATAGATATTCATTATTTGAATGCCTTGACAGTCGACTCTAATTACACTATCAAGCAAGTATAGGAATAAATAAAATGGGGCAAGTGTTCTATTTTATTCAAGTGGATCAATCAAAAGTGGCAATGACGGAGAAATTTGGATGCTTTAATGACGTTCTTGAGCCAGATGCCACTATTTGCCATGGATTTTTGGGTACAAAGTAGCAGGTCATCTTTCCTTACGAGTACAAAATCTGGATGTGCGATGTGAGACAAAGACAAAGGTATGCAGTTTTTTCTACTCTATGGTAGAACTACTGTTTAAGACAAAACCCGAACTACTGTTTAAGACAAAACCCCACTCTGTGTTTTTTTATGTTAATAAACATACTATTAATGACCTTATTTTCCTTTTGCAAAGTACACGTGAAAGCTTATGTCTTTGATGGTAGATTTCAGAACTTGTCTCTATTGACTTTAAAGATTTAGCATACTTACGGAGTTGAGAAAACCATATATGCCTTATCGTCATACTAAGAAACCATGGCAGTTTGTATCTACTAATTTATGTTTTGTGAACATTCAGAATTGCATTATGTTTTAGATTAGTTAAATGTTTCCATTTCCAAGTCACTAAAGAAAATGGAATGGAGTGACCATTGTTAAGAAGGTTTTAGCAATCAATATTGAATTAGTTTGTTATGGTTCATCTTTTAGCATAACTAGATTCTAGACGAAGAATAGAAAAAATGGTTTCTAAGCTTTGATTATAAGATGAAAATGTGTTAATTTAGTCCCAATTCAACAGTTCGATATGATGCCTTTCTTTATAGTAGTATACAGTTAGGGTTCTCTATTAGTGGCGACTCGGCAGAGGGATTTGACATTGTTGTTATTTTCATTCTAAAATCCCTAACGAGTCATGACGAGACATGACACTGAAGATCCTTAATATGTAAATTAATAAGGTGTATTAAGTAAATTTTTGGAGAGATGTGTAGATAGTGAAATAGTCTGACAATCATTTCATAAAAAAAAAAATCCCCAAGAAACCATATTCTGGATAATGACAAACCCTTGTTTTAAAGAGTGTGAGTAGTTACGGATATCCAAATCTCTTATGAAATAAAAAATTAAATCACTTATGAAATTAAAAATTAAAAGCTAGTAGCAATCAGACACAGTGTTTGAAGAAAAAAAATCAATCACTAACCTGAAGCACCAATTTGCAGTTTCCTGGAAGTTTCCTTGGAGCCAATCTTGCCAATCTTGAGCTGAGCATAAGTCTGAATGGGCATATGCCTTGTCAGGGAAGTAGACGGCCCAAAGCTCTTTTGGGCATGTGCAAATTAAGGATAAAGCCAGCGACGGCCCACCAGCAGTATTAACAAGGCTTTCACATTGGCGTTGATTTGCAAACTTTCTATAAAATCAATTAACAAGGCTTTCACATTGGCATTGATTTGCAAACTTTCCGTAAAAGCAAAGCGGTGCCGCGGTGTACATAGCAGAAAGAAAGGTGTAATGTGGTTCGCAGTTGCAGACTTACCAAAAAGAGACAACTTTCACTTACATTTTTAATCCACTTGCAAACCGATTTTGGTTGCAGAGGATCATGCCAGTTGCGTCATTCATTAAGGAGGTAGCTTGCCATTGCGCTGGTCAATCAGGAGGCAACTTGCCAAAAAACACTTTCAGATGGAAAATAAAGGGGGCATAATAACGTTTTGGAAAATGTTTTAGACGTAAAAAATACGTCTTCCACCATTCTAGGCACGTCATGAAAAACGGCCATCCCCAAGTTTCAACCGTCAAATACGGGAAAAATGCCCTAGGATGGGCAAAATGCCCGTCAAATTCCATCCCTGGGCGGCACTGAATCATGTCAACGAACCAAAGGCACTCACAACTATAGAATTATATAATTTATTTAAGGATTGAGATGGTCCTTTTAATAATGCGTACCCTCTACACATTGGAGGAAAAGGCGTTGGGGATAAAAAATATCCTAGGTTGGAGCTTTTATCTGAGCGTGGGAATGTATTTTTTACTTATTCTGACTCAGGATAATAATCATTCCAACTTGGCACCTGCCATGTCAGCGAATATTTTGACAAGGAAACAACGACTCCGATTTTTTTTTTTTTTTTTTTGATCTTTCATGGACAGTGTCGTTGGCTTTGTCGCTAAATCTCTTACCTCTGAGCTATGACAAGGCACCTGACAAGAAACATTTACAAAAAGAGGAAACCACAGTAGCTTGTATTTTGTGTTGTTGTTTACAGACTATCCATAAACCATGCTCTACATTCAACCTCATCAGCGTGCATACTGATTGAGAAACCTTCTAATCATATTCGAAAAAGATATGCTATTTTCCCCAGCAGTGCAGCATAATTCACGTGTCAAGTAGCCATCACTTGCTCGAATCTTGAGCAATGTCGTCTGAACAAAGACTACTTTATGCTTATCTAATTATACTGTTGTAATTTCGTAAAAATCATTCCAATGCACATCCTCCAGGATAACACGCATGTCTGAATCCCAATGTCATAAGATTTCCCACAATCAACACAAGTCTGTCTGCAACTGGTGAAGCTAGGATATTCGAATAGACTATGAGGATGCAATTTCTAGTATCCATTACAACTTTTACTCATAAAACTCAGAATAAAACAACCGCCTCCTCATCGGTATGGCCTATACCCCAATGGTTGTTAGACAATGCAGGTAGATGGATCTTATCTAGATCCTCTTACCATTTCTGAAAATAATACGTTTAATTTCCTTTCTGGCTGCTTTTACCAGCATGCTCATGGATAGTCTGTCTATATCTGTAAGAATTTTTTTTCTTTTAATGGCACTATTATTTTGATGTTTTTAAAACATTCGTTAAACTTACAAGCATGGTTTGGTTTTTCCCTACACCAATAGCGTATTGGTGCTTCTAGTTAATATGGAGGAGGATTCCTGGACGAGGTTCTGTTAATCCTAACACCATTAGGGGTATGAGAAAACCTCTCTCCTCATTCAACCGTTATGATTGACTTAGCGAGGAATTCCATCACCTCTGATGCAGTAGTATGTTAATTAATGCATCGACCACTTTGATGCTTATACCAGAGACAATCGTTTAGGTGCGCGCACACCATATTGGTGGTTGTGTTAATTTTGGAAGTTTCAATTATGTAACATAGTCATAATCAAAAATTTCCAAAGTGTAAATCTCTGCAAATAGATGAGGAACATACCACATCCAACAATCTTGTTTGGGTGATAAATAATTCCAAAACATTGCTATCTACGGGAGAGCAGAGGCATTGCTCAAGGATATTCAATGTGATACTCCCTTCACGAGGGAAAGGCAACCCATCTATAGTGCACGGTTCGATCACTAATGAAAATATAACTCAAGTGTGGTACTATATAATTATTCTACATAATACATGCAACAAGAACTGGATGTGTTTGCAGAGTTCGACATGTTATCGACAACCAATCTAACAAATTTGAGTTCCTCGAACATCAGATGGAAATTATTCGATAAGACATACAGCAGTGGTTATGAAAATAATGAAATCATTGCATGCTCCATACATATATTTAGGTTTTCTAGGATACAAACATCTACGTAACTGCTGACAATATAAGGTCGAAACTTCCGTATTAGGAAATTGAATCTGGCATGTCTGCGGGAGGAAAAATGGAATGGGGCTGAACTAGTGGAAGAATGATTGTATCTTGCGATATAATCAATTTGTCAAGGGTCCATTTCAGAATGTTGTAGTGCTTTTTGGTGCCGTTTATGGCCACCATTGAGCTCCTTGCATTGAAAATGTCCATGCACTGGAATATTTACTTTAATAGAAGTCCTCATCTATATATATATAGTAAGATTAAAACTACGAATATATCATTGTCCATACCCTTTAAATGATAACAAGGTGCTTATGGGATGCTGAATTTTGGACGGTGTTTTTGAAAGCATATAACCCCATATTCATTAAATTTAGTTGCTTGATCCAACCAAATTATCATTCATATGTTAATAATTCCTCAACAAAACATATAACCTTTGGAATCAATCTTAAGTAATTTTAAAGACAAGAAAATCAATACATTATTAAGATATTCTAAGCTCTACGATCCAATTTTGTCTTTATGGATCTTTGGACTTTATAGTTAAAACCCGTCAATGAAAACGATATGGAGTTGGATTCTCCATATGCCTCAGCATTTGAGCTTTGCTATGATACCATTTGTAACATACCTGCGGGGCCTACCCAGAAATATAACCCCTAACTCCGTAAGTTTCTTAAAGTTTCCTTTAGATATAATTAATATTTCATGGTCCTTACAACTAATCTAACTACTGCATCATATCCATTAAGCAACCTTATACTATTGAGATTCACTTAAAGGTTCTATTCCACAACTATTCTGCAGGAATATACATAACATTATAGTCATATGATATTTCTTAGTTAATTATATGATGGTGAGTTGTAGATTCCATAGCCATCCCCAAGTTAGTATTAACAATTACCTACTATGCTTCCAGTATTAACACTCTAAAAGGAGTCTTAAGTGTAACCATGATCATTCTCATAACTAAATAATCATATTGCTCATGGGTACAAGTATTGTCACCCACTTAATATGCTCCTATTGCTATCTTTACACTAGGATGTAGTAAGATAACATGCATAATAAAAATCCATCATTTCCATAATAAAGATAACTCTATCTTCCATGCAGCTGAATTGAATGCTTTAGCAAAATCAAAGGAGTAACAATACAATAATTTTACCCATGTATACTTATCCTATATAATCTCGTTAGTTATTCTCATGTGGAGAAAACACAAGCAAAACCTCTCATATTTTAACTCGAATTATAACTATAAAGGAAAGAGTACGAAATCAACATACAAGACATCGTTCGCAAGTGAAACCAACTAGAACATCCCTTGGAGAGCAGAGCACCACCACCCAACCATTAATCATCTCTGATGCCTCCCAAGCCATGGTCTTGCCATGTATCAACTCCCTCCAATTGATCTATGCAATAGGTATTTAATACCCTCTTTCATGATATAGTTTCCATTAGCAACATATTTCTTTTATAAATTTTTCCATTTTCCTAATCCTTTTTGTGAAAAATCTAGGGTTTATCTCCCATGAGGCTTTTCCTCATAAAAGCTTTCCTTTACCTCCCACAAATATTTTATGTTTTTTCCTTGATGGATATCTATCTCCAATCCATTCAAGCTCATCTAGAATCACAACTAGAAGCTTATCATGAAAGATTTATCCCTATCCCATTGCTCAATGAGGTTTAGCAAGAATCTCATCTCTTTGTGTCTCGCTTTTCCAAGTGATTTATTTATTTATTCAATAATATATTTTGTTTTCATGTTACATATCACACCTAGCTTTTCTCATCTTAGGTTACAATAGGCTTAGACACAAGGGAGCAGTGTTACATATGGTCATGCTAATGCGTTATGGTCATGTCTGTGTGCCTTGTAGAATTGAGTTAATACAACCCAATTTAACTTGCATTACAAATGTAGTTATGGAAGGCCAGAATGATAAGCTAGTAAGGAATACCAAAAACTGTGCCAGAGAATTACAAACCATTTAGAAAGTAGTTACTAAATTCATTACAATCCTTGACCTGAAATGAATTATTGATGTTGATTTTCGATCCACCCAAATGGTTATAGTATTATGGAACTCTAGCTTCTAAAGAGTAATGTAAGAATCCCAAACATTTTTATTAAAATATACAGATTATAACAATGATTATTGACATTGTTGTCACATTATGATGTGCGACACTCATATTTAAGTAGCGCACCTGTGACATAAACAATCCATACTAGAAATTAACCATATTTTTCCCAATCAACATTTTTAATTAGATCTACCATATTGGACTCAAACATTATTAATTAAATCCTCCATATTGGGCTCAAACATTCTTAATTAGATCGTCCATATTAAGCCCAAACATTCTAATAGAACTGC
The DNA here is from genome assembly GCA_031772625.1 of Pinus tabuliformis. Classification (NCBI taxonomy): domain Eukaryota; kingdom Viridiplantae; phylum Streptophyta; class Pinopsida; order Pinales; family Pinaceae; genus Pinus; species Pinus tabuliformis. Next base: position 741,141,903 of record CM062811.1, read on the forward strand.
TAAAACCTTAAACTTGCCTAAGGAATAAACATATGTTTAAGGTAGTGAGAATTCATTCATAATAGAAAACAAAAACAATTCATGAACCCATTTTCATAAATTAAAACCCTAAAATTCATTAAAAAAAAAAAAAAAAAAACTATGGGCTTGAATAACATCTATGTGTGCGGAGTCAAAAACAAAAACTGACACCCTTGATCAATTTTAGATAGGGATATTTTAGGTAATCGGTTTCACATTTATTAAACATTAATTAATTACGCCGTAAGGCATTCCCCTTTGAAATCAACTCCCCTCTTGACCACCTATCATCATTATGGGCCATAAGATTATGTGTTAGACGATTGAAAACAGTTTGACCATTCGATGAAAGGAAAACAGTTATAATTAGTTGCAGAGTATCAAGGATGCCATTTGATTAAATTAACAGACCATGACAATGGTTGTGCTCACTGCTGCAACCACAATGGCCATAGCTACCCCATGGTTGTGCTAGGCGCTGGAACCACAACGGCCACAACTGCCCAATGGTTGTGCTAGCTACTAGAACCACAACGGCCACAACTTCCCATGTTGGCCCATGAGGGCCTAGGGTCTTTGGCTCTAAATCCACTGCGGAAGATGTCAGTACCTGCAAATATCTAAGAATGATAATGATAGTCTTGGTGTTTTATAACAAATCTTATTATCTTCTTTATAAAAAATCTTATGAAATCTTTTTGACGTATAGGAGCCATTCCCAGTTCTGGAATTGGAGGGGGGGAAACGATAATAGTATTGGCTAAACCGGGGCCAAGATTGATTATTCCTACAAGAAATCTGAAAGGAGCAGAAGATGTAAAATCTAGTGTTCAAAAATATATTCACAGTTCCGTAAGCATACACACTTTTTTGGTAACCTTGTAATGTTACAAAACAGAACTCAATTAAAACCCTACACTTCTCTGACTACCAATGCTTATTTTCAAGGAACTTCTCGAGGGCTTTTCAATTCCACCTCAAGCTAGTTCTTCCCCTAGCTGTATGACCCTGAGCTAGGAGCATCTACTTTATCGAGGCTAAAGCAGCAGCCCTAAGCGAGACTATTTCTTCTAAAATAAGAAGAAGCGCACAATCGGGTCCTGAACTGGGGGCTAGGCCTAAAACAATTTCCCACGTCAAATCACTTATTATTCACCTCAAGAAGTAGCAAAAATGAATTGTTGAAATTAGGTCTGACTAAACTTCTGAAGATTGTCTATTTGCATAAGTTAGTCTATTCTGGGCAAGGCAACCCTTCGTTGTGTTAAAGGCGAGTTTGAGAAGGGTGGGTTTGGAAATGGTTCTTGTTCTAGGCATCTTGAAAGAAATCATTTATTTTTGTCTCCCTCTTATTTCATTATGTCAACTACGAGAAAGAAAAAGTCTGGCACTTTTGGATGGAGGTGCAAGTAGTTTTGGCAGCAGACAAAGACCCTGAAGGGGCCACATCTGACAAGAAGAGTCAGATAATCTACCCTATTGCAATGGGGGGTATGTTTTTTTCAATAAAAAAAGAGCTAAACAAGCTTCCAAGATCCTTGAGGCCATGAATTCCCCCTAGATAACCCCTGGAAGTATGACCATAAGTTTATAACGTCTTAGCTAAAGGGAAACAAGCAGCGAGGGGTAGCAGATCATGAGAGCAGACCTACACAAGAAAAATTGGAAAACATGCACTCTTGGATGGAGGTGTAGGTAATTTTGGAAGCAAACAAAGACCTAGAAGGGGCCACATCTGAGGTGTTCCCCGCTCCCTTTCAACAGAAGTATTCTATATGTCCTTGATCTACGCTCCTTAAGTAGCCCAAAATATTATTTCTTAGACTTCACACCTATAACTTATTGTTCACAGAGGTCTGCTCACCTGCAACCTCCTCAAGTCACCACTTTGAAACTTGATGTTCACTGATAAACTGTTGCTGCTTATTTTTAGACTTTTGTCTGTAAAAAATAGAGGTCTACCCACCTGTGAGCCTATATCAAACACTGTTTCTTTTGTACACCACTTAACCTGTTGTTTATTTTCAAATATACTGTCTAGACTATGGAGTATGTACAGGCCTCCACAACCTTGAAGATCTGCTCTCTGTTGCTCTTATAAACTGCCTTACAGGCCTGTGACCTAAGTTACTCACATCAACAAGTCTGTACTGAGACAATCACTGTAAACTTTCCTCTATTTTCTTCTTTTCGATAAGGGTTGCTGCAACATTAGGTGCAAACCTTCTGCACTTCTCTGTGCTCATTCTATTGGTTGCTTATTGGATCCTAACAAGAAAAACCTCTCCATGGTTTAAAATACCTCCAAATGCAACAGGGAATTCTAATTTATAACTGCTTTTACTACCAGGGTTTCCGCTATATGCTGCACAATCTTCTTGCAAGAAATGATTTGCCTGGTTGCATATTTTGTAAATTTGTTGCACCAAGAAGCATGTTATTTATAAATCAAAGTGCTAAAATCATACGTACAATTCATTAATGTATTGGATAATTATCCTGTCCATGAACTTGTGTTGAAATTTTTTAAAAGTGACTATGACAACTCTCAATTTGTATGGATGGCTCGTTGGCAGTGCCTAGAAGAAGCTCGAAAAGTTTTGAAGTACTCTAGAATTGAAGCCATTAGTAATCTCTTTGGAACCTTAAGTAGCAGCCATAGTGGATACTATGTTTTACTCAGTCCAAACTTCTATGGTTCTACTTAAATCGTGTGTATTACAAGTACAGTTGAAAGGAAACTACTGAGGCAATTATGTTAATACCTAAATTCATAGTCAGAAAGTCAGGTACATGGTTATTATGTAAGTTTAGCTACCAGAGTGGATACTATGTTTTACCTGTTCCAAACTTCATTGACATCTGCTAATTGTATTTATTACAAGTACAACTAAAAGGAGGGAAATAAGGCCATTATGTTAATACCTGAATATTTGGCCAGAAAGTCAGGGTTACAGTGGTTATGTAACTTTAGGTTTACTCCCCAAGGGTTTGGGTCTAATTTCGAAAGTAGGGTAATGTGCTCATGTATGTCAACAACTTACAAATATTTCATAGATAAGCCTTTGTTAAGAAACACTTGGAAACTTGGAAAGCGTACGTGGTACCATTTCATTCCTTGCTATATATGAAAAACCTTCATAAATAAGCCTTTTTTAAGAAACACTTAAAAAGTGTACATGGTACCATTTTGTTCCTTACCATACATGATATTATCTTTACAGTATACCAAAGCAATGCATATTTAAGTTATTAAAATTTGGATGTTATTATTTCAGATTTGGCTAGAGTAGTAGTTGAGGATTTCCATATTCTTTCTATGTAGCATGCTGTCATGCCAGACTTGGCTACTGTGTTTACAAATGATACCATTTGCAGAAACCTACTATGATGTACTGACTCTGACTCTGAAAATGGCTCGTACACAATAGTGGATATAATTCTTCTGGTCCCCCATAGCCAGTTGCATTTGTGTGAGTTAATAAAATGTATTGTTGATCACACCATTTGAATTGTTCCCCAACTCCCAGACAATGTGTTCTGTTTTTTAATTGTTTGTTTTGTTTATTTCTGTACAAGCTTAGCATAGAGACTTCCCAATGTTTAATATATTCAAATTCAATTTTACATTTTCCAATATATTCTGTCCAAATTTTGAGAAACCTACTTATGGGGTGTGATTGTTCTCTGCGATTCACGCTGGATGAATTTAGCCAGCCTGTGCTGGATGCAGATCCCATGATGGGCATTCTTTCCAACAAAATAGACGGATTGACTCTGCACCCATTGCACCCTGCAAAGGTGTTTTCACTTTTGAGTGGCAAAGTCCCATGCTCTGGTTCATGAATAACTGTAGAAAACGTTGCAACTTCATAGCATCCGTAAAATTTTGTTTGCATAATAAAAAATGGCCACTTTAAAACAGATCTTTGCCCTTCTGGTAATAGCATCATCTTATGATTCTGTGATCCTGTATGGAGGATCTCTTTGGATTGCAAAGTGTTTCTTCATGGCTGTGTTTTGTGTATGGGTATTCACTGTGGAATGTCAGAAAAAATAAGTTATCATGTTAATAATACCCCTTTTACTCTATCCCCAGTACAATAGGAGGTCTCTAAACTTTCCTTGCCACTTAGGAGCTACCTCTGATATATGTTGAAGATTCAATGGCCACAAATGAAAATACTCCAATTCTGCAGAGCTTTTCCACTTCTCACAAGCAAGTATACCGATCTGCTAAGAGAAAACGACGAGATAAATGTCTTGGGATAAGGGGCTGTGAAAATATAGAAACCCCATCACTTGAGCAGCACCATGAGAGCATAGGCTTTTAGCTAACAAAAATACTGTTATTCCCTTGTTTTAATGGTTGGGCTTTATGTTCCCAAAACTTTTCCCTTCTCTGTGGTATCAATAAGATCATTTTCATTGCATGACTTTCTGGTCTATATCTGCAAAAAGCCTTTTCTATCTAAGATGACAATGACAATTTGTCTTTACCAGTTGGCCACCCCTTGGGAGCATGGCTAGAGCTCCTCTGTTGAGAATAAATTGAGAAAATAAAATATTCCCATCGTTTTCGTGTCACATTATTTGCAATTAACTGATGTCGATTTTCAAAATACATTGACTATTGAGTGTCTTCATCTAAATTGCAAACCATCTACTATATGGACCTATCCAATCTACCTGTGAAAGCCTTACAATATCCAATCTTCTTGTGCAAGCCTCACAAGCCATGGCAAGAACATGTGCTCATTCTATTGGTTGCTTATTGGATTCTAGCAAGAAAAACCTCTCCATGGTTTAAAATACCTCCAAATGCAATAGGGAATTCTAATTTATAACTGCTTTTACTACCAGGGTTTCCGCTATATGCTGCACAATATTCTTGCAAGAAATACTTTTCCTGGTTGCATATTTTGTAAATTTTTTGCACCAAGAAGCATGCTATTTATAAATCAAAGTTATAAAATCATACGTACAATTCCTTTATGTATTGGATAATTATCCTGTCCATGAACTTGTGCTGAAATTTTTTAAAAGTGACTACGACAACTCTCAATTTGTATGGATGGCTCGTTGGCAGTGCCTAGAAGAAGCTCGAAAAGTTTTGAAGTACTCTAGAATTGAAGCCATTAGTAATCTCTTTCAAACCTTAAGTAGCAGCCATAGTGGATATTATGTTTTACTCAGTCCAAACTTCTATGGTTCTACTTAAATTGTGTGTATTACAAGTATAGTTGAAAGGAAACTACTGAGGGAATTAGGTTAATATCTAAAATGATAGTGAAAAAGTCAAGTATATGGTTATTATGTAAGTTTAGCTACCAGAGTGGATACTATGTTTTACCCATCCAAACTTCATTGACATCTTCTAATTGTATGTATTACAAGTACAACTAAAAGGAGGGAAATAAGGCCATTATGTTAATAGCTGAATATTTGGCCAGAAAGTCAGGGTTATAGAGGTTATGTAACTTTAGGTTTACTCCCCAAGGGTTTGGGTCTAATTTCAAAAGCAGGGTAATGTTCTCATGTATGTCAACAACTTACAAATATTTCATAGATAAGCCTTTGTTAAGAAACACTTGGAAACTTGGAAAGCGTACGTGGTACCATTTCATTCTTTGCTATATATGAAAAAACTTCATAAATAAGCCTTTGTTCAAAAACACTTAGAAAGTGTACATGGTACCATTTTGTTCCTTACCATACATGATATTATGTTTACAGTATACGGAAGCAATTCATATTTAAGTTATTAAAATTCGGATGTTATCATTTAGAATTTGGCTAGAGTAGTAGTAGAGGATTTCCATATTTTTTCTAGGTAGCATGCTGCCATGCCAGACTTAGCTATTGTGTTTACAAATGGTGCCATTTGCAGAAAGCTATTATGGTGTAATGACTCTGACTCTGAAAATGGCTTGTACACAACAGTGGATATAATGCTTCTGTGCCCCCATAGCCTTGCATTTGTGTGAGGTAATAAAGTGTATTGATGATCACACGATTTAAGTTGTTCCCCAACTCCCAAACAATGTGTTTTTTTTTTATTTTTTTTTTGTTTATTTTTGTACAAGCTTAGCATAGAGATGTCCCAACATTTAATATATTCAAATTCAATTTTACATTTTCCAATATATTCTATCCAAATTTTGAGAAACCTACTTATGGGGTGTGATTGTTCTCTGTGATTCACGCTGGATGAATTTAGCCAGCCTATGCTGGATGTAGATCCAGATAAAAATAATCAAACTTTGAATTAATCAGAAGGAGTTGCAGCTCACAGGTGAGTACACCACCTGGAGACTGCACTCAACAAACAAGGAGGAGACTCTCGCTCACATTCACTCTACATTACATGAATGAATATTACATATTAAATACATGACTAAAAATTAGGTAGCTGAAACCAACCTCCTAAATTCTAGGAACAACTCCTAAACAAAGAAGGTACGTTACAACCACATAACCATTTCTCCATTATTTCTAACTCCCCCCCTTAATGGAGAAAGGGTTATTTTGCACACCTAACATCCCTCTAAATAACTCAAACTTTACTCGCCCTAGAGGCTTAGTAAAAATGTCAGCTAAATTATCACAAGTATTACAATAATCCACACAAATTTCCTTAGACTATATCTTTTCTCGGACAGAGTGAAACTGAGTATCAATGTGTTTAGTATTCTTATGGAAAATTGGATTGTATGCAAGCTTTATTGTGCTTTGATTGTCAGTTTTGATGCTGGTTGTTGCTTTTTGTCCTTCGCCTGCATCACTATGCAATCTCCTCAACGAAATGGCTTCGCATGTAGCTGCACACAACGCCTGGTACTCTGCTTCACATGACGATAATGCTACAGTGCTTTGCTTTTTACTTCTCCACGAAATAACCCCGGATCCAATACTAAATGCATAACCTGTGATAAATCTACGATCATCCAGGTTGCCTGCCCAATCAGAATCTGAATAACCTGCTAAAGTAACATCAGAAATGTCAGTGTATAAAATACCGTAATTACAAGTACCACTAAGGTACCTCAACACACATTTTGCTGCATTTCAGTGACTGTCGAGTGGCCTGGACATAAACTGGCTCAGCACACTAACATTGTATGCCAAATCAGGCCTAGTTGTCGTAAGATATATCAGACTTCCCACTAGCTGTCTATACAAAGTGGCATCCACCTGTTTCGTGCCATCGTCACTGCTTAACTTGAGATTCTGTTGCAATGGTGTTGTTGCTGTTTTACACTGTTCCATTCTGAATCGTTCCAACAAGTTTCTGGCATACTTTCCTTGAGTTAGAAAAGTTTGACCAGAATCTTTCCACACTTCTAGTCCTAGGCAATAATGAAGATCACCAAGGTCTTTCATTTCAAATTCTTGTGACATTTGTTGCTTGATTTCTTTGATTAAACTATTTGCATTCCCTGTTATTATCATGTCATCCACATACAAAGAAATCAAAATTATTTGCCTCTGTTTATTTATCTTGGTGTACAGATTTGGATCGTTGAGGCTCCTATGGAAACTATGCTGAACAAAAAATGAATCAATTTTGTCATACCATGACCTGGGTGCTTGTTTCAATCCATAAAGTGCCTTATGCAGTTTACACACTAAATGTTCCTGCCCCTTTTTCACAAAACCAGGAGGTTGTACTAAATATATTTCTTCTTTTAATTCTCCATTCAGAAATGCAGATTTAACATCTAACTGGTGTAGCTTCCATTTATGTTTTGTTGCTAAACAGATTAGCATTCTAATTGTATTAAGTTTAGCTACGGGGGCAAAGGTGTCATCAAAATCAATTCCTTCCTGTTGTGAATAACCCTTTGCTACCAGTCTTGCTTTGAATTTTTCTACAGTACCCTCTGCATTTATCTTAGGTTTATACAGCCACTTACAACCTATAGGGGTTTTTCCTTCTGGCAGCTCAACTAAGTACCAAGTATGGTTTCTATATATGGATTCCATTTCTTCATGCATTGCAGCCCTCCATTCATCTGATCTACTTGCTTCTTCATAATTTGAGGGTTCTACAATATTTAAAATTTTGGACATTAAAGCATAGTCTCTGAATTTTGCAGGTAGTCTAGTTTTTCTACATGATCTTCTTGGTAAAGGACTCACCTCAACTCTTCCTGTTTCAGCACTGTCTGGGCCTGCATCCTCACTTATTGAGCTATCTGCTGCTACTTCTTCCTGTTTCTGCTCCTGCTCCTTTTCTTCTTCTTCTTCTTCACTGTTCAGTTCTATCAGAAATGGAATGTGGCTGTCGTTGTTAGAGTCTTCCTTTCCATCTCCTATCTGTTCATGAAAAATGACATCTCTGCTTGCAAACACTTTATGAGTCACAGGATTATATAATTTGTATGCTTTATATTCTGTGCCATATCCTACAAATATGCATTTCAAGGCTTTGGGATCTAGCTTTTTCCTATCTGCTTTCGGTACATGAGCAAAAGCTTTAGATCCAAATATTCTCAGATGACCAACTGCTGGTTTGAGTCCAAACAATGCTTCAAAAGGGGTTTTGAAGCCTAGACATTTGGTGGGACTCCTATTCTTTAAATAAACAGCGGTATTAATGGCTTCTGCCCAAAGACCATTAGAAATGCCCTTACCTTGAAGCATACTTCTCGCGCACTCCACAAAGGTCCTGTTCTTGCGTTCTGCTACTCCATTCTGCTGTGGAGTGTGTGGCACTGTGAACTGCTGTATAATCCCATGCTGCTTGCAGAAGTTCATGAACTCATTTAACCTGTATTCCCCCCCTTGATCTGAGCGGAGAATCTTTATCTTCTTTCCTGTTTGGTTCTCTATCATAGATTTGAATTCTTTAAAATATTGGAAAGCTTGACTCTTTTTGCTTAAAAAATACACCCAAGAGAACCTAGTGCAATCATCTATAAACAGTAGAAAGTAGTATGCACCTCCTAAAGACCTACTCTGCATAGGTCCACAAATATCTGTATGCACTAGTTCTAGGATGTCTCTTTGTTTTCTGTTGACATGCACAGGGAATTCATCTCTATGCATCTTCCCTAATGCACATCCATCACATTCCAGTTTGATATTATGTAAAACAGGAAGTCCATCGACCATACCTTTATTTTTAAGCAAGATGAGATCTTGTAGATTGATATGTCCAAATCTCTGGTGCCAGAGATTCTCAGCTGTTGATGTTGCTGCAACCATCGCCTGTCGTGGCATGCTCCTTGCATCCAGTTTATACAAATTCCCCACACGTACTCCTGTTGCAACTGTCTCCAATTTGCTATCCTGAATGACACATCCATTCTTGAAGAATTGTACCTGCATTTCCTGGTCTGTTATCATAGAGACAGAGATCAAATTCTTTTTAATTCCTGGAACATATAGAACATTTTTGAGATGTTTGATATCGCCACTAGGTAGCTTCACAGGAATATCCCCACAACCTTTGATCTCATACCCACTGTCATCACCCAAATAAATTTTGGATCCACATGTAGAATCTTCAAGAAACTCAAAATATTCTCTCTTACCAGTCATGTGCGAGGATGCGCCTGAATCGACATACCATGTATTGTCCTCATCTCCTCTTGATGCTGAAAGTGCACAGTCGACTGTAAATAGCCGAAGATCATAGCTGTGGTCTTCCTCTTCTTCAACAAAACAACCCTAATGCTTCTTCTGTTTACCTCTCCTTTCATCTGTTTGCCTCTTATAACACTCTCTGATCTGGTGACCAGGCTTTCCACAGTAAAACCATCTCTTAGCATAGTTATCATTCATACCTCTAGATGGTCTCCTTTGAAAGGAGTTGGCCCCTTTCTGCTGCTGCTGTGGTTGCTGGTGCTGATGTTGGTGCTGGCGCTGCTTTCCTCTGTGCTGTCTTTTCTTTGCCATCAGAGCAAGGTCATTGCTCTGGGTCTTCAAATTTTGTCTTCGCTCCTCCTCCTGGAGCAGAATTGCTGTCAGCTCATCAAAAGAGGGGGCTTTCTCCCTCGCTGACAACCCTGAGATGAATGTCTGATATTCATCGGTCATCCTGTTTAGTGTGAGGGTAACCAGATCTGAGTCTGATACCTTTTCTCCAATGGATCCCAATTTGTCTTTCAGATCCTTGATTCTGGCTGTGAATCCATCAACAGATTCATTCTCGTTCATCTTTAGTGCATACAATTTTCCTTTGAGTGCGAGAACATGATTTGTGTTCTGTGTCTCATACAGACCCTTGATCGTGCTCCAAATATCTGTGGCCGACTTGCAATCTCGAATATGAGGGATAATGTTGTCTTTGACAGACATCTTCAGTATGACTTTTGCCTTTGTTTCTCTTTTATCCCAATCCTGTTCTTGGGTTGTATTTCCGGATCTCTGTTCATTTCCCAAGACGATCGACTCTGATACCAAGATAAAAATAATCAAACTTTGAATTAATCAGAAGGAGTTGCAGCTCACAGGTGAGTACACCACCTGGAGACTGCACTCAACAAACAAGGAGGAGACTCTCGCTCACATTCACTCTACGTTACATGAATGAATATTACATATTAAATACATGACTAAAAATTAGGTAGCTGAAACCAACCTCCTAAATTCTAGGAACAACTCCTAAACAAAGAAGGTACGTTACAACCACATAACCATTTCTCCATTATTTCTAACTGATCCCATGATGGGCATTCTTTCCAACAAAATAGATGGATTAACTCTACACCCATTGCACCCTGCAAAGGTGTTTTCACTTTTGAGTGGCAAAGTCCAATGCTCTGGTTCATGAATAACTGTAGAAAATGTTGCAACTTCATAGCATCCATAAACTTTTGTTTGCATAATAAAAAATGGCCACTTTAAAACAAATCTTTGCCCTTCTGGTAATAGCATCATCTTATGATTCTGTGATCCTGTATGGAGGATCTCTTTGGATTGCAAAGTGTTTCTTCATGGCTGTGTTTTGTGTATGGGTATTCACTGTGGAATGTCAGCAAAAATAAGTTATCATGTTAATAATACCCCTTTTACTCTAGCCCCAGTACAATAGGAGGTCTCTGAACTTTCCCTGCTGCTTAGGAGCTGCCGCTGATATATGTTGAAGATTCAATGGCCACAAATGAAAATACTCCAATTCTGCAGAGCTTTTCCACTTCTCGCAAGCAAGTATACCCATCTGCTAAGAGAAAATGACGAGATAAATGTCTTGGGATAAGGGGCTGTGAAAATATAGAAACCCCATCACTTGAGCAGCACCATGAGAGCATAGGCTTGTAGCTGGCAAAAATACTGTTATTCCCTTTTTTTAATGGTTGGGCTTTATGTTCCCAAAAAATTTCCCTTCTCTGTGGTATCAATAAGATCCTTTTCACTGCATGACTTTCTGGTTTATATCTGCAACAAGCCTTTTCTATCTAAGATGACAATGACAATTTGTCTTTACAGTTGGCCACCACTTGGGAGCATGGCTAGAGCTCCTCTGTTGAGAATAAATTGAGAAAATAAAATATTCCCATCGTTTTCATGTAACATTATTTGCAATTAACTGATGTCGGTTTTCAAAATACATTGACTATTGAGTGTCTTCGTCTAAATTGCAAACCATCTACTGTATGGACCTATCCAATCTACCTGTGCAAGCCTCACAAGCCATGGCAAGAACATGGGTGCCAAAAAAGTGTAGAATTACTTTGAAGACCCAGTTTTGTAGCTCAAATCAAGAGATTTTTTTTTTAAATAACAAAATTCAGCATGTTGCTAACGTATGTAGTATCCAAAAATTATGTACAGAGATGACAACCTGTTTGTAACACTTGATCTCCTCTAGGAACACAACTGCACATCTTCCAAGAATCTGATGTGCATCGATTAAGCGCATGGATAAATAGCACTCAAGGCACTGTGGACAATTTTGGCTTTAAATCTGGTTGGAATTATGCCAGAAGTTTGAGTTCCACCTGTGAGGGGAACTTTGCACATGAAACTTAGCTCCTGGGGATTTTGGCCAATTTAAGACAAAAAATCATCAGAATGCATAGAAATGGGGCTCACCAGAAAAAAGAGACTGCCGAAAAATGGGGCAATCTTAGTACCCCATATCACATGCTTCAATTAAGAAACAAAATTTTCCCACATTTCACCTGGAAAATTATATGCAATAAACTGGTTCCAGTAAAGCCCATTAAACTTTAGCCAAATTAAACCTAAATTTGTATTTGAAATTTGTATTTCCTCTCACATCTTTCTGCAATGCATTTTAGAATACCATTGCTAAGAGTGAAAATTTCTAAATGGAAACTTGATTCTGTAATCTTACTTTATTCTTACTTTATTGGACATGTACATCATTCACAGTGCAATATAGATCCAATGCAAGCTCTGTAATTTGCTTCCAACCTGTTTGTGTATGGTCTCTCTACTCTGTCAAAGTTTAAAAGCACTTATAATGTATACTATAATCCATTCAATGTGACCATAAAATTTGTTATCCATTTGCTTCTGCTGCAATACAATTCACTGGATTTGCTCAAAACACTTTGTAATCACACTTCATTTATCTTTGGCATTGCACCTAATCATTTCAGGTTATTTCCTACATAGTTTTTAAACTCAAGCTTAGACTCGAAATCCCTCAGGATCAGCTTAGACTGCAATTCTGACTCAGATCAATCTAATTTCGATGACTCAATCCACTAAAAATACATAAAAATAATTAGACACTAATGAAAAAAAAAATTAAGGATTCCAAACCATTAGAGACGAAATATGTCAAATTTTGTTCATTTATATGCCATGTAATGATGAACGTATAAAAATAGTGCTGATTGCAATACATATCAGTGATAAATACATAATCAATGCGACATTAAATGGCCTCTTGAATCCAAAAACATCCTACAAGCTATTAGCCTATTACAAATCATTACTCAACATGATCAATCATCAAACTCAAGAAAGTTGTTAACCCAGATCCAAGCTCAAGCCTCACAACTGTTGTTGAAGATTTCAGCACTGCTCCAAAACTCCAAATGCACAATAAGAGGTGTGAGCGGAGTGGGGGTGGGGTTCTTCTTTATAACATTTTTCTAGGGTCTAGAGATTAGGGTTTTTTGTTAAACAACTTTAAAATTCCAAAACAGAGAGGCCACACAGAGTGTTCCTAGATCTACTCAGCCAAGTAGGGACAGAGTCAAGTAGTTTGGTACCAATCTACCTGAGTCCTGCTCTGAGTCAGCCACTTCAGTACCAAACCAGCCCACCAAAACAATTTGAAGGCCGTGTCAGTTCAACCAACAATCAACTCGGCCAAGCTGACCAAGTCCAAGTCAACTTGAACTGATTTTCAAAACTGCTCAAAATACTCTGTAATCACACTCCATTTACTGTTGTCATTAAGCTTAATGGCACCAAGCTATTCAATATTGTACAGAATAATTTGCAATCACACTTTATTTACTGTTGTCATTTCACCCTAAGGTATTCAATACTGTTATGAAGTTATTTGCGATCACACTTTATTTACTATTATCATCGCACACTACTAGCGAAGCTATTCAATACAGTTGTGAAATTATTTGTAATCACACTTGTCATTGCATCCTACTATGCGATTCAATACTGTTGTGAAAATATAATATCAAGTCCCAAAGGGACAAAAAAATATATTTTAAACCATCGATTTTGTACTGAAGCTTGAATAGTGCATATCATTCACAGAGCAAGAACATGGGTGCCAAAAAAGTGTAGAATTACTTTGAAGACCTAGTTTTCTAGCTCAAATCAAGATATTTTTTTTAATAAAAAGATTCAGCATGTTGCTAACGTATGTAGTATCCAAAAATTATGTACAGAGATGACAACCTGTTTGTAACACTTGATCTCCTCTAGGAACACAACTGCACATCTTGCAAGAATCTGATGTGCATCAATTAAGCGCATGGACAAATAGCACTCAAGGCACTGTGGACAATTTTCGCTTTAAATATGGTTGGAATTATGCCAAAAGTTTGAGTTCCACCTGTGAGGGGAACTTTACACATGAAACTTAGCTCCTGGGGATTTTGTTTAATTTAAGACAAAAAATCATCAAAATGCATAGAAATGGGGCTGACCAGAAATAAGAGACTACCGAAAAATGGGGCAATCTTAGTACCACATATCACATTCTTCAATTAAAAAACAAAATTTTCCCACATTTGACCTGGAAAATTATATGCAATAAACTGGTTCCAGTAAATCCCATTAAACTTCAACCGAATTAAACCTAAATATGTATTTGAAATTTGTATTTCCTCTCACATATTTCTGCAATGCATTTTAGAATACCATTGCTAAGACTGAAAATTTCTAAATGGAAACTTGATTCTGTAATCTTACTTTATTCTTACTTTATTGGACATGTACACCATTCACAGTGCAATATAGATCTAGTGCAAGCTCTCTAATTTGCTTCTAACCTGTTTGTGTATGGTCTCTCTACTCTGTCAAAGATTAAAAGCACTTATAATGTATACTATAATCCATTCAATGTGACCATAAAATGTGTTATCCATTTACTCCTGCTGCAATACAATACACTGGATTTGCTCAAAAGACTTTGTAATCACACTTCATTTATCTTTGGCATTGCACCTAATCATTTCATGTTATTCACTACATAGTTTTTAAACTCAAGGTCAGACTCGGAATCCCTTAGGATCAACTTGGACTGTAATTCTGACTTGTATCAATCTAATTTCTATGACTTAATCGGCTAAAAATACATAAAAATAATTAGACACGAATGAAAAAAATATTTTAAGTATTAAAAACCATTAGAGATGAAATATGTCAAAGTTTGTTCATTTATATGCCATGTAATGATGAATGTATCAAAATAGTGCTGATTGCAATACATATCAGTGACAAATACATAATCAATGAGACTTTAAATGGCCTCTTGAATCCAAAAACATGCTACAAGCTATTAGCCTATTACAAATCATTACTCAACATGATCAATCATCAAACTCAGGAAAGTTGTTAACCTAGATCCAAGCTCAAGCCTCACAACTGTTGTTGAAGATTTCAACACTGCTCCAAACCTCCAAATGCATAATAAGGTGTGTGAACGGAGTGGGGGTGTGGTTCTTCTTTATAACATTTTTCTAGGTTCTATAGGTTAAGGTTTTTTGTTAAACAACTTTAAAATTCAAAAACAGAGAGGCCACAGAGAGTGTTCCTAGATCTACTTAGCCAATTAGGGACAGAGTCAAGTAGTTTGGTACCAATCTACCTGAGTCCTTCTCTGAGTCAGCCACTTCAGTACCAAACCATCCCACCAAAACAATTTGAAGGCCGTGTCAATACAACTAGCAATCAACTCGGCCAAGCTAACCAAGTCGAAGTCAACTTGAACTGATTTTCAAAACTGCTCAAAACACTCTGTAAGCACACTCCATTTACTGTTGTCATTAAGCTTAATGGTGCCAGGCTATTCAATATTGTATAGAATAATTTTCAATCACACTTTATTTACTGTTGTCATTGCACCCTAAACTATTCAATACTGTTATGAAGTTATTTGCGATCACACTTTATTTACTATTATCATCACACACTACTAGCGAAGCTATTCAATACAGTTGTGAAATTATTTGTAATCACACTTGTCATTGCATCCTACTATGTCATTCAATAGTGTTGTGAAAATATAATAGCAAGTCCCAAAGGGACAGAAAAAAATATTTTAAACCATCAATTTTGTACTGAAGCTTGAGTAGTGCATATCATTCACACAGGATACCCCAAGCCAAACTTCGAAAATACAATGGACGTATATACCAACATACATCAAAATTCAATAAACAGATACTAGTCCCAAGAAAAAATTCAGCCAAATTAAAACAATGTTGAGTTTTGTTGTGCTACCATTTTTCTTCCAGTGCAGAAGAATTATCACCATTTGCATGCATGCACACATCAAATTGATGTGAGAGCTCTTTATTATTAATCCCATTAGTAGGATAAGTACAACGCTTTCCAAAATTTTCTGAACAACCCCATCAATGGCTCTCTCTTGTGTCCTAGGAGCAACATACATGTCATAATCCTAAGTTAACCACACCATCATGTATTCATACTTATGCCGAAGAAAAGAAAATAGCTATGTATGTGTGCAGACGATTCATCCGCGGCAGGATTTCAGTCTCATTCAAGCTTACATGCTATAAATTCAGAAAAAGAGAAACACAACCACACAGACATATGGGTATACATTCATTTTCTGTGCATGAGATACATTTCATATGAGAATGAAATCATAACCATGATCTACATGACAAAACAGCCATTAGTGTTCTCATCACTGAAAAGATGAGTGGCATAATCAGCAGTTGGATAATTAAGATTCGACATTCGATATGGTGGCCTTTGTGGCATCATCATGTATCTGTCATTCATATTATTCCTGTACCCTGGGTGGAAGTTGTAATTACCATATTCATAGCCTCCAACATAATAACACTAACCACCACCAACTTCTCCATGCATTCCATTGGTGCCACTTCCATCATCCCCATAACCATTAGTGCTTACTTCAAGATCAACTTCATTCCCATTTTTCCCACCCTTCTTTCCTCCACTACTATTTCCCCACCACTGCCCCCTCCACTTTTCTTCCCTTCACTGCTGCCACTTCCCCCATTCATTTTTCCTTGACTGCCTTCATCTCCATCTCCACCACCGCCGCTCCCTCCACTGTTGCCACTTCCCCCATTCATTTTTCCTTGACTGCCTTCATCTCCATCTCCACCACCGCCGCTCCCTCCACTGTTGCCACTTCCCCCATTCATTTTTCCTTGACTGCCTTCATCTCCATCTCAGCATCACCCTCGCTTTGGTTGCCTTCCCCATCATCACCTCCATTTTTCTTCCCCCCACCACCACTACCACCACCACCACCTTGGTTTTGATATTGGTTTCCTCCCCTCCACCTTTCTTCCCTCCACCATTGTTTTTTCCCTCACTTCCTCTGCCGCTGCCACCTTTTTTCTGCCCCTCATTGCGTCCACCTCCTCCACCCTTTTTTCCACCACCACCACCACCATTGCCACCTCCTTTATTTGACCCGTCACCATTACCACCTCCTTTATTTTGGCCATCACCTCCACCCTTCTTCTGGCATTCACTGCCTCCACCCTTCTTTCCTCCACCACCATTACCACCTCTGCCCTTCTTTCCTCCTCCGCCATCACCACCACCACAATTGTTCCCATTTTCTTTATCCTTCCCTTATTTGCTTTCATCCTTCTTTCCTCCTACTCTACCCTTATTACCCTTCTCTGCCTTCGGTGGCTTCTCATCCTTTTCCTCTTTCTGGCATTTCTGTGGCTTTGCATCCTCCAGATCAAATCAAACTTTCTGTTCCTTCTGGCTCTTTTGTGGCTCATTTTGTTCCTACTGAAAGCCAAGATTTTATATATATCTAGAGATGTGCATTGCATGGATAAATATCATCTCATTGTGAAGACAAATATACAAAGGAATGTCGACATATGGCAGTACACTTGTTCTACCTTTGAAAATAGGTCTTCATGAAAACTTCATTTGGTCAAAATTCTCCACTTGCAACCTCCTCAAGTCACCACTTTGAAACTTGTTTTTCTCTGATAAATTGTTGCTGCTTATTTTTATACTTATTGTCTATAAAAAAGAGGTCTACCCACCTAGCAGCATATATCAAATATTATTTCTTTCACACACCGCTTGACCTGCTGTCTATTTTCGAATAAACTATCTAGGCTATGGCCTATGTACAAGACTCCACAACCTTGAACTGTGACAGTGAGGAGACTTGCCAACTATCACTGGAAAGGTCTCGAAAGAGGCGAGTTGATTATGTAGCTCTTTTTTCATCTTGATTGTCTTTACATGATAGAAGGATCTTCTAAAGTGGACACCTCTAAGGGGGTGAGGCACCTTCTTCCTGGGTGTAAAACTCTATCTTTCTGGGTTTGGCATTTTTCTTCTGCATGCTCTTCATGTTTGACTTAAATCATTTACTTATAAAGGTTCCAAAATCTTAATGAAGAGAATTTTCATAAATCCTTCACTTTGAACATATACTGATTGGAAAATTTCGACTTCTTTCTTCTATGCTATTGTTTCTTATGCCATCTTCTATGCTATTGTTTCTTATGCCATTTCCTTATGGCATTTCCTTTTCAACATATGATGCAAATGCTAGTTTAATCAATTTTAATTTTCCAAAATTTCATGTTATAAAAATATAATATAACCAAATTTGTCCTAATCAAGTTTTTTAATTTTCTTTTAAATTGTATTTTAAATTTTCAATTTACTAAAGTAACTTAAAAAGTGGAGAGAAATGAATCTCAATAGTTGATAGTGTTATAAAAAAAAGTATTCAATCAAAATAAAACCAAAAGAATATATATATTCTTTTTGGAAGAAACTCAAAATCAAAATCTTTCCATGGCAACTATTTAATAGATATGTTGATAGTGTTATAGAAAAAGAATTCAATCAAAATAAAACCAAAAGAGTATATATATTATTTTTGGAAAGAAACTCAAAATCAAAATCTTTCCATCACAACTATTTAATAGATATGCTTATCACTGAATATAAATATTAAATAAAAAAAAAGGTTGAATTGACAATGTAATGTAATGTAACAATTATTTTAATTAAAAACATTATTAGAAATTCATAATTTTAGAAAGAAAATTTTATAAGCAAAATTAATATTAATTTATGATGAATACTTTGGAAGACGCAAACAAAATAATGAAAAGAATCATTAATTTACATTATAGTTTTATAATGTAGAATTACTTATAATTTAGTAAAAGAATTAACAATTTATAGTTTTTAATTATTTAATGGGATGAAATGAATTCAAACAAGTATATAATTGTTTAATTATATTTAAGTTTTTAAATATTACCATCCAAAAATATGAATGGAGAATAAATCCATAATAAATCGAACAATAATGAACTTTTTTTACTTAAAAATTTTAAAATGATAAATCATTATTATTTTACATGTTATAGAATATAGTCAACACAAAATATTGATCATCCATTTATATTAATACAATTGATCCATTATATTAATACAATTGATATTATTGATAGAAATTTGAAAAATTATAACATGCATGAAGGTTATCCAAAAAATTGTAGGATTTTATCTAATATTGAAGAATGAATATTTCATATGAAATCATTCCCACCTATGAATATTTGCAATTTTAAAATAATTGACTTGTATTAATCAAATTTTTGAGTATATCATGTTGGAAATACTTAACTGAATTACCTTAGAATAGCATGATTATATTTATCTAAGGTGTAATAGGATATGCACATGGTGTTTTCTATTAAATAGATGATACACTTGATTAAATCACCCTAGAGTGATATGATTATATTTATATAATATTTAATGGGCTATATGAAGAGTGTGTTCTTTTAAATAGATAATACATAGGATTGGCATGCAATATGTCATATGAATATTTCAAAAATCAATCATTCCAATGAAAAATATATTTTCTTTTTATATTTAACAATGTAATAAAACCATTTATTTGTACAAATATCATTTTAATAAACATGATAAATCGAAAACATCATAAAGTTCTAGGAATCACTACAGATAGTCGCATAAAAGGGAATTCATATGTAATGCCCCTATGTATTATTTTTTTTGACATGGCTAATTTTTACTTTTAAATTATTGTTGGACTTAATGGCTATATAAGCCAAGATAAAAACTATGCGATAATGTAATTATATTTTATTTCAATAAATTAATAAACAAGACTGCATGGGAATATTCTAGAAGGAGCACTTGAGTATTAGATAGTTATTTACAAATTATAAAAAGTTGTTAATTGTTAAACTCCCCAAGGTGGAACTTCCTAATAGACTCCTTAAAATCCATAGGAGAAATTTTTTAAATATGTTAACATAATGGAAGAGATATATTATATTAAGCACTTAGATGGAGAGAAATTCTAAGATGGATAAAAAGTGAAACAAAGCACAACAAGAGAGAAAGACATGCTTTGAAGCGAAAGAGAATATATTTACCTATAATAAAACAAATGGTATTACAAAAAGGGTCGGACGACCTTAAAGAAAGATGCTACAAAAAAATATACTAGGAGGAATATATAAGAAACTAGAATGAAAGGTTTGCACTTGGGGGGGAGGTATTTTGAATGTAGTTCATGGTTGGGTGGAATGTGATCGATTCTTGAATATTATGCAAACATCTATTATGGGTATGCATAATTCTATCATGTTTTATATGTTGAATTCCAAATTGGTCGAAGCTATTATAGTTAGAATGCAGTCTAAACATGAAATTCATAGAACCATTTGAATAAGCTACTACATTTACATGTATAGATAAATTATTTTGTAAATAATGAATTCAATGAGATGTGTGAAGTAGAGTGGATTCTATATTTGAAATATTATAATACGATTTAACAACCCTCGTGAAAATTCCATGTAATAAAGTTAATAAAGGCAAAATAATAACCATAGCTGATGGGACAATTATTCTAAGTTGAAGGTTGGGAAACACATCCTAGTGTGGGTGTTCGTTGGTTTATTAATGGTTTAGGAAATTGGCAAAGGAAATGGCTAAGGCTTTGTAAAATAAAAATTGAATTTTGGCACATTTATTTATGAAAATAATGGAAATTAAGAGAAAAGGGAGGTGAAAGGTCATAGGTTGGATGTGAGGAGGAAAATGAATGAAACTAATGGAAAATGAAGAAAATAGAGCCCTCATTCATAAAACGACTTATCAGGATCAGTTCGCAGACTTTTGTCAGTTCTATTTTGGACATCTCTCATTATTCTCTCTCTCTCTCTCATAGTCTTGGATACTTAGAGTTTTCTTGGGGAATTCTTGGAGAGTGTGGCTTACTTGGAGTCTTGGAGCAAGAAGGGAACAGAAGAGTAGGGAAGCGCAAGAGGACATTGGGATCAGCAACTACAGTGGATTTGACTTGTAGGTGGAAAGTTGCATGTATGTTTCCCTCACTAGTTTTGGCATGCATGGCATACGCATTTAGATTATTGGTTATGATCTATCACTGACATGGTGGATTTCCTAGATTGGCAGTGGATGACCTAGCCTTGCCATTTCCTAGATAGCCATGGAGATTGTGAGTATATTTCCTTGTTTTTCTTTGTTGGTTCTCATGATTCCTTAGCTTGGGGTGAGTTACTAGTCCTGCAAGCCCTGCTTGGACAAATGATTTGGAATCCCTTTAACATATTAGGTTGAGTTACTAGTCCTGGAATCCTTGCTTGGACGAATTCTTTGGAAGCCCTTTGTGGGTGGAATTACTAGTCCTAGAAGTGTTGATTGGACAAATGCTCTGGAAGCCCAAAATAAGGTGTGGGTTGAGTTACTAGTTCTAGAGGCTTGGGTTGGACAAACACTCTCGAGCCCTGGAAGTCTTGGATAAATAGCAATTTGATGGTGGTTTTGTGATGTATGACTGTGAGGTGGAACCACTGTTTTGAGGGGTTGAGGTGGATGGCTTGTGGAAGCCCTTGATGGTTTTGGGATTGATGTGTTCTATGAGATCCCATATTCATACTTGGAATATAACATGAGGGTGAATCATTGAAGAGTGATTTGGCTCAGCCATTCTACAGTCTGATGGAATGTGAAAGTTCCATCTTGGGTTTGGATTTTGTAGCATCAATATGAGGTTATTTATCCTTGTATTTCTATGACTATTATAATAGTTTATATGTGGATAATATGGTTGTGATTTCATTAGTATTTTTGCTGCTATTATGTTGGCTATGTATGTGTTTTATGGCAGTAGATATGTATGCCTCTGATAATGTTTTTACTTATAAATGAATTAAAAATGTATCTATGACCTAATGGATGAAATGGAAATTAATGTGTTGAAACATAAATGTTTCGTAACAGTTCTCAGGTAAGTATGAGACCCCAATGCTCAGATATGTTATTGAAACCTGTAGATTACTTATTCGCAATATGTTTGACAAAATTCCTATCATGGCTAGTAGGGGTCCATTCAAGGTATTATTCATGTAATTAAACTTGTAGTGTAATTTCCTTGATATCTTACGGTTATAGAGGTGTCATTCAATTATGGGCAGTGACCTGGGCATTGGGCCTGAAAAAGTGGCTCAAATCCTAGGGCGTTGGCACAACACTAAGAAAATAGTCCCTTGATGTTGGCATGCCTTTTCATGAGAACATCCATAGCCTCTCGGATGGTGGAAGGCCTATAACATGGAAATGTCCAAGGGTCAAGTGGTCCAAAATGTTAGTGGGATCCAGTGGTTGGTTGGCAGAAAGGTTGGGTTGGTTCCTAAGGGTCCTAATGTTGACGTTGGAGGTCTATATGGTGTGTTTTAGTTAGTCCCACTTCCTTAATGTGATTTAGTAGGTTGAATCATATCATAGTGGCCTCTCGTTGCATGTTTACCCTAGTTGGCCAATTGCTTGGGTAGATGTGAGAGGAGGGTGTTACAAAGTGGTATCAAAGCATGGTTCACCCCTCAAACTAGATGGGTTGGGCGTGTTGTTCATGCATTCATGTTGGTTGCATGTGTGTCCCTTATCCTTGCATTCCATGTGCTTGTTTCATTTGCATGATGTTGATCATGGTTGGAGTGATGTCACCATGTGGAAGTTGATGTTATTATTTTGGATTGCATCGTCATGAGTGTATGATTGGTTACATGTTGTTATATGTCTCTTACACATATCATTTTGTATGTTTGGTTACATGTATCATTCTTATAAGCTTGGTTTCAATTATTGTTCATTTGTGCTTGATTTTAGGTGTTTATGTGTGTGTGTGGTTGATTACACATTGCTTATGCATGTTAATGTTTGCATGTGGTCAAGTGTACAATGGTGTAATGGTGGTTGTCATTCATGAGGTCGTGGTATGCGTTGTTGATAAGGTCATGCATTAATGACTAGACCCTAGCTAGAATTATGGTTATACAGTTATATCCTTATGTGTTATGTTTTATATGTTGTGATCATTATGTTATACATGTATCATGTTGATTTGTTGATCCTGTAGACAAGGTATCCTTCCTGAGCTATACTAAGGTACATTGGTTTATTGTGATTTGATTTAGCTAACATGATATACCTTGCAGGAACAAATATGAAAGATGAATAGCAAGATGGTGAACTACAAAGACTCTCCATATGAATTAAATAAGAAGTATGGTGTTGGGTATTATTCTAATTTGGCACATAAACTTAGAAGCTTAAATGAGGAAATAAGGAGTTGTAAGGAAGATAATGATATAATCATACAGAAATAAGAGAAGCTAGCATAGTTAAATGCACTGATACTTCATAGTTTGTTATATCTGTAGCTACGGGGATGACATCGGATAAATCATGAGAAGGAGGACAAAACTAATGAGCCATATGGTAGGAGGTCGCAGGGTGGTCACGGGTAGGATAGAGATGACATAGTGAGTGATGGAAGATTGTTGGACACTCCAGATAGGAGAGGGGATAGAAAAAGCTACTATTGTAGTTTTGGTTCAGATAGGCATTATGATCGTCATCGTTATCGTCCTTACAGGAGGAGTGGTAAGGAATACTTGCTGGATTAGTTTAAGAAAGAAAATCAACCTACATTTGATGGAGAAGTGAAGAAATCGTAGGATGCAGAGGTATGGTTTCTTAGTATGAGGAATTTATTCAGGTTGCATGGCTATTCATAGAACATGAAAGACAGAGTAGTGACATTTAGTCTCAAAGGGAAAGAAGAAATTTAGTGGGAAGACATGAAGAATGCCAGAGGTATACATGACAAAGACTTGAGTTGGAGTGAGTTTGAGCAGGTATTCAAGAAGAGGTATCGATCAAAGAGATACTTTCATGACAAGGTGAAAGAATTCAATGAGCTAAAGATGGGTTCTATGATAGGTGATGAGTACACTAGCAAGTTCTTGGAGCTACTAAGATATATGCCTTACCTTAAGGAGGAAAAGGCCCAGATTAAGAGATTCACTAGTGGGTTGCCAATGGAATTCAAATACATAATTGAGTTTGATGAGCCTAGGTCCTTGGAGGAGGCCACCTGAAAGATAAAGCATTGCTATGAACAATCTAGGCACTGATCTAATACTAAACCAGACTCTTAAGGTAATGCAAATAACAAGAGAAAATTGGAAAAGAAGTGAGCAAAACCTCAGGGCACATGTAATAAAGAGGATTTAGTGACAACAAAGAAGTTCAATGCATCAAACAGAGGATAGGTATTTCAATCAAAATACAAAATAAGAATGTAGACCGGAAGCATATAAAGTGTTTGAATTGTGGCAAGGATCATCACAGGCGATATTGTCCATAAACAAAGGGTGGTAGGCCTCATTTATATAGTGCGTAAGAGGTAGATACTATTGGGAATGTTGGTCAGAGTGTTCCTCGTATTTATGAAACACTAGATAACGAATAGATAAACCATCACGAATCTATCATTGAGATGGATAGTAAGCTTTGTGATCAAGTTATTTTTATTTTGACTGACCCTGGATCTAATTATAGCTATGATATTCCTAAATTGATGGATAAGTTTTGTTTGAGTAAGGAATTGCATTTAAAATCTTGGTTAGTGAAATTGGCTACAGGTATAAAGAAGCAAGCTCATCAATGGGTAAGAACTTGTGTAGTTGATTTGAATGGTATATCTACCGCAACACATTTGGATGTATTAGTGTTGGGATCATACAATATGTTATGGGGCATAGATTGGTTGTATCTTAATAGAACCAATGTGGATTTTATGATAATGTTATTGAGTACTTGGATGACAATGGTAAACCAAGAGTCTTGTGAGGTAAGAAGAAAGAAACATCATTTAGAATAGTGAGAACTATGCAAGAAAAGCACAGTTGCATGAAATGGAGTTTGTTATTTGCAATTCACATTTCTAGTGAACAAGGTAAGGAAGTTAAGCACATAGATATTTTGAGAAGCTACCCAGTTCTATAATAGTTCCAGGATTTATTTCCTAAGGACATTTCAGAGTTTCCACATCACAAGTGAGTAGACTTTTATATTGAGTTGGTGCAAGGGGCAACATCATAATCGAAAGAACCTTACATGATGGGTGTAACTAATTTGGTAGAGTCGAATCTACAGTTCAAGGAAATGTTGGACAAGTGATCCATTAAGAAAGAAGAAATATGATACTCTCAAATTATGCATTAAATATAGGCAGTTGAACAAAGTGACCATCAATAACAGGTATTCGTTGTTGAGGATTGATGACTTGTTCAATTAGCTAAAGGGAGAAACAATGTTCTCGAATATTGATTTGAGATCAAGATACCATCAGGTATGCATCAAAGATGATGACATTTACAACATAGGTTTCTGGACCAGGTATGGGCATTATGAGTTTGTTGTAGTTCCATTCGGTTTGACTAATGCTCCAACTACTTTTATGTGCTTGATGAATAGTATGTTGTATCCATACTTGGATAAGCTTGTTATTTTGTTCATTGATGACATATTGGTATATTATAAAAATGAGGAAGAACATGCCGAGCATTTAGCAGTAGTGTGGAGATTGTTGAGAGAGAATTAGTTGTATGCTAAGCTTAGCAAGTGTAGTTTATTTGAGATTGAGGTACATTATTTGGGGCATGTTGTCTCCAATAAGAGCACTAAATTAGATCCAGAAATAATAAGGGACGGGATGGAATGGGTAGCACCCAAGAATGTAGATGAGGTGATACATTTCATGGGCTTAGCAGCTTATTGCAGGAGGTTCATTGGGAAATTCTGATGGATTTCTTATACTATCACATCATTGCAGAGGAAATGTATGAAGTTTGAATGGACAAAAGAGTGTGAGGCTAGTTTTGAGCAACTTAAGAAGTTGTTTACACCTGCACCATTGTAAAAAATTATACATCCAAACAAAGAGTCTGTAGTATGCATAAATGCTTGCAAGTAGGGAATTGGTGGAGTCCTTATGTAGGATAGATATGTTGTCTGCTATGAGTCAGGAAAACTGAATGAGCACGAGAAGAACTAGCCCACACACGATCTTGAATTGGCATCGATCTTACATGCATTGAAGATGTGGATACACTACCCTCTAGGTAGTAGATTTGTGTTGATGAGTGATCATAGTGGGTTGCGGTATCTATTTGACAAACCTAACTAGAATGGTAGGAAGGCTCAGTGGCTGGCCATGATCATTGAGTTTGATTTTAAGATCAGATATATCAAAGGTAAAGAGAACAGGGTGGCATATGCTCTTAGTAGGTGGGTACAGGTAAACCAATTAGCAGCTATGAGCTACTATGGGATAGACTTAGAGGATAGGGTATTACAGGTAGGTCAACATGATGTAAAGTATATGGAGATTATGTACAGGTATTTGGAGAGTATAGTTATAGGTACGGGTACAAGTACATGTGACAGTACAGGTACAGGTAAAGGTGGTGGTATAGGTGATGGTATAGGTGCAGGCACATAGGATGAGGACTATTTTCCTATAGCAGATGGATTGGTTTGACTCAGAGACATTATATATGTGTCCAATAACAGTGAGCTCAAGAAGGTGATCTTGAGAGAGTTTCATGTGAAACCATATTCGGGTCACCCTGGTTATCAGAAGACATTGATTGTAGTAAAGAAGTTTTATTATTGGCCAAATATGAAGAAGGATGTAGCAGAGTTTGTGGCTATGTGTTTCAATTGTCAACGTGTGAAGGCAGAGTGTAAACACCCAAGTGGATTGCTACAACCAATTATGATTTGAAAATGGAAATGGGAAGTCATTTCCATGGACTTCATCACAGTTACCGAGGACAGTGAGACAACATGATTCCATCATGGTTGTTGTGGATAGGTTGATAAAGGTTGTGCACTTCTCAAGTGATGTCTACATTCTAAGGTAGCAATGTAGCATAGGTACTCATCAAAGATGTTTTTATATTGGATGGAGTTCCAAGGAAGATTGTTTTAAATAGGGATGCAAATTTCCTTCATTGTTTTGGAAGCATTTATTTGCATGGGCACAGAGTTAACCTTCAGTACAACTTATCATCTGCAGATCGATGGATAGATAGAGAAGATCAACAGGATATTGGTGGAGATGTTGGGATGTATGTGATGCATCAACAACTAAGTGGGAAGAGTACCTTCCACTGGTAAAATTTTCTTATAACAATGGGTATCAGGAATATTTTGAAAATGAGTCTATTTGAGGATTTGGAGAACATGTGTACTTGCACATCGAATTGAAGAAGATCTCCTTACAGATTGGATCACGTGTCAAGATGACACCCCAGTTTTGTAGACCCTTCAGTATTATTGAGAAGATTGGGCCAGTAACCTATCGACTTGTACTACCTCTGACACTGAAATTCCAGGATGTTTTCCATGTGTAATTTCTTAATAAGTATGTTAAATATGTTGACCATGTGATTGAATGGTCTATATTGCAGGTGGAACCAAATGGATAATTCCAGTCGAAGCCTCAATGTATATTGTAGAGGAATGTGCTTATGCTCTCGAACTCAACAATAGAGAAGTTTAAGGTGCAGTAGAAGCACTTTGGGCCTGAGGAAGCTACATGGGAGATGTTGGATCAGATGTGGGCTATGTATTCTTTATTGTTTGCTGGTGGAGGCAAAGTCATTTTGTTATGATGTTTTGGTACATGTTTTGGTGATGTTTGGTATATGTACATATGTATATGGATGTAAATACAACCCATGAGCTATGTTATAAAGCTCAAATAAGCAGTATGGGTGTCATGTCATTATGATTTTATGTTTGTTATGTTTTCATGTTCGTTTGCTTCTAAACAAGTTGATCATTGTAAATACTGAAATGAGGTAAGTTGTAAATCTCCATTGATAGTATTTTTTCCTTACAATAGTCTTTTGGTTATAGGTGTTGTTGAATAACCACAATGGTTTTCCCCGAAGGGGGAGGGTTCTATAGCAACCCTTATGAAAATTCCATGCAATAAAAGTTAATAAAGGAAAAATTATAACCACGGTTGATGGGACATTTACTTCAAGTTGAATGTTGGTCAGGACAACTTAGTGTGGGTGTTCATTGGTTTATTAATGGCTAAGGAAATTGGCAAAGGTGATGGCTAAGGCTTTGGAAAGAAAAATTGCATTTTGGACCATTTATTTATGAAAATGATGGAAATTAGGAGAAAAGGGAGGTTAAAGGTCACATGTTGCATGTGAGGAGGAAAATGAAGGAAGATAATGGAAAATAAAGAAAATAGAAGCCTCATTCATAAAAAGTCTTATGAATATCAATTCACAGAAGGTACGAAAGGCATATGCGTGTGGATTATTTTTCATGATCTGTAACAAGCATGGAGGATTGCCTGGATTGATAGTGGATCGCTTGGATAAATAAATGGTCCAAAAATTGCATTTTGGACCATCTTTTTATGAAAATGATGGAAATTAGGAGAAAATGGAGGTTAAAGGTCACAGGTTGCATGTGAGGAGGAAAATGAAGGAAAATAATGGAAAATATAAAAAATAGAGGCCTCGTTCATAAAAATTCTTATGAATATCAATTCACATAATTTTTTTAGTTCATTTTTGGACCTCTCTCATTATTCTCTCTCTCTCTCTCATAGTCTTGGATACTTAGCGTTTCTTGGAGAAATATTCGAGAGTGTGGCATACTTAGAGTCTTCGAGAAATAAGGGAAAGTAGGAGTAGTAAATCACAAGAGAACATCAAGATCAACAACTACAACAAATATTTCTTGCAGGTACCGAGTTGTATGGATGTTTTCCTCACTAGTTTTGGTATGAATGGCATATGCATGTGGATTATTTTTCATGATTTGTAACAACCATGGAGGATTTTCTAGACTGATAGTGGATTGCCTAACCTTGCCATTTCCTGGATATTAATTGAGATTGTTGATTTATTTCCTTATTCTGTTTTGGCTGGTTCTCATGTTTCCTTAGCTTGGGTTGAGTTACTAGTCCTAGAATTCCTGGTTAGAAAAATGCTCTGGAAGCCCTGTAACAACTTGGGTTGAGTTACTAGTCCTCGAAGCCTTGGTTGGAGGAAAACTCGAAAAACCCTTGGTGGGTTTAGTTGCTAGTTCTCACACCCCCGATTGGAAAAATGCTTTGGAACCATAGAATAAGTTGTGGGTTTAGTTATTAGTCCTGAAAGCCTTGGTTGGAAAAATGCTCTGGAGCCCTGGAAGGCTTGGATGCACACAAATCTGATGATGGTTTTTTGATGTATGACCGTGAGGTGGAATCACTGTTTTGATTCCTTGATGTGGATGGCCACTGGAAGCCCATGACGGTTTTAGGATTGATGTGTTATATGAGATCCCACACTCATTCTTGGAATATGGGATGGGGGTGAAGGAATTAAGAGAAATTTGGCTTAGCCATTCTACGGTCGGGTGGAACATGCAAGTCCCATCCTGGGTTTTGATTTTTCATCATCGATACGATGTTATTTCTCATTGTATTTCTATGAATATTATAATGGTTTATATGTGGATCATATGGCTATGATTTCATTGATACTTTTTCTGCTATTATGATGGCTATGTATGTGTTTTATGACAACAACTCTGTATGGCTCTCATCATGATTTTACTTGTCAATTAATGAACAATGTATATATGACCTAATGGATGAAATGGTATTTAATGTGTTGAAGCATCAATGGTTCTTAGCAATTCTCAGATAAGTAGGAGACCCCTATGCTCATATATGCTATTTACACATGTAGATTACATATTCACGATATGTTTGATGAAATTCCTGTCATGGCTAGTATGGGGCCAATCAAGGTATAATTAATGTAATTACATTTGCACTGTCATGTCCTTGTTATCTTACTATTCCGAAGGTGTCATTTAATTCTGGAGAGTGACCTCGGCTCTGGGCCTGAAAAAATGGCTCAAATCCCATGGACGCTAGCACAATACTGAACAAAATAGTCCTTGGACGCTAGCATGCCTTGTCATGAGAGGATCCAAAGCCTCCTAGATGCTAGAAGGTGTATAACATGGGAGCGTCTGGGGGTCAAGTGGTCCAAAATGTCAGTGGGACCCATAGGCTTGTTCCCAGAAAGGTTGGGTTGGTTCCCAACGGTCATAATATTGATGTTGTAGGTATGTATGTTGTGGTTCCATTGGTTCCACTTCCTTAATGTGATTTAGGAGGTCAAATCATATCATAGTATCCTCTCGTCACATGTTTACTACGGTTGGTAAATTTCTTAGGTAGATGTGGGAGGTGTGTGTTACATACGATGCATTTTTTCATAAGGAGTAAATAAATATTGAAGAAAGAGTTATTAGTACAGGAAATAAGGTATGCACGTGTTGATAGAAAAATTACCAAAGAAACTAATTATGTTTAGACCTGTACAATTATATTATGAATTAAGGTATAGATTGTATATATATATATATATATATATATATATATATATATATATATATATATATATATATATATATATCTCTTTATTATATAAAATGTAAGCAAATGGCTATACATTTTGAAATATTCATAAACATAATTATGAAGGACCTCTGCTAGAATTATTGTTCTGCACCAATACAAGAACAAAAGTCTATAATAGGTCTCCTAAGTCATATAGGGTTGTGGAATATAACTATTGAATACAAACTAAAATAGATATTATACATATGAATCAGAATATTTTGATCATTTTAGTCTAGTCTATGGGGTTCCACCTATAACACCCCAATGTCTCATTTTAATAAAATTGATAAATCCAAAAATGATTACTAAAAATATCATTTTAATGAAAATTAATAAGTTACTAGATTTTCATGTATATGAATTATTTACTAAATAATGAATTAAATGAGATATGTGGAGTAGGGTAAATTCTATATTTTATACCTTATAACATGACACCTTACTTGGTAATGAGTAGATAAATATGGAAGAAGGAGCAAGGTATGCATGTGTAGATAGGGAAATTACCAAGGAAACTAATTATCAATAGACGTATACAATTATATTATGAATTAAGGTCTATATTGTGAATAGTATATATGCATATTAAACTCTGTCCTATTACATAAAAGGTGAAAAAATAGGTATACACTCTGAACTATTAATAAATATATAATAATGAAAAGAAATTTCCTACAACTATTGTTCTACATTAATACAAGAACAAAAGTATATGATGGATCTGCTAGGTCATATAGCCTCTCTGTAATATAACTATTGAATAGAAACTAAAATATATATTATACATATGAATCATAATATTTTTTTCAATGTAGCCTAATCTGTGGGAACCCATTTGTAAAACCCCAATGTCTTATTTTAATAAAAATGATAAATCCAAAAATGTGTAGTATAAATATCATTTTAAGGAAAACGAATAAGCTACTAGTTTTGGATGTATAGATAAATTATTTTCTAAACAAAGAATTAAATTAGATATGTGAAGTAGAGTTAATTCTATATGAATGAGTAGCTAAAAATGGAAGAAAGAATTATTAGTACATAAAATAAGATATCCATTTGTAGATAGAGAAATTACCAGCGTGAGTAATTTTTATTTTTTTTGGTAGGTAAGCACCCACAAGGGATTTGAACCAATGACCTATCACAAGGAGTGCCTTAACAATGCACCCATTCACCGTCAATCCAAAGCCCCGTGAGTAATTATTATTAGACAAGTACAATTATATATAAATGAAGATCTATATTGCGAATAGAATACATGTATGTCAAACTCTCTCTTATTAGATAAAATGTGAGAAAGTGAGTATACACTCTGAACTACTCATAAATATAATAATGAAAATAGCTTTGTTAGAAGTACTTTTGTAAGAATACTTTAACAAGAGTGTATAGTAAGATTCATAGGTCATATAGGGATGCACAATATAACTATAAAATAGAAACTAATATATATATTATACCTATGAATCATAAAATTTTGTTTATTTTGGTCTAATATGCGGGAATCCATCTATAAAACTTCAATATTTTATTTTAATATAAATTATAAATCCAAGAATGTTTATTACAAATATAATTTTAATAAAAGTGATAAATCCAAAAAATCATGAAACTATAAGAATCACCAAATGGACAACGCTCGTACAAATCCATCGGTAACATCCCAATGTCTTTCTCTCTTAGACAACTATTTTTAGACATTTAAATTATTCTTGGACTTATGGGTTATGGAAGCTAAGATAAAAAATATATTAAATTTTTTTAACCCTGGTGTTATTCCCACTATAATTGGCATTGTTTTTAGGGTTTGAAATTATACTCGTAAATTCACGGGGTTGAGAGCTCAAGTGTACTTGGGAGCTTAATTAGTACACTTTAGAAGAAACATCTTAACCTTATTCTCAACTATGTGGGTGAATGTTTACTAGACGGAAAACAATAGGTTTAGCATTTTTTTAAATGCTGCAATCATTTGACCTACTAGGTTGAGAAGATATTCTACCAAATTATCTAAAAAGGATTTTAACTGTTAATAAGTGTTAGTAGTTATTTTATTTAATTTGAAATTTGAAATCAGTTTTTTATTTTATTCTTCTCACTTTTATTTCTTCTTCACTTAGGTTAAAACAATTAGTTTAAGATATTGCGTTCTTCACACAATTATTTAATTAGGTTGGAATTTAAATAACAAATATTTTAACTAATATTTAATATTATTATTATTATATAATTTTAGTAATATATTAATATTTTTATTGCCATTGATAATATTTTAATTTTATGGGTATTACATACTAGAAGAATTATATTAATAGATGTGGATGAGATATTGTTATAAGGGCCCATGGGCTTTGGATTGTGATGCAGGAGCATCCAGCTAAGGGCACCATGACTAGGTGTTGGTCTCAGCCGAGGAGGAGAGATCGTCAACAATTCGAATTTCATTTGTGTTTGCCAATTAAGGACTGTATTAAGAACCTGTTTTATGTTTTGTTTTTGTCTGTTAATGAGTAGTTAGGGACAGTACAGTCAGGTAAAAGCAGTTGCAGACACCTCGTTGTCTGGTCTCTTGTTTAATTTAACTTTCTAGTTGTTTATTTTTGAAAAAAAACAACAAAGTAACAGGAAAGAAAATATTATCATTGTATTTTAGCGAACGAAAGAATCAAATAGCAAGATAGTTGACAATTGTATAACTAAACAAGTAACTGGCAACAGTTTGCTTAACTGTATTGCAAGGAATTATAAAACAACTGTACATAGCATGAACGGGGTTCGTTCTTTTTGGGATAGAGAATAGTAATATGAGACAGAGATATTTTCTTTACGTTCTATTTTCCAGAATCCATTTGAATTTACTATTGTATCTCCTATAATCTAATTTTGTTACGTGCAATATTAAAACAGATAGACAATCTATCAAATTCCTTCCTGAATAGAAGCAAGTTCCCGAACATAAAGTCAAGAAGAAGCATAACTAAAGCTGAGACATAGATATACAAAATGAAGACAAGCACATAGTTTTTGTGCACTCTAAAGAGGCTACGGAGGCGCGAAGATATGCTACAGTAAAGCATTATTAACAAACACAGTTCCAACATCGAATATAAGCAAGAGGTAACCACGTGCATGATAATACCAAACTTATTTTCATTAATCTTACACAATATTATTACAGTCCACATTGGGGTTCAACCACGTAAATACAAGTCTAAAGCCAGTACTTTCGAAGGTGATGAAACCCTCCTTTAGAAACCAAGTAATAAGAAGAGGGTTAGGGTTTCAAACCCTTAAAACAAAGTTCTTTACAGCCCACGGCCGAATCCACATTACACAGTGAGTGAATATGAAAACTAGATTTGTTCACAATCGAATGCATTGCAACCAAACCAGGTTGAGTACAATAGAAACACAACCAGAATCCCTTAGATCAAATAGAGAGAACAAGCAAAGATCCTATCAGTTGCACTCGAAGGAGCCAAGGGTTACACTAACTGGAGACCAGAGACTTGCAAGGGAAACATGACAGGGTGTTAGCAACAAGGGTTTGAGAACCAGACAACAAGCGTAAAGACTGATAGAAAGGGAACGAGAGTGCCGGATGAACTCACCCTCTCAATAGCAAAGCTGAGCAAGAAGAATTACCATTGACCACGGCCATCATTAAACCAGAACCCTGCTAGGAAGGAGTCGAGACCATTAGCACAAAGAAACATTAAGAACATAACTTACAGCAGAGAGAGACATTTTTACCTTGCCAGAGAGAACAATCGCCGAGCAGAAGGGTCCCGTTGAGGCCGCAACCTGAGCACAAGTACATACATATTCAAACAACAAATCATGTAATGATTCAAGTAGCAGAGGAACTGTAAATGAATTTAAAGGACTGAATGAGCAACCAGAATGAAGCACTGAACAACGAGCCGTCCAAGGAACAGGAGAACCTCATACAATTCGAGCAAAGACAAGTAGAACCAAGCGAGTAACCCATAGACCAAGGAGAAACAATATTAATGCATGACTATAACTTACCAACAGAATCCACAGTCAGTGTAGGCAAACATAGTTGCAGAATAGTAACAAACCCTCACAGAGTCGCAGAACTCACAAACAATACCGCATAGTGAAAATGATTGGGAGAACCCAATACCTTAGGGTTTAGCCAAATGTGGGACAGAAGCCTGAGGTCTGGACACTTTTCCTCTCAACATACAAACACATTAATACAGGAATCAATTTCCAACATAAATATCTACACTAAACCCTCATTAACAACATCATTATTTATAAATCATTGTAATCAACAGTTACTTGATTAATTAAGGTTTGTAGCACGGGTTGGTCCCATCATAGTGGTACCAGAGCCGCATTTGGAATTGGCTTGAGAAATGGAGGTAGGAAGGCGAGATCATGGAAGAGGTGCTCAGAGGATAGTAGAGGAAGGATTGAGAGAGGAGATTAGGATCTTTACTGCCTATTTGGTGGCAGTTGAAGTAGGGAGAAGAAGGGATCCAGAGGTAGGTGATGATAGCGAAAAAGAAGTTGTAGCGACAACAGATGGATTGAATGAAGAAGGACTAGAAATGAGACTGTTGAGGTCGGTCTTATTGGCAAGCAGCAAACCCAAACCATAACTCCCAAATTATGACGGCAGCTTGTCCACAGAGGTTCTGTTGGACTGGATCAGCGAGCTGGATAAGTATTTCGAGTGTGAAGAGGTGAGTGAAGACTGTAGAGTCAAGTTCGCTGTGACAAAGTTGAAGGGACATGCAGCCCTGTGGTGGGACAATGTCCAAACAAAGAGAAGGAGGTTGAACAATTTTCGATCAAGAAATGGTCAAGGATGGTGGCCAAGTTGAAAGGAAGTTTTCTGCCTAAGGATTACCATATTGCACTACATAGGCAAGTGCAGAATCTGAAGAAGAAAGGGATGACAGTAAGGCAATACACTGAAGAGTTTTACCAAGTGAATTTAAGGGCCGGTTACACAGAGGACACCCCAGAGAAAACAACCAGGTATGTAAATGGTTTAAGGTTAGAAATCTTAGATGAAATCAACATTCTTTCCCCAAAAAACATTGAAGAAGCATATTAGAGTGCTATGAAAGCAGAGGAGAAAATCACGAGGAAACAAAATGTCAAGAGAGGCTCGGGAATTAGCAGAGGAAGATGACAGTCTTATGGTAGAGGGCGAACTGCTACTAGTAACTAAGAAAGTAGCAGTTCTAAAGCTTCTGGAACAGTAGAAAAAGGTGACAGCACGAGAATTGGTAGGCCATATCAGCGAGGCAGGGGAAATG
Source organism: Pinus tabuliformis (assembly GCA_031772625.1). Lineage (NCBI taxonomy): Eukaryota > Viridiplantae > Streptophyta > Pinopsida > Pinales > Pinaceae > Pinus > Pinus tabuliformis. The sequence continues at coordinate 741,177,756 of CM062811.1, forward strand.
GCCGAGGCAAAGGAGCTGGTTATCAATGTTACATGTGTCACAAGTGGGGACACAAATCATTTGAGTGTCCCAAGGCAGAATAAGCTGGACAGAGGGGTGTGTATGTCGCATAGCCAAAAGAAGCAGAGGCACCTCCCCAACAAGAAAAAAACGTGTCGGAAACAGGGGAAGCCTTAGTTTTGAACAAGGTGGTTCTGAAACTAGCCAAAGAAACAGCTGAACAAACTCAGCAGAAAGCTTTGTTTCGAATGGTTTGTAAGTCACACAGTAAGTGACATAAGCTGATTATTGACAATGGAAGCACAGATAATTTGGTAGCCACGTAGATGGTGGAAATGTTGGGGTTGAAGTGATTAAAACACCCCACTCCTTACAAAGTATCATGGCTGCAAAAATGCCATTAGTTGCTGGTAGATGACCAATGCAAAGTGGAGTTTCATATCGATAGATATAAGGATAAGGTCATTTGTGACATAATGCCGATGGATGTATGTCACATACTACTAGGCAGGCCATGACAGTATGACAGGAAGGTGGTACATGACGAAAAGACAAACTGTTATAAGTTTTTCAAAGATGGGATCAAGCACATCCTTGTGCCCATCAAGGAGGAAGAGACAGTAGGGAAAAGTGAGATGAGAGTGTTGTTAATGAGCGGAAAACAGTTTTTGAAACAAGTTGAGGACAACGAGGTGAGCTATGCTATCATACGAAGAGAAAAGACGGTGCTGCTACATACAGAGGTGTCAGATTTGCCCATAGAAATTTACCAAATGTTGCAGGAGTTTAATGATATAGTGGTGGATGACTTGCCAGATAAATTTCCCTCCAAAAGAAGTATAAATCATCATATTGACTTTATACTCAGAGCAAGTTTGCCGAATAAGGCAGCATATCGGATGAGCCCCAAAGACAATGAAGAGATTAGAAAGTAGGTGCAAGAATTGCTAGATAAAGGGATGATAAGGGAGAGTTTGAGCCCTTGCGCAGTTCCAACATTGCTCACTCCCAAGAAAGGAGGAGAATGGCGGATGTGCACAGACTCGAGGGCCATCAACAAGGTCACCATCTGGTACAGATTTCCATTGCCATGAATGGACGACATGATGGATTGTTTGAGCGGAGCAGCATATTTTTCTAAGATTGATTTAAAGGGTGGGTATCATTAGATTCAAATTTGAGATGGGGAAGAGTGGAAGACAACCTTCAAAACTAATGAGGGACTGTATGAGTGGCTGGTAATGCCATTAGGACTGAGCAATGCACCCAGTACTTTTATGCAAATAATGAATGGAATGCTAAAGGAATAAATCGGGAAGTTTGTGATAGTGTACTTGGACGACATATTAATTTTCAGCAAGACAAGAGAGGAACACTTTCAACATGTTCGAAAAGCACTGGAAAAATTGCAGCAAAATAAGCTGCTGATAAATCTTAAAAAGTGTACTTTTCTGCAAAAAGAATTAGTTTATTTGGGCTTTGTAATTGTAAAAAATGAGCTGAAGATGGATCCAGAGAAGATTGCAGTGATAGTCAACTGGTCATCCCCAAAAATCTTATTTGAGGTACATAGTTTTCATGGGCAGGTGAGTTTTTACCAAAAATTTATAAGAAATTTCAGTGAAATCTGCGCACCTATGTTGGACTATTAAGAAGGCAAGTCAACCTTTTCGATGGACTGAGGCAGCAGAAAGGAGTTTCCAACTATTGAAGAAGAAGATCACAGAGAGACCAATCCTAAGATTGCCATATTTTAAAAAGCTTTTTCAGGTTTGCTGTGATGCAAGCAGTATGGCTATTGGAGCTATACTTAGCTAGGAGGATAAACCTGTTCCATTTTTAGCAAGAAGTTGAACGAAAGAAGGCAGAAGTATTCATCCTACGACAAGGAGTTCTATGCTGTCGTCCAAGCACTGAAGCATTGGAGACACTATTTGCTGGGGAATGAATTTGTTTTGTTTTCAGATAATTCTGCACTGCAGTATGTGATGCACAGCACAAGATGAACCATAAACATGCCAAGTGGGTTGAATATTTGCAGAGTTTCACCTTTGTGGTTAAACACATCAGCGGGCAGGCAACAAGGTGGCAGATGCATTTAGTAGGAGAGCCTTACTCTTGCAGGAGAGTACTATACAAGTGCTAGGATTTGAGCACTTGAAAGATTTGTATCAAACTAACACAGATTTTAAGGAGGCTTACGAAGCGTGCCAGAATCCTTTGGTAAGGGACAATAGTCCATGGTTGGACTATAATTTGTAGGAGAAGCTATTTCTTAAGGGAGGACAACTATGCATTCATGACTGCTCGATGAGAGAGAATATTATTCAGGAGAAACACAATGGAGGTCTAGCTGGACATTTCAGTATAGACAAGACTTTAGAGCAGCTCAGCCATTTTTACTTTTGGCCAAAAAAGCAAAGGCATGTACAGAGATTTGTGACCAAATGTAAAGTGTGCCAGTTGGCAAAAGGTCACAGTCAAAACACGGGACTTTACACACCATTGCCCATTCCAAGTAGACCGTGGGACTCAGTCAGCTTGGACTTTGTCTTGGGTCTACCAAGGACGTAGCGGGGTTATGACTCAGTGATGGTAGTAGTGGACCAGTTTTCGAAGATGACACATTTCATACCTTGCAGAAAAACTAGCGATGCCACCCACGTGGCCCACCTGTTCTTTACAGAGATTGTCAGCCTACATGGTTTGCCTAAGTTTATTCTTTCTGACAAGGGTGTGAAGTTTACAGGGCACTTTTGGTGCACCCTGTGGAAGAAGATGGACACGCAATTGAGTTACAGCTCTGCTTATCACCCACAGACAGATGGGCAAACAGAGGTGGTAAATAGAAGTCTGGGAACCTGCTGCGGAGTTTGATTGGTGAAAATTCGTGGATGTGGGATTGAGTACTTGCCCAAGGGGAGTTCGCTTATAATGACTCGCCCAATCGCAACATGGGTTGCAGTTCTTTTTAGATCTTGTACAACATGCATCCTCGCGGAGTGCATGAATTACGAGATCTGGGACAACAGGAAAGACAGAGTGCTGACGGGGAAGACTTCGCTAACGCGATGAAAGATTTGCATGAGCAAGTGAAAATTAAATTGCAGGACAATAGCCAAAAATGTAAGCAATAAGTAGATTTGAGACAGAGAGAAGTGCAGTTTAATGTGGGAGATGAAGTCCTCACACATTTGCGCAAGGAACACTTCCCTAGAGGTGCATACAACAAGCTGAGGTATAAGAAGATAGGTCTCTGCAAAGTCCTCTAGAAATTTTCAGTGAATGCCTATGAAATACAGCTACCACCAGGAATAGGTATTTCACCCATCTTTAATGTAGCAAACCTATTTCCATACACTACTGGTTCAAAGGAAGACAGTACCAGATGGCTTACATGGGACACCCAAGATGGAAGTGAGACTTGGATGAGACAAATGCCTTACGTTCAGCCTCACGATATCGAGAGGATACTCGACACTCAGGTGGCTAAGTGAACTCAATGGAAAGAGTATCTACAATACCTAGTCAAGTGGAAGAACCGTCCTATTGAGGATAGTTTGTGGCTTGATGCCAGGTAGATAGAACAAGCAAGTTATTCAGTCGAGAAGCTCATGGACCGGTGTCATGATTTCTTTTTACCCCGCGAGCCTGATGCAGGAGCATCCAGCAAAGGGCACCATGACCGGGTGTTGGTCTCAACCGAGGAGGAGAGATCGTCAACAATTCGAATTTCATTTGTGTTTGTCAATTAAGGACAGTATTAGGAACCTGTTTTACGTTTTGTTTTTGTCTGTTAATGAGTAGTTAGGGATAGTAGAATCAGGTAAAAGCAGTCGCAGACACTTGGTTGTTTGGTCTCTTGTTTAGTTTAACTTTCTAGTTGTTTACTTTTGAAAAAAAACAACAAAGTAATAGGAAAGAAAATATTATCATTGTATTTTACATAATGAAAGAATCAAAATATCAAGATAGTTGACAACTGTATAACTAAACAAGAAACTGCCAACAATTTTCTTAACTGTATTGCAAGGAATTATAAAACAATTGTACACAGCATGAACGGGGTTCGTTGTTTTCAGGACAGAGAATAATAATACAAAACATAGATATTTTCTTTACATTCTATTTTCCTAAATCCATTTGAATTGACTATTGTATCTCCTATAATCTAATTTTGTTACATGCAATAGTAAAACAGACAAACAATCTGTTAAATTCCTTCTTGAACAGAAGCAAGTTCCTGAACATAAAGTCAAGTAGAAGCATAACTAAAGTTGAGACACATATATACAAAATGAAGACAAGCACATAGTTCCTGTGCATGCTAAAGAGGCTACAACAAAGATATCCTACAGTAAACCATTATTAACAAACACAGTTCCAAAATCGAATATAAGTAAGAGGTAACCCTGTGCACGATAATACCAAATTTATTTTCATTAATCTTTCACAAATATTATTACAGTCCACATTGGGGTTCAAACACGTAAATACAAGTCTAAATCCAATAGTTTCGAAGGCGAGGAAATCCTCCTTCAGAAACCAAGTAATAAGAAGAGGGTTAGGGTTTCAAACCCTTAAAACAAAGTTCTTTACAGCTCACGGCCGAATCCATATTACACAGTGAATGAATCTGAAAACTAGATTTTTCACAATCGAATGCATTGCAACTGAACCAAATTGAGCACAATAGAAAAACAACCAGAAACCGTTCGATCAAATAGAGACAACAAGGAAAGATCCTACCGGTTCCACTCGAAGAAGGAGCGGAGGGTTGCGCTAACTGGAGATGAGAGACTTGCAAGGGAAGCACGACAAGTGGTTAGCAATGAGGGTTTGAGAACCGGACAACAAGTGTAAAGACTGATAGAAAGGGAACGAGAGTGCTAGATGAACTCACCCTCTCACAGCAAAGCTGGGCAAGAAGAATTACCATTGGTCGCGGCCATCATTAAACCAAAACCCTGCTAGTAAGGAGCCGAGACCATTAGCACAAAAATTACGAACATAACTTACAGCAGAGAGAGACATTTTTACCTTGCCAGAGAGAATAGTCGCCGAACGGAAGGGTCCTGTTGAGGCTGCGACCTGAGCACAAGTACATACATATTCAAACAAAAAATCGTGTAACCATTCAAGTAGCAGAGGAACTGTAAATGAAATTAAAGGAGCGAACGAGCAACCAGAATGAAGCAGTGAACAACGAGCCGTCCAAGGAACAGGAGAACCTCATAAAATTCGACCAAAGACGAGTAGAACCAAGCCAATAAGGCATAGACCAAGGAGAAACAATATTATTGCATGACTATAACTTACCAACAGAAACCACAGTGGGTGCAGGCAAACATAGTTGCAGAACCGTAACAAACCCTCACAGAGTCGTAGAGCTCACAAACAACAGCGCATTCTGAAAATGACTGGGAGAACCCAATACCCCAGGATTTAGCCAAATGCGGGATGGAAGCCCGAGGTCTGGACACTTTTCCTCTCGGCATAAAAAAACATTAATACAACAATCAATTTCCAACCTTAATATCTACGCTAAACCCTGACTAACAACATCATTATTTATAAATCATTGGAATCAACAGTTACTTGATTAATTAAGGTTTGTAGCACGGGTTGGTCCCATCAGATTGACAGTGAATGGGTGCATTGTTAAGGCAATCGTTGCGATAGGTCACTAGTTCAAATCCCTCGTGGGTTCTTACCTACCAAAAAGAAAGATATATTGTTATAAGGATCTATCCACATTCAAACAAAATTACAAATGTGATTATGTTAGTTTAATATTAATGAATTAACTTAAAAGATGAAGAGAGTAATATTAATCTCAAAGGTGTTATAAAAAGAAATATTTTAATCAAAATCAATTAACCAAATTTTCCAATCTTAATTATTAAATAAATATGCTTATCATTAAATATGAATATTTCAAATAAAATTAATGAAATATTATCAATCACTGAAAAAAATGATTGAAAGTCGAAAGTACCAATAATTTTAATTAAAAAATTACTTGAAAAATTATACTTATATAAATCAAATTCCATATTAATTGATTTTGAGCAAGTTTAAAGATGTAAAAAATAAATGACAAAAATAATTGATTTACATTATAACTTTATAAATAAGAATCATTTATAATTTAGAAAAATAATTATTCATTTATAATGTTTAATTTCCTAATGGGATGAAATGAAATCAAATAACTATATTTGTGCTTAATTATATGTAATTTGATTAATATGAATTATATGGTATTTGGTTAATATGAAATTGAGTGACTAGCTTACAATGGTACCATCCAAATTTATGAATGGAGAATAAATCTATAATAAATCAAGAAATAATGGATTATTTGTACTACAACTTTTTCAAATGATAAATTATTATTATTTTAAATGATAATACAATGTGAGCAGGCCTAATGATAAGAGCATGTGTTTCTTTCTAAGAGGTTACAGATTCAAACCCAGCGGCGGGTAGAGTATGTATGCCTTTGTAGACTCAATAGAAAAATCGCTACGTGGAGGTGGGTCCCTTGCCCCACAAACAAGGGGGTCACATACAGCAATTTTGTGTGTGGCTTGGTTGTGACCTTAATAACAGATAATAATAATAATAATAATAATACAATATGGTGAACACAAAGTATTGGTTATCCATTTAGCATCAGTAAAATTGATATTATTGACCAATTTTGAAAATTTGTAACACATGAAAGTTATAAAAAAACCAAGAGTTTGTGTTAGATTCGAGAATGAATCTCTCATTTCTAGGTAATTTCTATCTACAAATATTAGTAAATTTACATGGATTTGCTTTACACAAATTTTGAGTGTATAATGATGTTGGAAATACTTTATTTAATCACCTTTTAATAGCATGATTATATTGATCTAATATGTAATATATAAATAGCTAATACACAACACAAACCTTCCATATGTCATATGAACCTTTTACAAATCAATAATTAGGTTGACAAGTAGATTTACCTTTTTTTCTTGTGAAAATATTATTTTAATAAAAATGATCAATCCAAACATCATGAAACTATAGCAATCACCAATTAGGCAAGGAACATACTCACATGATATGGAATCCATTTATAGCTATAACCACTAAATAGACATCAATTACCACTATGTGTCACTACTGATACTAGCATGACAAATAATTGAACTATCCCTATAACAATAAAATTGTTACTACTACCATCTACATAGATAAAGTAGGATTTACTCAGATAATTGAACTATCACTATAACAATAAGATTCTTACTACTACCATCTACATAGATAATGTAGGATTTACTCTTACATTTGAAGTGCCTTAACAGTGGATCTTGTTTAAGAAAAGATATAGTTATAATTTCTCATGGATATTTTTGTTACGCTACTTTTGACAACACTTTACGAAAATATGTCCTTAACAAAAAGACATTATTATTGAAGAAACTTAATTTAATATTATAAATTAGAAACAAATTCACTTTATTGAGAAAAATATATTAACCTTGGATCTATCAAGGGCTTGATGGGGTCATATGCTTGGAAGTGAAAACCTATTTTATTGTACAAAAACTTGAAGTAATGTTCTCACCCATTCGATCCTCTCAACACTTATGGATCTGTGTTGGTTTCGTTACACGATGGTAGCTTAATTGGTTTACAACTCACTTAAGGAATTAGGTCAAGGTGACTATTGGCTTCACAAGGCAAGAACAATTATCTAAGTTCTTCAAAACATTTGGCATCCCTCTGTTTATGTGAGTCATTAATTTTAATATTTAATTTTCAAGTGTTTACCATCTTCCCTGTAGCTAATAGTGGCTCCCACTGTAGAAGTATGGCTTTTATATTTCTAAACATGGTGGTTGAAATAAATGGTATGTTACAATAGGCATTTTGTCTAATGCTCCTCTGATTACTTAGGTCTATCGTACTCCTCAAATCCACTAACAAATGTTACTTGTTGTGTTTATCCATCTTCACTGTATCATTATTTAGGTCTATTGTACTCCTAAAGTCCACTAACAAATGTTACTTGTTGTCTTTATCCATCTTCACTGTATCATTATTTTTGCTCACTAGTCTCTACATTGACATAAAAGATTTCAATTGAGGCTATTATGTTTCATCATATGGGAAATATGGAAATGTGGTACCATTATATCACAAAAGAATGGTTTTGTTCATTATGGAGTATTAGATACTATTGGATTTGCTTATCAATTTCAAAGCTAGCAATGTTCTTCCAAAAGATTTTATTGAGATCATGTGAGCAGCTTCTTTCTAATCCATAAAAAATTATATACCATAGTTGTACATGTTGTATATGAAATTTGTGCTATTACAAATTCATAAAATTCAGCGTAAATTATCCAAGCCTTTTATCTATCTTAATTAACACATAACTTAAGGAAATAAAATCATCTTAAATTGATCTCTTATATATTTTAAATTAAATGAAATGATTTTTTATTTTAGTTTTTTTAATAACTTTATGGATTCAATATAGTTACAACATTACATTACAAACTCTTTACATTTGTATTAAACACTTAGAATTGTGAATATTAACATTTAGAATTTAAAACATACAAATTTAAATTTGAGCTCCAACTAAAAATTAGGGGATATAGAAAATCGAGGAAATGAGCATATCTAAGGTGAGTCAAGCTCAACTTGAAGAGTGTCGCACAAGGCACTTCATTTATTCACAAAATCATTTGTACATAAATAAGATTAGAAATCTGTTTAGGCAATTAAATAAATTCCTCAAAAACAAGATATAATCTAAGTAATCACACCCAATAACTAATAATAAATTAATCTAGACAATTCTACATTTCTCCAGTATTAGAAAAATTCACCATTTCCCTTCCCGAGTATTGGACAAATTCACCCAAAGTCATCTTTTTTCTTCCTTTTAATAAAATGATAAAACACCATAAACCTTTTGATTTTATTTGTCGTCCTCACAAAATGGTTTCCCATGACTACTCATAGTAAATAGCACTCTAACTAGTGCATGTTTGCTAGAAGAATTTTACTTATCATTGCTTCTAATGTTCAGCATCTCAGACTTAGCTTCTTTCCACCCGGGCATAATTTGATTTGCTTCTATGCACCTTTCGTGAGTCACCGTATCAGAGCCCTCATCTTTAATTCTTCTCGAGATCCTTTTGGTTGCATTGTCCTCGTTATCAATAGTTTGCACCCATTCTCAAGAAAAACTAGTGGCTTTTCAGTCTTTGGCTCCTGATCATCAATGGTATAATTACTGATAGCTTCACATTGTTTGTCAGAAATTTCTTCTAACTCAAAAATATTACCCAAATACTGCCGAAACCAAAAATGCTTCAAAAATAGTACCAAGCCTAAAATGCTTCCAAATTCCCTCGTGAAAAAGGGATCATCAAATGAATCAATGTCTGTCTAAAAGAACATACATATCGTCCGTGCACAACTTTTCCTCTACGGCAAAGCCAAATCTACGGCAAACAACACACTTTGTATCTCACCACTGCCTTTTTAGCTCAGTCCACGGTGGATAGGCAGATTTGTACACCGCTCCAACAATCCTCTGTCTCGGCAATTATACCAGTCAACCTTCCAGTAGGTAGTCTTCAATTTAGAAAGCGCAACCTTAATGAGACAAAGCTCTCCTCAGCCTTCTTGGACAAAAGAACATGCTCTCAATATTGATATCTCTAGCACCCGGTCTCCACGCAGCAAGATTGAAACCCGAAATTCCAAGTTACTCAAAGCCTCATACTGCAACTAATCGAAGGCTCGTCAGTAGATATCAACAGAGAGCAGCTCATTCCAGCACAACTCACTCTGGGATCGAACATGTCGTCCAACCCCTCCAAAGGCTTTTCCTACGACCGTTCATATAGTTTCAAGAGTTCGTACACAAGTTTCTCCAACAGGTATCGCTCCACACTCACTGCTTAGGTGGTGAGTTCGGGCCTCTCTCTCATTCGACGTAACCTCTTCTCAACGACATATATCTGGCAACGCGTTTTCACACCAATTGCCTCTCGACAGCTCTGTAATTGAACACGTCGAAAACAACCAGTCCTCCACAGAAACGCCACGCTTCCGCTGCACTATGACAATTCTTCCACCCTTCCGAACAACATTTTTCAACAGTTCTTAAACAACGCTTTCCAACAGCAGGCTCACCTTCAAGCCGCCTCGTCCACCAGCGGAGCCCACAGGATCCTCAATTTATAAACGACATTCTCATAACAGCCCAATCAAGGTTTCACAGTGAATCATCCAATCCACATGCAAAAATCACAGGTTCGCAGATCACTGCTTCAACTTGCTTGGGTATACGCGAGACACAGGCTCTGAGTGTTCAAGCCTTCGGCCTGGTCTCTAGTGGGCTCCTTCTTCTGGTTAAAATAAGTAACAAGAAGCTAATTATTTTTGTATGAAGAGAGTTTATCACACAAAATTTCATTATTACAATGAATTTAAGGAAAGTTATTTAAATTTATAAATTCACCACACATTAAATTAGACTATCTTAACTTGACTCGACTTAACTCCTTAAATTTAAGGAACACTATTTAACTTAACTCCTTAAATTTAATTAATACTACCGACATTAATAATTAACTTATTTTAACAGTGCTTGTGAGTACATTAAATACCTACCCACTACATACACTAATAATTAGCTTATTTTAATACTCCTTGTGCCTTATTTTAATACTCCCTGTGAGTCCATTAAATGTCTACCCAAACTCTGAGTCCACTAAATACTTACCGAGGCTGTGAACATGGTCTTTGTGGCATTCTCACCTCATCGTTTTTCTAGAGTGCTTGTGGCAGTGAGTCATCTGAGTTTGGATGACTCACTTATGAAAACTGACACCTCCATGCTGAGATTACTCGCTGCCACAAGGACTCTGGAAATGAAGCCGCCGGAAAAAGTATTGGATGAAGAAAGAACGGTGAGATACAGAGAATGCCACAAAAAAACCCATGAATTCGTGCCAGGTGGGGATGAAATAATGGCTATGTACGTAATCACCATTTTCACCCAACCAGGTCGTCTATACTTATTACTTATTACACAATTTTCGCCGAGACAAGTCGACTATACTATTTCTTAAATAATTAGTTTTTTTAAAACAAATAAATAAATAATCAAAGTCAACTTCAAATGAAGGGAGTCAAAAGTTATAGATCCTAATCATCATTTGATAAATAAAATAACTAATAGAATAAAATAAAATAAAATAAAATAAAAATAATTAATTAAAAAATAAATAAAACAAAAATATACACAAGTCAAAATAAATAAATATATATATATATATATATATATATATATATCCAAAGAAAAATAATCAATAAATAAAACCAGGTCAACAATAAAATATGGCGCTCATGCCCATTAAACAAATAACAAAAATACTAAAAGGAATTAAGAACGAATAGGATGATAAATTACATAAAAAAACATGAAGGATCCCGAAAACCATCATCTCTATTCAAATTATTGAGTCTTTTTTCAATTTCTAGGGCCTCCCTCAATTTATGATGATGATTAGCAATGACTTGGGCCTCCTCAATGCAGATGTGATGCTTAGATTTATCTGCATGCTCCGCTAACACAGAGTAGCGGGCCTTCCCATGCTTGATGTCAGCAACATGCTCACGAATCCTTTGATTATAAATATTGGGTAACATATAATATTGTAATATTATATTTTATGTAATATTTCTCCTCACCCGATTAACATTTTGTGCTGAGAGTGGCTCTACAGCCCAGTATAGGGCAGATGTGTAGATGTAATGTGGGTAACATTTGTAATGTTGGCTCAATTGTCATCAATATATTTGTAACAATTAATATAGATTTAGTTTCTAAGTAGGTTTTTTTTACGATACCATGTGCCAATACCCACAAGAGAAATATACAGAGGGAGAGGAGGGAGAAAAGTATAATACCATGGGGTACACCATGGTTTATCAATACCATGAGTCATCTAGACTTTTGATTATTATGTTATGGATTTAGGCTATTAGTTATTCTATTATAATACCATGGCTTATCAATACCACATTCCCAAAAACCATAACTTTTTTAAAAGTCAAAATATTTTATAAATAGTTTATTTTAATTTAATTTTATCACATTTTTTAATTAAATCTAAGAGCATAAAGGTTATAATCACTTTTGAGGTATCTAAACCCTCCATCCTCACGACTACTAAAAATATTCTCATAGATATTAAATGGAGGTTTTAATAAATTAAAAAATTATAATACTTTTATATATAGATCTGTGAAATTTATATAACATACATAATATTATAAAGAACGAGGATAGGTGCATCTTAACTAAGGATGAACAAAGGTAGATGCATCTTAACCAGGGATCCAAAGGAATTGAGAAACAAAAATGATTAACAATGATAGAGGAAAGATATTGCACGATTCTTTTAAGGTTTTTATTATTGTATTTTCTTTAACATGATTGATCCAAAATATAGGTTTAATATTGTACAACCAATTATGTTTTTTCGATTAGATACTTTATTAAATACTATACAATGAGAGCATATTTAATAAATATAGTGGGATGGAAGGGGGAATAGAGTGGGGGAGAGAGACATAGAGATGGTAGAGACAATGAGAGAGAGAAAGGGAGAGAGAGAAGAGGGGTTGAGAGGGAGGGAGAGAGATGGATTTTGAGGGGGAAAGAAAGGGAGTGAAGAACAAAGACATTGAGAGATAGAGGTGGAGAGAGAGGGAGTGACAAGGGAGAGATGGAGATGGAACGAGGGAGAGAGGAGATGAGGGATGAGAGAGAGAAGGAGAGGATAAAGATAGGGAAAAAAGGGTAAGAGAAAGAAAGAAGACATAGATATGGAAGGGCGAGGGAGGGGCATAGAGAGGAGGGAGGAAGGGAGATAGTTACAGAGTTGGAGGGTGGAGAGAGAGTGTGTGTATGATGGTGGGACAAATGGAGGGAGGTGGGAGAGAAGGGGAGAGAGAGGAATTGAGAGAGAGGAGAGAGAGGGGGAGGAGAGAGATGGAGTTGGAAGGGGAATAAAGACATAGAGGGAGAAATGTGGAGAGGGAGTGGAAAGGGAGAGATAGAGGTTCAGTGAGGGAGAGAGATGACCGAGAGAAAGAGAGAGAGGGAGAGGAAGAGGGAGGGAAAGAGAGATAGATAGATATGGAGAGAGAGAGTGTATGTTTTGGGGGTGAGAAGGAGAGGCAAAGAGAGGGAGGGAGGAAGAAAGATAAATGGGATATAGAGATATAGATTGAGGGGGAAGATTGAGGGGTGGGAGAGAGAGCATGGCATGCATTTAGGGGGTTGAGATAGAGAGAAAATTTAGGAGAGATGGAGGGATGTGTATATATATATGGTAGGGGAGAGGGGGAAGAAGAGAAATATAGAGAAAGGGAGGGAGAGGCATATAAAGAGAGAGGGAGGGGAAGAGAGAGAAGGAGAGGGGGAGGGAGATAGACAATGGAAGGTGGAGAGAGAGGGAAGAAGAAGGAGACATAGAGAGACAAATAGAGACATATAAGTTAGATCTAGAAAGGCATGAATATTTTGGATTTTCATTAAAATAGATGTATTGATTTCAATTTAATTGTTTACTTCTCATCCTATTTGATCACATGCACTATATTCATTGATTTCACTGTAGATGTTGATTTATAATCCTATTTAATACCTTTCACTATATGGATTCATTTCAATGTCGATGTTGATTTCTACTCCTATTTGATCTTTTGCACAAGATGCATTGGTTTAAGTGTAGGTATTGATTTCTAATCCTATTTGATCGCTTGCACTAGATGCATTGATTTCAGTTTAGATGTCGATTTCTAATCCTATTTAATGCCTTACACTAGAGGTATTGATTTCAACGTAGATGTTGATTTCCACTCATATTTGATTCCTTGCATTAGATGCATTGGTTTTAGTGTAGATATTGATTTCTAATCCTATTTAACTGCTTGCACTGAAGCATTGGTTTTAGTATAGATGTTGATTTCTAATCCTATTTGATTGTTGGTATTAGATGCATTGATTTTAGTGTAGATGTTTATTTCTAATGTGATGCAACTAGATGTATTTTGTACATTAATTTCAATGTAATTAGATTAATAGTGTGCATTGATTTCACTGCAAACACATCTGTGCCTCCTCCATCTATATCTCTATCTCCCATTCTCTCTCCTTATATATCTCTCTATATCACCCCCTAAACATACAAACTCTCTCTCCATATCTATCTATCTCTTTGTCCCTTCCTCTCCCCCCCCTCTTCCCCTTCTCTCTCTCTAACATTTCTCCCTCCATGTCTATATATCTTCCTCCCTCCCCATCTTTTCCTCTCTATTCTTCCGTCTCGCCCTCCCCCATCTATTTCTCTATCTCCCCTTGTCTCTGCTTCTTACCCCCAAAACAAACACACTCTCTCATTGTAAGCGAATACAAATTATTCATGATGTGAATTGACTTATGTTTTACAGTAATTCAACCATAAACACAATACTTGGATTTTCATCCTAAATAAAAAGTTTTCTTAGCCAAATATTTTCTTCTTGGAACTATAAACTATTTATAATTCACTGCATTCTTATTATTCCCATTTTCCGGCATTCAACATTGTTAATTAATTTGCATTCAAAGACGGTAATAGAAAGTAACTACCATTGAAAATTATTTGGGGTTTAACACTCCATAAGTCACAATGATTGACATTGGAGAAAACTACTATTAATATTGGAGAGTAATGGAGACAAGATATCTTGTTTACTACAATAGCTGGAGTTAAATATTTGAATGGTATATGATTGCAATTTCTCTTTTCATATGATCGATATGAGAAAATTGAAAAACTAATATGTGTGACAATAGGAACAATAGAAGAAAATAGTTTTAGATTGATCAAAATGAAGATTGTTTGTAATTGACTATATTCTTATTGTTCACATTTTCTATCAATCAAAATTGTTACATTGAAACTTTGAACTCAGAATTTTTATTGTATCATTTTTCATCATTTATCAAGGTGCAAACCTTTCCTCAAGTTGTGCACTCAAAACATAAGTTTCCACCTCGAGAGATTTGATCTCTGGGCACTTGATAGATCCGATCTTAAAATAGGTCTAAGCTAATTATTTTTTAATAATATATTAATAGCATACTTTTCAATTTAATTTTATTATATTTAACTTTATCATCTCTATATGTTTCTATATAATAATAAATATTTTAAAATAATGTAAACTACACAATTAAATAAAAGATAATTAATGCTTAAGAATTATGAGCATCCCAAATGTTATATTATTTTATATGTTAAAAATTTTAATTATAAAATATTTAAATGATTTATATATAATATATATATATTATATATATATATATATATATATATATGAGAATCCTTAAGTTTTATAAATTTTCTCATTGTAAAAAAAACTCTTTAAATGATATTTTAACTTTAATATCAAATTCAAAATATACTAATTTGATTGAAATTTTTGTATACGTAGTTATATAGTTTTATAAATATTATTGGGTTTAGAGGTTTTTTGCTTCAATATAGAAGAGATGTCTTGTAAACATTTTTACTAAATTAAATTAGATAAAAAAAATTAAAATGAATAATTATAATTATTAACTAAAACATTTTCAGTGGTAAATTTATATAAAAAATGAAAATGAAAATATTTATATTTATAATTATAATTAATAATTAAACTAGTCTAGATTGATCATAGCTTTGAATCTACCAAATATTCAAATAAATCAAATATGTTGAAGTGAAAACACCTTTTATCGATCATAGCTTTGAATCTACCAAGTATCTAAATAAATCAAATATATTGAGGTGCAAACACCTTTTAAAATGAAAAAAGGCAAAAACAATTGATTAAGACCAATGAAAATGAAAAAATACAAAGTATACCAAATCTTCTAGCTCTACCTATTTCAAATGAGCATTTAACTATGCATTTTGTACTATGGTAATGAGCATTTAGCTATGCATTTTGTACTATGGTTGCTTTGTCAAAAATACACGGGACAAGTCCCTATGAAGATGTTAAAGATACCAAACACAATTATTGGGAAAAGAAGAATCATTAAATATGAATAAAATACATTGATATAGGATTATGCTAAACCATCTAACTCCACTTGTTCCAAGTGAACATTTAGCTATTCTCTACTATGGATTCTTTGTAAAAATTACATTGGATAAGTCATGGTGACGATATGCAACATACCAAAAATAGAGTTATTTGGAAAAGAACAATTATTAAATATGAATATGTATTTAACAAGTAAAATTTAATTTTGGTAAATGATATATGAATACATATACCACAATTTTGTATTAAAAAGGAATTAAGGAATTAGATTATAAAGTTTGAGAGGATTCTAATGGATGTGATACATGGCAGGGCGCAAATGTGCTGGTGCTCCTCACGTTAACTATTGAGTGGCATGGCTGCAACAATCTGCAGAAGAGGCTGATCCAACACTACTTCACATCTATGGAAGTATTTCACAACAGCCGTATAAAGTTCCACTATTAAGCTTCCAATGTTCTTTCCTTTGTACTAAAGATGGAGACTAGGAAATCATCATGGGTGGTCCTAATAAAGTTTTAAATTATATGATTCTTGAACCATGCAAAGCTTGCGTTGCTTAATTTGTAATTTTTTGACGAATTGAAGATGTTTGTGTTTATTAGGAGTGTTGTCCTAATTTATGTGGAGGTGGAGAATAGGGACTAACAATTTTGTCGATCCCCTGTATTGGGCTAGTGGATAGGCCTGTCCTCTCTTTCAAATAGATTAAATAAGTTAAAATACTTCTATTGAATTTTGGTTGGCATGTGCCGCTACAAGTTTCTAACTAGAAAGCTCAGATTTAGTAAAGAAGCAAAGGGTAAACATGCTGAAATTAATTGGAAATATATGTATATATATTTCACCAAAATTTCAAAACCAGTCATGTACATAACCAGCTAGAACTGTAAGTTAACCATTCACAGTTATCAAACAAAAGAAATACTTAACATTTCATGTCAAGTGCTTTGCGAGACAGAAGAATATGAAGATACACAATTAAGGGTATAATTTAAGAAGTTGGTCGATATCATACTATAGCTACACCTCGAGCTTAAGGAAAAACTGTACAGATCACAAAACAGAAAGAAATTCATATTGATATTTTTAGATAGTGGTGTGAAGTCAAAATTTCATGAAACTTCTAACTGGAGTCTTATACACCATATATACAAATAAATAAATAAAACCAAGAAATTATCTCGTAATGCCTCAGGTTTATACACGAAGCATAATTCAACGATGGCACCCTGAGGTATTCCTCACAAAATTATACAAAGTTGTCAGAATATCAATCATGGGCTAGTATATTATAGGTCCCTTCCATATAGGGCAAAATTTAGCAAAATAACAATGAGGAAAATTGTACTATCAAGAACCAAACTCCATGCACTAGTACAATGTGGCTAATTAGTTACTTAAACAATGACTAAAATTAGCATATATATGACGTTTTTTCAGTCGGTGACCAATAGTGGCTAATTTACGTTATCTTATAATGCGACCAACTATTAGTCATTTTTAGCTTAGCCATTAATTTTTTGTCTCAATTTTATCATTAGTAGTATATTTAGTCATAAATCAGGTCACTAATTTATTATTGATTTAGTCATTAATTGCAACAATTAATGACCAAATAAAAAACAAAATATACTACTATATGATCATCTAAGAAAACTAATTAATGACCAAAGAAATATGACTGAAATGTTGGTCATGTTATAAGATACTGTAAATTAGCTATTAATAGTCAGATATATGCAAATTTTAGCCATCATTTGAAACTAATTAATGACCAAAGAAATATGACTAAATTTCAGTTGTGTTATAAGATACTGTAAGTTAGCTACTAATAGTCATATATATACAAATTTTAGTCATTATTTGAAACTAATTAATGACCAAATAAATATCACTAAATTATAGTCGTGTTATAAGACATTGTAAATTAGCTACTAATAGCCGTATATATGCAAAATATAGTCGTTATTTGTAATCACAAATTTATCATTTATAGTAGCCATATATCTTTTTTGGTATTTTCATATTCATTATATAAATGACTGAATTAGTACTTTATATTCATGTCATTTACTTTAATTAATAATCATTATAAATGAATAATTTAGTTGTATATCCATTTTATTTGGGTTTATCATTAATCAATACAAATTTGCTGATAAGTAGTTTTAAATTGATTTCATGTGTTCATTATTAACCAACATAAATTAATTAGTATGATTTTGTGACAAAATTAAAAAAATGTCATACAATGTTCACCTAATTATATGAAAATGCAATGTTGCATATGTTAATTACAATATTAAACAATATCAAATACAACTATAAATAATTTCAACCACATAAATTATATTACATGAAATGTCAAGCATTACAATGTGAGTTTCCAACTTAATATTGGTTGGACTAAAATTTACACATGAAATATTGTTTTATCACTTCAAAACATTATAATTGTGTTGCCAAAGCATTACAGGTGAATTCACCATCTTTGAAGACTTGATCATTAATCTCTATGTATGTGTCTCATGGGGGATATTGGCTTTAAAGGATCACTAGACTGGTTTTCTTCTCTCTTTTTCTGCATTTGTCGCTCCATTGTTATTGTTCTCCTCTTTTTTCAATTCTTTATTTTTACCATCAATATTGAGTTCCTCTTTTGAAAATGAAAGAAGTAAGAATACATAATATAATATATAAAAAACGATGAATGCTGGAATATAAACTAAAATAAACTATAAAGGATTTATATGACATATACCTAGCATCAATAATGTCAATACCATATTTCCGGAGAAAAACAAGAAACTCGAACAAGTTTTCTTCAGTTGGGTGATAGTGGCCACTATGTGGCCAAATGACCTGTATAAACAAAGCAAATAAAACATCACCATACAAAATAACACCTTAGTAACTTAGTATTCAGCCTTTAGGAAAATTTTAGGCACAATCATGCCAACTAAGTTACCTACTAAAAACCTTAGCTTGTAGATAACTCATGAAAACAAATTATATGAGGTGCGATGCTTAATCTTTGTCATTTTATTCTCAATAGAATTTCATTCTCTAATGCATCATGTGCTCAAATAACAACATGAAATTAAACATTTCTAATATCCATGAAAATATTTTAACACAAAACAACTAAAAGGATTTCAATCAATATTGTGTAATACTAATTCCATCTTCAAGCTTTGGATGTTTTTTAAATGAACATGCTTCCAAATAATTTTGATTTCATAGTTTAAAAAAATCAAAACCAAAGGAAACATTGGAAATACAATCAACAATAAAGAGAGGATATCATGTAATGGACATTGCAATTATAAAAAAATGAAACTTTGCACCGGTCTCTAGAATTCATATAACATTTGTTTTCCAAAAATAACCATGAGTTGAAAGAATCACAACATTAAAAACCATATGAATCCCTACTAGAAACATTTCCAAACTTAATGGATCATATGTGTGAATGATATCCAACAACAAATGAATCGTATCCAAGACATGTTATGCATGGTATCCCCATCCTTTTCCCAATCCCATTTCCTATAACCTACCCACACCAGAGTAAAGTAACAATCAAACATAGGCGTTGGAATTTGTTTTTATATTTTATATCTATAAACTTTGAATATTATTTGTTTCAAGGACATATTAATTCATATTTAAAATTTTCTTTCCGTGAGAAGATATCAACCAAGTAGAACATCAGAAAAATTCACCTCGATGAGGTCCTCAAACAATTCCTACAATATCAATATTTTTCTTGCTATGATATCTTGGGTAGAAAAAAGAACATACCTTCAAAAGGAAAATCCATATATTTATTGTGTTCAAACTCATATATGGCATGCTCGTAGGGAATGTTTTAAGGTGTTCCTCTTCCTTTACAAAGGAGACTATAGTTTGGTTAAACTATATATACATTCATTCAACATCAATTCTTGTAAGATAAGTTTCACACATTATTCTTTCCCATTTCTCAACATGCTACAAATGATGAATTGAAAGTCACATAAAACCAAGCGCAGGCCATTTTCTAACCAAAACGAACAAACAAACAGTGTCTCTAATAAAACTTCATACCTCATAAATTAATCTGCCACATGCTTAGGCTAAAGGTGATATTATTTGAATCATCTTTAGCTCATACTTAATGGGATATTTTTATTTTTACCTTTATGTCAATTTGGTGCTGAAAGAAATATATAAATCTAGGTCATTATTAGTGAAATTCATGTATAATTCTGAAACATAACATTAGAATTTATTAGTAAATCTAGAGACGCATGCATCTGTTCATAATGGTAAATGAGGGTGGACCCTCTCAAACTTATGTGATTAGGTGGAACTATCCATAAATAAATTATTGGTTGCATGAAACATTTGCATTTAACCCATTTATTCTAAAGATTCAATCGGAGAACACAGAGGCAGGGTCCCATAACATCATTGTTCTTGACAAGAAATAAAGAGACATTCACTCTATGACATTTTCATGATAGAGACAGAAAATGTCTTAGGGCTAACCCATCAACAAGAAAAAATAAAAAACATACGAAAAAATACACATACAGGTTATGTTCCAAGTATAAGATAAGATCATTTTATTTGTGTCCACCAAATGACCAAAAAAGTATGTCAAAGGAACAAACATAGTACATCTATTGTTAGTAAAAAGTGTGAGTGACAATGCATTTACAAATTGGATGTTAACTATATAACAAGAGGGAATATAAACTAAGATATTATTACAAATATGGATGTTATAAACTAAAAAATCTCTAAAAATAACAGTGTTCAGCAAGAGAAGAAAGGACAACAAGCAATGCTAGAGCTTATAGCTGAGGATGAGTGAGGAGGCCAAGAGATAAACAAAACATGATATATTAAGAAATGCATAATAAAACTAATATGTATTCTATTTTTTTAGAAACTTCTACATACATTTTATTAAAGAAGAAAATCACTGTAGTTAGCATTTTTCCAAAAAAAAAGCTAGGAAAACAATCTATAACAGAAATCAAACATGAATGAGTATGTCTTTCATTTTTTATTAAATGAAAAGTTAAATTTGTAACATAGGAAGGGGCATTTAGATGGAACAAACATGGAAAATGACATATCAAAACTACATCTAATACCAAAATTCCATAATTAGGCATACACTAAGTTGACTTACCTCACACTGATGAGGTACTACTGAATACATTGGTTATTAGATGCAGATGTACAAAATTCCTATACCAAAAAATGGTGATCCTATCCAATAGATCAAAAAGGTACCCATGTCTTAAATTCCATGCAACATCTTTTGCGACACCCTCATGGACCTACATTAACATGAGGTCATCAAACATTTTCAATGAAGATAAAATATTGACATTGTAAAGTAAAAAATACACATAAACAGAAACTCACCAACAAATCCCATTAAATTTCTACAAAAAAAATGACAGTAAACATTAAGAATAATCTTGCCATCTTTTAATGGTCACATTTGTGAGGTTGTGTGCTCAGTTCTAACAATGTGTTTACCCTTTTCTTATTCCATGCTACCATCATGTAAAACCAATGAACTTTAGGATGAAAATGGCTTTTGACACAACTTGAAAAGTATGAAACATTAACAAACCTAAATAAAATAACTTTTGAAGCCTAAGAGCTTGTGCATATTCAATTTCATATAGAATCCTCTGCTAAGTTGCAACTGACAGACAAAAAAATATGAACCAATCCTATTATATGGAAAATTCATCCAGCTCATGAACTATATTCAAATTCCAACCTAATGATAATAAGAGGGCATTATGTCGGGTTTATTTATTTATAGTCATACACAAATCTACTTTGAATAACATCTGTCAAAATGATTCACCTTATATATTTGTTGGGCCTCAAGAACTTTTTTTTTTGCAGGTGCATTAATGTCCCACAAATAGATTTGTGTGTCATTTGAACCACTTGGAATATGGCCATGCTTAAAACATCTCCATGGTAATTAATTTTGAGGTTTAGTGTGAAGTATTGTAATAGCCCCTCTCCTTGAAATTATTTTCTCCAAAATTTGTAGTAATGTTGGGTATTGTAGAATATCTAGAACTCACTATGTCACCTCTTCTACTGGTAGATATTTCCTCTACCTAATAGTAGTCAATGGCATAGATCTTAAATGATACATGCAAATTCATCAATCAACAATTGCTCGTTTAGTATTGTTGTTTTTTGGGTCTTTACCCTACTACTCAAAGCCTTCGTGGAATGAAACAAGAAAGTGAAACTTAGATAATTATTATCAAGCTATTTAGACATTTTGCTTTGGTGTAATCAGGTCGTTTGCACCCATTTCTAGTCCACTAAGACTAATTAGTTGTTGTCCTTCCTCAAATTTTAGGTAAAGTTCCTCCAGAGTCATGTGGAATTCACCCAAGGTCTTCGACCACTGAGCTCCAACAACAACACCATCCCTCGTAGCTGTCCAATTGCAATTTCGTCCCTTTGACCATCATTTTGCACTCCATCATACTAGTGTTGGGCATAGATTCTTAGAAATTCTATAACTAGAGTATTTTTAGGTGCAAGAAGTTACCAAATTTGCATCAATGGTGTTACAAGAACTCTCATAATCAATGAAATTCATCATAATTTACCCTTATCTAAAGTTTTAAATATTGGTTTGCATATAATTCCTTCTTGTGACATCTGCAACCAGTTAATTTCTTAGGTCCTCCCTCTCAAAATGAAACATTTATCATCACGGACTGATCTATATGACACATTGAACTAAAACATTCCAGACAACAAGGATGAGCTCCAACAACAGTCACATTAACTTTGTCTTACTCAGAAAAAAATTATTACTTCCACTTGGCATCACACTCAATCTCTACAAACAACTTAAAGATACCACACACATTAATTGTCACCGATAATTTAATGTGGCCCCTCTCTCTTTATAGATTGAGCGAGTGAAGGGAGGTCACATCTACCTCATAAAGGGCTTTGAGGAATGCACTCTCATGGAGTTAATTTCATCAAATAAGATTGGATTCCACTCATGATTGTAATCTCAACATTATATGCATACAAGGAGTGTGTTACACCTACAAGGTGTCTTCTACCATCAATGTGCCCATGTTCATTTGTAACCATGGACATCTAAAAAACAACTTGGGGAGCGTACCCTACCTAAATAATGCACAATAACTCTTGAAAACCAAAAATAGTAGGGATGGTTTATAAAAAATATATACAATTTGTGAAGATCTCTCTCATAAGATCACCCTCTCGCAACATTGCAATGTTTGGTCCAATAGCACACCCTTACTGAAAGGTGAACTCGGCTGTTTCTTTTCCAAGGCTTTAGAAGAAGAACACCTCCAAGTAATAAGTAATATAAAATAATGCATATACATAATACAATTACTTTTCTCAAACATAACCATTGAATCTGGTTGACACACCTAACCTATTATTAACTTTTTAAAGTTTAGATTAACATGTCACAAACTTAATATTTATTCCTAGTCATTTACTTGAATACTAACATTAAATTTTGAAAATATAAACACACAGTAACAGTGCTAAAAATCTAACCTATACTACATACATAGAATCAACAAAAAACCTAAAAGTATTATGAAAACTGTAATGTGATTTTACCAGAAATTGGAGCACATCGAACTAAAAATTATAACAACAAAGTACAATAGATGTGAAACTCAAATCATGTAACTATTTTATTAATCTTAAATACAATAAATCCAGACACCACATCCTTAGTTTTCTGGGACATCCTATAAAGATGATAACATCTCCATATGAAGATCAAGATAAGTGTTTCACATCTATCAAAGTCACACAAAAAGAAAAACTCAGTACAAGCTAACTTTTCAATCCTAGAATACCAAGCTCATGTTATAGGCTAAAACCTATGCATGACCATCAACAATGTATCATAATGGAAATCACTCTCATGCATATCTCCAATCCTCTGAAAATTGAACCAACCAAGACTAGGTCAACTTCCTCATCCTAAGAGGATTCTGAAGCAAGAGTAACATCATGGGCTACTTCCTGTGTCTAGGAGAATCCATCAACTACAAACTTGGGTTCAACCAAAACATCATCGTCCATCAAAGGTTTTTAACCTCCATTCATATCATCCCATAATGCAAGATCAATATATGCCTCCCCAAAGCTAGAAGGCCCATGTAGCCTCTCACTGGAATTTACAAGTGCCACTGTATCAGCAAGTACCCTATAATTGTCACCCTCTCTCATCCATCTAGCTAATGTCTTTGAAGTATCTAGACTACAATCATTAATGGTTCACTGCATTCCCTCAAAATCAACTCTTCACTATACATCAATCATATAAGAAACTAAAAAGAGAATCTTCTTATAACCAGAAACAAATAAGACATTATCCAACTCAAGAACATCACCAAAAGGCATCTAAAAGGACATGGAGACAACTTCTCTTATGTAATAAGTAGCATAATCTCTAAGCTCAATGAACATGTTTCTGTGTTGTTGCTGAATCCTATGGAATAAATTATTTTCGTGTCATATGTCTTGAAGCTCCATTATCCACATAGCATCTAAGGTCCAACTTCCAACACTATACATAGAGTTAAAAAAAAAAAATATATACCAAAGCCATTTCTATCTTGGAAAATTTGCAATAAGAAGAAGATTTTCCACCTATCACAAGTGAAAAACATCGACACCTATCAAAAAAACTAGCCACCTATCACAAGTCCTCCTAGGCATCTCACCTGCTAAAAATAAAACTATGCCAGCCAACAATCACATATATCTATCACCTCTCACTCCTGAAACAAATCAGACACCTATGGTAGGTCCTCCCAGGTATCACACCTATAAAAAAATACATCGATAACAACCATTAATATGGTGGATCCATCATCTCTCATCACAAGAGAAAGTAGGGTTTCATCCAAACAAAATAATCTCACAGGTGTGAGTGCTCATCTCAAGAAACCTGGGGCTAATTGATGGTGGTCTGGGTACAAGAAGGAGTGATAGTCTCCCAAACTATGAGATTATATCTTCTACTTCCGTTTCATGGTATAATTTCTCGTTCAATGGACTCTCTATCATCCACTAATAACCTTTAGGGCATCACTAGGTTAGCGGACTCCTCCAAGAACCGTACAGTTCCACTAAACCTCCACTAGTTTGGACCCGATGATGATATAAAACATAGCTTAATAAAACTTGAAATCTGCCTTTAAAAACCCGGAATCGGAGCCCAAATAGTGAATACCGCTTACGGCCTTTCTTATGCCCAATAACCACTTGGGGTTTCCTCAAACCACTTCGTTGACTGTTGGCTGATTTCAACGCCGAGCATCGTTGATCTGCCTTGGTCTCTATCCGTGGTTTTCCCTCTACAAATCTCAACCTTCCACTTGATATACTCAGAATTTACAATAAACTCAATTTAAAAGGGAAAACATGGAATTTAACACAATCGACACAGTTTTAACCAATTTCACAAAACACCACTTAAACTTTGAAATTCACAATAAAACATAGATTTCTAAGGAGATTATCCTTCAGGATTTGAAATAGAATTCATCATTCACATACACAGAACTAAATCATCCAAATCTACTGAATTCGCTCCAAGGAAGCCAAATTTCTTCAACAGTCAAAACCCCTTTACAATAGTGTGGAAGTTACATAGGTATTGGTTCATCCTAACAACTAGATCCTAATTCAAAGGCTAAAATTTATTAATCCTATCTGTCCTGCGAGGCATTCTCCTTGAGAATCTCCATTACAGCTAACTAACTAAAACGTATTACATCATGATCAAATCCTATATTCTAGCTCTATGTTTAACTAGAAAAACATAGAAATTTATGTCTAGAGGATCCCACCCATTTTCTTGTAATTTTTTTTGTATTTTTGGAATAGGTTTGAAGGATTTTTCCTCCAAGTCTCATGCTCCTGCATCAGACTCCTAAGGAAAGAATTCTTCATGGGCTCTTGTCCATTAGTTCTTCTACAAAATTGCCCAATTTCTGTAGCATGTTTTCTATTACCCAAGTAGCTTCAGCAATTGGATGATCCTTCCATTTGAGAAAATACTGAAAGTACTCTTGTCCTCTTGTTTCCTTGAACACTTTCTTGTCCAAAATCCTTTCTGGCTGTAATTTCTTTTGCTGTAGGTAACTGTTTTACCCAGTCAATTTCTTGTGTCTCTTGGTCTTATTCTATATCTTTTGCAATTTCACCTTCATACTTATACATATCAACAACATTGAAAATTTGAGATATTCCAACATCAGGGGGTAATTCAATTTCATATGCATTTGCAGAAAATTTTCTTAATACTCTGCATGGTCCAATTTTCCTGAACTTCAATTTGTTATACTCTCTCTTTGGAAATATTCCCTTCCTTAGGCGTGCTAAAACCAAATCTCCAACTTCAAAGATCACTTCTCTTATTCTCATGTCTGCCTTGTTTTTGTACTTGATGTTGCTATCTCATAGCTATTGTTTCCCCTGTTAATGTATTGCTTGTATTTCTGAAGCAAAATCTTCTTCCTCTACACTTCTCATCTCATCTTTTTCCAAGTTTCTTAACTTAGACACTCCTGTTGGATGCATTCCATAAACTATATGAAATGGAATCTGTCTTGTACTCTTGTTAGGTGAGTCATTATATGCATATTAAGCCTATGACAATACTTGATGCCATTGCTTTGGATTTTCTGCAGTAAGACTCGTTAAAAGATTACCCAAACTTCCATTCACAACATCAGTCTGTCCATCAGTCTGTGGATGATAGGCAGAACTAAAACTCAGTTTAGTTCCCAACTTTTTCCATAGTGTCCTCTAGAAATATCCAACAAATTTGGAATCCATGTCTGAGACAATACTCTTAGGCAAGCCATGCAATCTTACAATCCCCTTTCAAAATAAATTTTCAATTTGAGTAGCATCACTAGTTTTATAACATAGAATAAAATGTGCCATTTTTGAAAATCTGTCCACTCCAAAAAAAATTGAATCATTTCCTCTTTGAGTCATTGGTAAGCCCAAAACAAAATCCATACTTACCATATCCCGAGGCATATCTGGAATTGGTAATGAAACATACAAACCTATGTTTTGGCTTCTTCCCTTTGCATATTGACAAAATTTGGAAGTTTTCACATATTTTTCCACTTCAGATCTCATTTTAGGCCATTAATAAAATCTGTTCAACTCCTCATAAGACTTATCTATACCAAAATTTCCTACAAGTCCACCACTATGTTTCTCCTTGATTAAGTTCTCTCTCATAGAACAATTTGGTATGCATAGTTGATTTCTCTTAAACAACAATCCATCACCTCTGCACTGCTGCAACAACTCCATGCATCTCACATCATTGCACAACACTCTTTGCCATATTTCACTGGTGCAACACTCTTGTGCATCTCGCACTGCTTCCTCATTTTTTCCTGGGAATCATACACTGTAGCTCCCTCTGTCGCTCCATCTACATCCATATCTACTAACATTCGCCAGTACTGCTACTCCTCTTATAGGCTCCTGTAGCAAGGTCTAATTCAAGAGGTTGGGTACCTTGAGGATCCTACCCCTCATCACCTGTATTCCATCTAACTACAGCTCGATGTGTGTTTGCACTCATGACATAATCATCGTCTGTCTCCACTTCCGTCTCTACCCTTACTGGCACAACCTTGGTCTCAGAAGCCTCTCCCTTGCTCTTCTTCCTTGGAAACTAGGTTGCATAATGACCTAACTCCCCACAGTGGAAGCATTTGACCTTGGAGAGGTCCTTCCTCTTCCATTTCTTTTTCATTCCCTAAGATGCTAGGGCAGCATCTGCCTCCTCCTCCTTCTTGATTCTGATCCCCTTGTTGCTGCTTCTTGCCTTGCTCAACCTACTAATCTATTATTAGTGAAGAGTATCCCACATTTCCTCCCATTATGGAAGGGTTGCCCTGCCCAATATGCTTTGGAAAAACACCTCCTAGTCTTCTGAGAGTGCATGTAGGGTTGTTCTCACCATTAATTCTTGATCTGGCGTGGCCCTTATGGAAGTCAAATAATCTCAAATCTCCTTCAATCGGCCGACGAAGGGGTCGATCTATTCTCCCTTTTGCATCTGGTATGATCACAGTTTATTTTCTAGTAACAACGTACTCTGCACAGAAGTATGCTGGTACAATTTCATTAGGGCCTCCCACATCTCATTTGTTGTTTCCTTTTCAACAATATGTTGTACTACATGGTCCTTAACCCCATCAAGAATGATGCTCATGCCCTTTCTATTGCCTCCTCATACTTTTTTTTATTAGTTAGGTCAACTTGGATAGCTATCATCCTCAAGGCAAAGTGCTTGACACCATTCCTATCTAGAACAAATAGGATTCTGGCCTTCCACACTACGAAGTTTCAGGATTTGTCTAGTCTGTCATGGTCTCTTACCCCATTCATTTCCATCTTGCTGCTCCTCTACTTCCCTCCCAGAAGTTCTTGGTGTGACTCCCTCTGAGCCTCAATTGCCCTCCTGGAAACCCTTCTGCTAATGTTGATATGCCCCCCACTTTGATCGTTAGTGTAGTTGCACCACTGATCCAGATTTCTCGGCTAGAAATCCTCAGTACAACTCCCTCCTCCTTGGCCTTGCCATGTTAGGTATTGTTTTGGCTACAGTACCCCACCAGCTCTACTCTATAACTTACCCACAACCTCCTAAACACCAACAAATTGAAGGTTAAAGCTCCTAGACTTTGCACAATCCTAGCACCGGCAAATCAGTTTTCTCAGCCAACTATGTCAACCATACTGGCCTCTGTGCAACTTTACGTGAGCCTATCTTTGCCTCCCTCGGCCTCTGCGCTACCTCTTCCTAGCTCAATCCTGATGACATAGGCACTGCGTCACCCCTTCCTTGCTACTACTGTCCTAGGAAAAACTTTTGTCACTCGAGAAATATGTTTTCTACTATTGTTGCTTTGCTCGGTTGATGTCCTCAGTTCTCCTGTGATATGCAACCACCGTCTAATACCATGTTTGAATTTCTAAGTCTAACCTGTTAGAAACCCTTCATGTACATTCTGATTTATTCCTACCTACTTGTTTTGTTAATTAACATGTAAATACTGGAAATAAATACAATTGGATGCTCAACACATTATAGATCATCAACTGAAGGAAACAAAAACAAGCACACAAGTTACACCACTGTTTTTCGGCTAATGTCCTCAGAAAAACCCAATGCGGGAAAACTAGTGCAACTATATGAGGGTTTGATTTATTAAGCAATTTTAGAATACAATCTGGGTGCCAAATCTGTCTCACCCAATAGAGAAAAGTCTCGGCAGTAGTACCTCTCTACTCCGAAGCAGATATTCCTATTGAAACCCCGGATAAACACTCTGGCTGCTCCACAACTCCAATCTACCCCAAAAAACCATAACGTCAGCCTCTAGGGACTGCGTCAGCCTCTCTTGGACCCAATGTTAGCCCAACATCACTATGGCTTGGTCTGCATCAACCTCTGGAGGCACTGCATCAGTCCTCTAGCCCTCTGAGGCACTACGTAGCTCCTGGTTTCCTCTCTGTGAGCCCTGGATGCTTCTGTGTCCCTCTCTCTAGCTACTGCATTTATCGTCTTGGTGTTATCTCCACCTCTCTCCCTCTGTATTCACTACCGCTCAGTTGCAACTTTGATTACTCTCTCAAATTTCTCAGCAAACCCAACCCTAAAAAGTTGAAATCTTGATCTCTTGGTGTGTTCTGCAAGTGACCCTCAAGCCTCCTCTTATAGTTTTCTCATTTGACAAATCAATGGCCAAGATTAAGTCCCTAATCAATATCTAATATTAGATCTAGCTTGATCCATGACTTTTGGACCATTCTCACATAGATTTATATTAATTCACATTAATATTTTATTTTCCCTTAGTTTAGACTTAGGGACTCCATTAAAAATATTAATTATTTTGATATCTACCAAACTGTTTAGAATCTTCCTAAACCCTTTCTAGGTATTGGAGATCTCATGTTCTTTAGGCTCTCCACCAATTTTCATGGCTAGAGCACATCTGATGCTACCCCAAATCAACAAGAACAGAAGAAGCTTTTGTGTATCTCTGTGCACAGATACTTGTCCAACCACTATTCTTTCCTCAATAGTAGGATCCTATTCTCTTGCACTGAGAATTTATGGATCTTTCTATCCAACTAGTCTTCAATTTAGTTCTTTGTTGGATTCCAATGATGCAAAATCACACATCTCCTTTATGCAGATCCTGGTCTCAACAATGGAACCATTTGTTCGCTTATTGGGTCCAAACCTAGGTTCAGAGTTAATTTTACCAAACAAATCCTTATACTACTTCCCCTTTCGGCATCAATCCACAGAGTGCAAACTGTAGTCGCACCTGAAGTAGTATGGGGGAATGATGGAAACAAGTTTCCACACCCAAAGATGGTTAAGATGTCATTTTATGCTCTAAACCTCCTCAACATAGATTGATAAGCCCTTGAGGCTTATCGATATAACTCCATCTTACCATCCTCTAGGCCTTTGTGAAGGTCTACGACTATCTTTCGCGGACCATAAATAGGCGAACCAACCATTTACATTCCTTTGTAATCTCTCATAAGTTTCTTATTACGCAGATCGGCTTAAGTGTATGATATCTTTAGCATGCATTAAGATATTCTTTGCGTAATCAAATATTATTACTTACATTCATATAACAATGTAAACCATGCAGAATCATGCATTAATCCAGTATTAAATCATGAGTCCAATATTCATCATAACATAAACGCATTCATTCATAACAGAAGTAAATGCGTCAAACACAAATATTTTTAGAATAGTTTCTTTATCGATACTTCATATTTGCTTCCAGACTCAAAACTGCCCTGCGCACTGAGGTGCAGGGGTCCATTCACTCAGCTACTAACTCTACTCTAGGCCTTTACACACACAGCTATAGAGCATCTCTTCTACTCTAAGACTCTTTTCTCTTCACTTGAACGGATCCATTACATTCATATCTTTCGCTAGCAAAAATTGCCTTAGACTCTTATAAGACTTTCCTTTTTATAAAATATCATGGTCTGCAAACCTTGGGTATATATTCTAAAGCTGAGACGTCTTACGTAAAATAAGGGTAAAAACTCTTTATGAAACTTTACATCAACGTGGTCTGTGATGATAACTTGCAGAGACTTTACAATTTACATCACATAAAGTCTGACTTTCAGCCCCAAAACTTGGGATTTTTCCCCAAAAGTGACTCTAGGGGACCCTGTCCCAATAGGGACCTATTGGGATAGGGTCCCTACGGTCATTTTTGGGGTTGGTTTAACCAATTTGTGCAGTAGATTTTGTAAAGTCTCCATAGAATGCAGATGCGGAGCGCATAACAAAGAAGGAATGAAAGGGGCTTTAGCCCCTTGTTTAGGTAAGTAGTAAGTTAGTTTTGAGTCTCACCCATGGTCTATGAACCATTGTATTGTATTGGAAGAAGCTATATATAGTTGATTCATAGCGAATCTTAGAGATAGTTGCGGATGGGGATTGTTGTTTTGGGCAAGTGATAAGGCAGGAAAGCTTTGTTTCTTTTACTTAGGAAAAAGGGGAAAGCTACTGTAGCTAAGTGCGAGGTAAGCCTTGGTAAGTACACAGATGAATGCGTGGACCCTTGCAGCTGAGTGTGTAGGGTAGAGAAGTTTGTAATATGAACATTGAACTAAATAAATACTGATTTTGAGAGAAATACCTTGCCTTTGAGTATTATTCTTATTTTTGTTCATGCTATGCTTTATCACTTAAAGATATGTCTTTTGTGGAATAATGTGTAAATGTTTCACGAACCTACTAAATCTTTAATATTTACACATGAACTAAGTAATTATCAATTTTTGGGAAGATAAGGGTTAATTATGTTATTCTTTCTGATGAATTGGATAGATCTCCATGAAGGAAGATCTAGGGTTATTAATTAGTGTGTGAAAGTGGACAATTTTCCTCTTTAGGATCTATAAGGTCTAATCGTAGGCCTTCATGAAGGTGTAGAGGTTGTTTCCAAAGAATTACAGAAGTGGACCAAGGAAGGATACAAGTCTATGTGAAGGGAGAACTAAGCTATGAAGGCTTGATATCACTTATCACATGTCTCTGGATGCATAAACTTGGTTCTAGCATCCCCCAATACTACTTCGGGTGAGATTGCAACTAGCATTACATAGGTTATTATCGAATGGGCCAACAACTAGGGTTTTGTTTGTTGGTGTGAACAAATCTGAACCTCGTTCAGGCCCCCTTAAGCCAACACCAATCCATTTTGAATCTAATCAATTGATTTTTGAATAGCGCGCCAGATTGAGGAGATGCGAGCCATGTTCACTAATGGACTTTGAATCCACTCAATGGGCCACATAGGACTAATATATTTCTTTGTGACAACCTTGGTCCACAAGTTGTCGGAAGTGAGGATTTTCCACCCTAATTTAGTAGCAAGGGGCTTGGAGAAACATGAGAGATATTTTAATCCCCAAACTCCCCATTTTTTTTGGTAGGGTGATAAGATCCCATTTGGTCCAAACAAAGGTTTGAC
This sequence comes from Pinus tabuliformis, assembly GCA_031772625.1. Lineage (NCBI taxonomy): Eukaryota > Viridiplantae > Streptophyta > Pinopsida > Pinales > Pinaceae > Pinus > Pinus tabuliformis. The sequence continues at coordinate 741,210,557 of CM062811.1, forward strand.
CTCCCTTGGAACCTTTCCAAGGGGATTTCTAACAAATTTGTTGAATTATAGAGAGTACGCCTTTAGGAATCCTAGATAATGACATCGACTATACTTGAATCATCTCTAGGACTGATTTGATAAGGACTAGAAAACCTCCTCTAAAGAGCCATCTGTGGTGCCAAATATTCATTCTTTTCTCAATCTTTGCTACCAGCCAAGTCCACTCAGAAATTCTATATTTGTGCGGTCTAAGACAAAGTCCTAAATATTTGAATCCTTCTCCAAAATCCTAGGAGGGGAAAGGAAACGTATGAGGGGAAAAAAATAACTAATGCTTTGAGTATTCTAGAGCTGATAAAGTAGGTTTCAGAATATTACACATCATACTTGTTGCTTTATGAAAGAGATTGAGCAATTTATTGAGGATTGTGGAATCACTGATAGATCCATTAAGATAAATGAGAAGATCGTCCACAAAGAGGAGATGTGTTATGATCAAACTATCAGCTATGTTGATTTCTTTCAGTGTCCCAAAGTTCTGCTTAATCCTTCTCAGGGCCTCCATTACTAAAAGAGGAGTAGGGACGATAAGGGGCATCCTTGCCTGAGTCCTCTCTCAGCATGAAATTTTTTGTGGGGAATCAAGTTGATAACAAAGATAGGGAATCTTAGGTGTGTCACGAGCATCCAAATTTATATCCAACCGATCCTTTCAAATGCGTTTGTAAGATCAATATGGAGGATCATACCCTTGATGTTTTTGATATGCATAAAATTAATCCCTTCCTGTGAAATGCCAATGGCATCGTCAACCTATCGATTTTCCAAAAAAGAAAATTGTTCTTGTGAAATATAGTGAGAGAGGATATGCTTAATCTCATTAGCAATGATTTTGGTGATAATCTTGTAAATACTGATGCATAATCAGATAGGTTTGTAATTAAAGAAAGTGCGGGGAAAATCTGGTTTGGTGGTGAGTGCAATGAATATAGAGTTAAAGGCATGATACATATGACCATCAATCCTGGATTCTTCAACTACTTGAAGCTCATCATGACCAAGTAGGTCAAGCAAGATAAGATAGATGTCAACTGGTGAGCCATCCAGTCCGCAGATCTTATCTTTTGTAAACCATTTGAGTATAGCTTCTAAGTCCCTCATCGAGATAGGTTTTTTCAATTCCTCTACTGTATCATCATCAGAAAATATGGGAAAGAGAACAACGATTTTGATGATTTCCACCAATGTGGCCTCTTGAGCTTTGAAAATTCAACCAAAATCTCAGGTGGACATTGTTGCAAGTTGATTGAAAGAAGAATATGTATGTCCTTCCTCACCTCCCAGAGACCAAATCGTGTTGATGGTTTTTCGTACTTTAGCAAATTGGTGGAAGAACTTGGTGCTATCATCTCCAGCTTGAAGCCAAGTAGCTCTTCTCTTTAGCCTCCATATTTCTTCCCTTTCCTTGAGGATTCTAAATATTTCTAATTCTAGCTTAATGATATGATCTTTGGCTTCAACGGATGAGAAGCATCCTCTGCTAAGGTCTTCCAATCTAGCTAGTTCTTCTTCAATATTATTGAGCAAATTTTCATCATGTCTTCTCTTAGCCCTTTCAACTCGAGCATTTTCTTCTTTAGACAATGGAGCTTAATGTTAAATTTAGCAGAGGAAAACTATCCTGGGAAAGTTGATCTGCAAGCCAAGTGTATTTGAGAAGTTGTGTGTAACTCTCATCCATAAGCCAAGTCGAGTTTAATTTGAAGGGTGCTTTTGGATTGGACATGGAGCTAGCGATATCAATATATATTGAATAATGATCAGATATACTCCTTGATCCCACCCACTGTCTACACAGAACAAGTTTGTCAAGGAGAGCTTCTCTAATAAAAAATCGATCCAGCCTCCAGGTAAGCATAGCATCCCCAATTATCCCATTCATCTAAGGAGGTTGTAGACATGTCACCAGAATATCAATAAAATGGTCATGCTCCAAAAATGGGTTGATCATGTTAGAGAGAGGGTCTAACTATGCATGGGATCCCCATGATTCTGTAACTCCAACACATAAATTGAGGTCACCACCCAAAATGAAGTTGTCAGATTTCATAAAGGAAGAATTTAATAGAAATTCACAAAATACCATACGATTGTGACAGGGTCCAGAGATATTTCCCAAACAAAGTTCCATCCCAATCTGTTTCGAGTGTAAATACACTACCAAAGCACCTTCCCTTTTACCCCACACATTGATGATTCTTAATGTCCTGAATTGATATGAATAGAAAGACCCCCAGAACGATCACAGGCATCGAGGGCATGAAGAGTCCAACCTGGTAAGATTGAAGCCAAAATAGGGATAATATGGTCACAGTCACCAAGAGTCTTCTATATTAAGATCATATCCACCTTCTCAACTTCAAATAGTCTCCTAAGGGCTAATCATTTTGCAGGGTTCGCCAACCTCCAACAATTGAAGGAGAACTGATTCATAAGAGGATAGAGGAGGGGTTATTTCTTGCTCTATGAAGCACATCAATGGATAGTTTCCTACGTTCAGTCGTCTCGAGAATGACTTGTTGTATGGCTTCAAATTTGTTGGAATGTATACCCCTAGAGGATTTAGTGATCTTTGGGATCTTCAAGGGTGGGGGGGAGAATGTACCCAGTCCTCCATAAGAGGATGAGACAAGCTTGTGAAGAGATCACAGGTTATATCGGTGGCCTGAGTGAGATTTAGAGAATACGTCGAGGGAAGAAGGGCAGCACGAGGGGAACGTAGGAATGGAAGGTGGTGGATTAGATAAAATAACAGGGGAATCAGTAGAGGGGTAGGGTACTGAATTAAGATTGAGTCCAGATTGAATAACATCCCTCGAAGGTGCAAGAGAAAAGACAAATGATTCAATCAAAACAAAAGGATTAGAGAGGAATGATTCAATACCCACAGGATGACCCATAGCTACAGAGAGAGACCTAGTGACCCTTAGGGAAGGTAGTTGTGGAGCTACAATCGATTTCCTTTGAGGATCCACGGTCAAATTTGATTTCAATGGGCCCTCATTCATTGACTCCTAATTCTTTTGCGGAGGCTACCCGAACTTACCAATGCTACAAGATAAGCAAGGTATTTGGTCAGCAGGGGAAATTCTTTATACAGATCGCCAACCTTGTGGCAATGCTGACAATGGAATGGTACTCCTTCATAATCCAAAATTTGAACTTTGGTCATATTCTTCCATTGAATCTTCATGTTCTCCTCCAATCCTTCATGGGTATCCAGATGTACCAGGATACAAGAAACATTCATCTTCCCTATCTCAATGAAGGATTTATCATGGTCGAGATATGTACCCAGTGTGTTCCCAATGTGCTTGAATATGTCCTCCAACCATAGATGCAAAGGAAATCCTAGCAGCCTAACCCAGATTGGGCCTACACCTAATTGTTCCCATTCAGGATCGAAAAGAGGACTCCTTCATTTAAGGAGCAAATCCCTTTCCACCATAGCAAGCCCTTTCCCGAGAATTAGCTAGATTACCTTGTTGTTCACCTTGATACACTTGGACTTTTAACCCTGTGCTTGTGAGCTCTAGATTTTGGGTTAGCAGCTTTAGTGGAAGGGGTTGTTGAGGTTGTACTATCCCTGGTAGCTTCGATATGGCTATTAGGATGTGCGATGGGTTCTCCTTCAAAATAGCCAGAGAATGGAAGAACAAGAACAAAGGAGGGGTGGGGAGGGCAAGAGGGTCAAATAGAGTGAGTAGGTGGAACCGAGGTGACAATCCTAGAGGGGCTCGGATCTGTAGAGGAGGTCATCGGAGGGTGAAAGTCGAGACAATATTACAGAAAATGGATCGAGGACAAGGAAGGGATGGGATAATCCAGTAGATTAGAGAGAACGGGGTCATCAGGGTCGAAATGAAATGTGGTTCCCATAGATACAAGATTGTCTGCACGAACAAAGACCAATTCAGTAAGGATAGGGTTTTCGAGAGAATATGTCGGGAAACCCTAGACTCGTCGACCAAGAAAGCGGTATGTCTCGTGTCGCCGGTGGATCCATAGATGCTGACCGATGTGGAGGCTCAATCCAGATGGATAAAGAATCATAAGGGTCCTTCGAAAAGTCTACAAGCTCGTCCTCCATCTCAATCTCCGATAGTGATGCAGTTACGATGTGAGAGGATAATGGGTCCGATCGAAACCTATGACCACGACAGATGCATACAAGTCCCCACGTTATCAAAACTTCCTTTTTGTTCAAATGATACTAGAATTATATGTGAGATCATAATATTTCTCTTAAATTTTCATTTATATGATTTATGGAGGAGAATTTCAAATGTTTTATGTTTTGTTTTCTCCATAAAAAATAATTATACAATTTTCCATACTTCATTTATAAATGAAGTATGGACTCAACACCCTCTCAAGAACTTGAATCCCCAAGATTAACAAAATTTGACTAAAACGAAGCTATGGATCAAATCTCTTTTCACTCTAAAAGAGGTTTGCATCTCAAGAAATTTATATAGTTTTTTTTTTTAATTGTATTATGACAATGTTAAATTTACTTTTATTGTTATTATTATTTTATTTTTATAGGGTTACTTTTAATTTTATAGGGTTATTTTTAAGGGGTGGCAGGGCCCGGGCAGATGTCAAATGTGTCTTTCGGAAGCTGAATCCAACTCGCACATGTTCTTCAGCTGTGCCGCTTCATCATCAATCTGGTATGAATTATCTTTGATTTATGGCTTTCCTCATCAAGTTTTTTTATCTGTTCAGGATGCTTTCAATTGGTGGAGCGCAAAGAATCCGTCCTGGCGCTCTCTTTTTATCCTCACCTGTTGGTTCCTATGGAAGTGGCGCAACTCATGCATTTTTCAGAATTACAGGAAGCCCCTCGATTCCGTCCTCATCTCAATCACGGGCCATATGCCCTCCACAGATTAAAACCAGGGTCTGATCTGTTTCTATTTTTCGTCTATTGGGTCCTGTTTCACACTATGTAGTGTTTCTATAGATTTTTTGCATGCGGCTCTGTTTAAATGTTTACAATAGCGTTTTTTGATCCATATGAAACGCTCTGAAAAGATGATGATGGCGCCCAGACTTTTTGTTACCCTCAGATCGGCTGCAGGTGGCTCGTCCTTTTTGCTGGCTTTATCATGAATGGTTACAGAGGTTTATATGCTGTCGCAACAGCCAGTCATGCTGTTTGTTTACAGCTGATTATCATAGATTTTGATATGTATACAGTTTTTTATATTTCTTGAATATAAAATATTATGATTTTTCTTCTGAAAAAAAAGGGTTACTTTTATTTTATTTTGACCATGTTAACTATTCCACTATTTCTACTATATTAAATTGAGAATACCTTTAGAGGCAATAAATTTTTTAAAAGTATAGCATTTTAATTTCATTGTTTAGATTAGTTATTTAATTAATTATTAATAAAAAATTGTGGAAGTTTGTTTAGAAGGTAAATTTTACTCTTTAAATATACTTTCAAATTTTTTTAGTAACTAACCTAAATTCTTAAAAAATGTATTGTTTTAAATAATTATTATTTTATATATTTAATCATAACATATTATTAAATATCCTCCACCCCATAAGGTTTAGACTTCTGAAACACACCTATCAAATTTGGTGGTTTTCACACCCCTAAATTAATTTTGATAAATTTTTTTGGGACGATTTTCTAAAATTTCAAATTGTATTTGACGTGTAAATCATGATAAGCAATTTACCCCTCAACCCCTCAAATTCCCTCGGACTTAAAACTTGATAAGACCCACTCGGGAGACCATATATTAATACATTAGAAATTTTGGGAACTCACGGGGATTTAGTTATAAAGGCCACAACACAAACCCTATCTTTGTCATTCTACGACCTCTCAAGTACATACTTTTGGGATAGGAATTGAAATTCGACGCACTAGGCATTTGCTTGGACCTCGAGGTATCAAGGAACTGAGTTTCCATCAATATCATCAGGATGAGGAGAGAGAGATAAGTGCGATTTGCCAGACGAACTGCGGTGCTGCAGGTCTGACAACAAGAAATGGCGGTGTGCTGACAACTGTAGATACTGCGAACGGCATCGTCTTGTCTTCCGTAAAAATTACGAGAAAAGGAAGAAGAAAAAAGAAGGGTGTACAAATCTGATCGGTATTCTCTTTTCACCTTATTTCCAAATTTGACTTGTTATACTAATACTATCATTCATTTTTCTGCAGGCCACCGGACGTGGTGATCGGTATAACAAAACATTGTGTGAGCAAGAAGTATAAGATCGGAGAACCGGGAATCGCAGAAACGATAAGTTTGCCGGGGGAAATACTTGATTTGGACAACCTGACAGATATTCTAATTGTGCCGACGTGGATAGAACATCTTACTCCCGCAGAGAGAAGCAAACTTTCTGCATTGCTTCCAGACTTGGAGGAATCTGATCAAACGAGTATTGTGGAATTTCTGTTGAATGGAGAGGATTTAAACTTTGGGAATCGTGCGACGAACTGGGCACAGAGTGTATTCAAAGGCGAACAACATCCAGATGTTTTGCTGCCGAAAGAATGTGAGTTGAAGCTTTCCCAGAAGCAGTATTTCAGAGATCTGAAAGGATATCATAACGCTTTTATAGCCAGCATTGAAGAGCTAAAGCAGGTCTTTGAGTCTTGTAACGAAGATGGTGCAATGTTTCGGAAGAAGCTCAAGAAATGGAGGGGGAAGAGGTTATGGAGTGAAATAGAGTAGAGAGTAAGGATATCACGTAAATGCCAAGGATTTTTAAATTGGGTTGATTCTCTGCTCTCTTTTTTTCTTCTTACTTCACGGATTAGGGTAAAAGTTTTATACGCTATTTGTATTGGTTGCGGGAAGTATTATACTGGATTTGAACTTACACTTTTCAAGATTTCTGGAACTGGTTTGATTTGCTGGATTTTTTTGCCGCTGACCTCCACTAGTTTCATTTAATTGTGCTGTACTGTACATGATCACATATGTAATGAAATTGAGGAGAGAATAAAGGTGCCAGTAAAAGATCATGACTTTTTGTGGTTTAAATTAGTTTCATTTTCACATCTATACATTTAAAATTAAGATAGATTTATATTGGTTTAGTCCTTATTACGATCGATTGACCTTTTTTTTTTTTTTTTTTTTTTTTCGTGTTTTCACATTTTAACCTAAGTTTGATGCTCCCAATTTTATTCAACAAAATTTTAACCAAAGTTTTTGGTTCGGCAAACAATTGAGTACTTATTGCAGCCTTCACGTTGCCAGATGCAAAAATATTGAGGTAATCTCATCTTACCCAAAGTACATTGTGGTAGGCTGTGGACGCAAAGTTTGCAATATCATCTTATCCTAAGTTCTTTCTTGGCATGTTGGCCTGTTCCAGGCTAAGTCAGTACCTAATTTAAACATTTGTTCATAGAGATATTTGCATGTTGACCACCTGTCAGCGAATGGAACCCTGTCAAAGCTTATATCACAAGCAGAAAACCCTGAGAGGAGCCTTTCAGCTCTGTGTACTCATTCCTAACTCTGGTGAGTTCTTTTGATCTACACCGAAGCCATCAACATGCTTGTGGCATTACTCCAAGCTTAGGCGAGACGACTGCTGTGACTGCACGTAGTTCTTTCCTCTGTGTTCAAGTGACAACAGTCAGATATAATCGTATGAAATTGACGATTATCATTATACTTAGGATTTCTAAGAGTTTTTAATGGACTACCACAAAAATCTTAGTATTTTGCATGTTTTTTCTTTGTGATTGTCGACGTCTCTGAAAGAGGGTTTTTGACCCGAACTTTCTACAACATTTCTCCATCTCCTAAGGAGCAGATAACAAGTGTTTGTGGTTCTACCAGTTCCATGGTTTCACCATCTGGCATTCCAAAGTAGACTATTTTTCCTTCTGTCCGGAGGGAAATGTTATTACTAGTTGACCCTGACTCTGCGTATAAAGGAAATCTCGTTCTTCTTCTATGCTTGTATGATGTATTTGGCATATCATTTTTTTGGTCTCGCTTGCTAATCCTTTGAAATGACAAGCTGTAAGGAATATGACTGCTATATAAACTTCTCACAAAAAGGAATGTGAACATCCACCAGGAATCAATAGGTAATTTACCATCATTCCTCATTTCCCAATGTTTTCGAAGAAGTTCTATGGTTAACTTCTCTCTGATAAGGGTTTTTTGCTCGGTCCTGAAGATTTTGTTCAATGGGTTATTTTTCCCTCACACAAAGTTAATCTACATTGCTCTTAGTTTAGTGAGTAGTTTATTTTAAACTGGGTAAACCCCAAGTCTTCGCTTTCCTAATTTAAATTTTCAGTCAACTCTTTGTGGCTGTAACCGCAAAGGTTCGACGACTTGTATGAAAACCTTTAAGCCACCGGCATAGTTTAGATAGTTTAGAATCGTGCATTGTACAGATTTTTCGGTAGGTTTCTCTGGACCCTTCTAATTTCTCTTTGATTTGAAACTTTGGATACGAAGATTGTTTCCATAGCTTTTACATTTTGTTGTAATGTCTTCATTATACAGACTGCAATTTCCCTCAGGGATTCCAAGTCTTTTTTCCTGTGACCATTATTTAGCGTTATAGGGGATTAATTTGTTTTCCTTATCATAACTCTCTAGGTTTATACTTCGTTTCTTCGAATTTAGAAAGGAAGATTCATTAATTTTATTTCGGATACAAGAAATGGCACCTAAACTATTTTGTTTTTCTCTCTACCGTTTTTTTTTCTAGCCTTAAATTTTATATGACCATAGTACATAAAATACTTCAGACTGTCATTTCATATTGAATTCTCTTTCATTCACGCATAACATTCTTAACATTTCCGCATATAATGGAGTTTGTTTTTCTTCTATATGTTCTAGTTGGATAGCAGGGTTATTTGCTTCTATATTAGGTGAAGTCCTTCTCTCGTTAAAAGATTTTTGTTTACATTCTTATTGGTAACACCAATTTCGGTGGTGTACAATTTTCTCATTAAATCGTTGTTTGTAAATTTTTACAGGTACCCATTTTCCTAATTGTTACCCACCCGGTTGCTCTTCAGGGGTTGCCTTCGGCAACTTAGTTATATTTTTTTGACAGAGACCACTTTCGTTGTCATAGTATATTCTACTTTCTTTTTTTGGTTCATATCGAATTTGTTTTGACTATATTTACAGAGTTTTAGTTAAGTACAATTTCTATATTGTGATCTTTGAGAAGGTTCATTACACGGGATCCATTCTCAGCCATACTTTTGTGTTAATGTTTGACCATCATTTAACTTCTATTAAAATTGTTCAATGGCAAGCACCATAAAATTAATTCTGATATTTATAATGTAATTTATAAAGTTAATTCAACTCTTATATATGTTTGTTAGTCCCTTAATTTCCATATTATTATCTACCTTCTGGTTCCCCAGAAGATGTGTCAGGGAAGCCAGCCACCGTGGGATCCCACCTGATAGATGCACGTGCCCAGATGCTTCAGAGTTTCACCCCTGTGAAGCAGTTTCAACAGGTATTTGATTTCTTCATTTTTCTTCTTTTAATTTCCTGAAGTGTTATCATAGAATTTGGTTATGCTTCTTCAAAATTGTTTTCGTTATAAAAATGATTACAAGTAATCATTAACAAAAAAATATATTTCCCTAATCAAATTGCTAGAATGCTAACCTGTTGCAGTGCTGCTAATTAATGATAAATCACCTCTCTGGAAGCCGGGTGTAGAAGAATGCTACTGATATTCTGATGGTCATTCAACACACTCTCCTTGAGCTGAAGGTGAGTGGCGTCCATGCATTTTGTATAATTTTCAATTGCTGAGTCCCAATTTTTTTCTCTCAGTCATTATCGGAATTCAAAGTGCCTCCATCCATGGAGTTATCATAGCAAACCCATTAAATAACGTACATGTGTGAAATATACAACCTACTTTAATGTTACCCACTAACAGGAGAGGACACACACATCGGTTAAGAAATTAGGAAGAGTTTATGAGGTTATGAAATAGCAATGATGTGACAGGTGGGTTGCATGCACTCCCCAAATGCTTGCCCCAGGTCTTTTCCTACGTTCGGTGTCTTTATATCTGTAATAAATGATGTATATAATGGAGGTTCATATAAAAACTATTTTTAATATAAAAGTTAGTAATTTTATTTCTTTCTGATTTTTACATCAAATAAATAATTATAAAAACCAAACATATCATTTTTTATGATCTCAGTGAGTTAATCATTGATTATTTTCCTAAACAAGCTTAATTTTTATAGGTCATATTGAATATAGAATAGTTTTTTTAATTGTAAATAAAAATTCTTGGTCATATTGAATATTGAATAGTTTTCGTTTTAATTGCAAATGAAAATTTAAAATAAATAGAATGTCATATTTTTCTTCTTCTGAAAATCACTGCTTTCAATCCATTATTATAAAAAAATTACATATCTAAATACAAAGAAATTATTATAAAAAAAAATTACATATATAAATACAAAGAAATTTAACCGTTTCTAAAATATTCAAAACCTAAAGTCGAGTGTATTAAAAAATAATCACTGTTATCGAATTTACATTAACATAAATTTAAAATTCCAACCTTCTTCCAGTGATCGACTTGTGCATCTATCGTTAAAGAAGCAAAACAATCCACAGCTCCTGTAAAATATTATCCAAGACTTTTTTAAGCACCGTTATGATAGTATGATCGTCCTGCGCAACACCCACGTGAATTGATGTCAACTAGCTTCTTTGCCGAAAGCATGAGAAATGGTGCACAAATAAAAAAAGGGCTTCATTCATTTGTGCTTGAAGGAGACCATTCACTTACGGCAGGGACTACCGCAGCACTTGTTACATTGATTATAGATCTGGATTTCTATAAAATAGATCTATTTATTACTTTAATTATGAATAAAACATGTTGTAGAGATATATCCAATCTTAAATGGTTGTTTTTGTTTCATATATTCATACATTAATGAAAATACCTTGAATTGAGGGAAAATGGGTTATTTCTCTCACGATAGATTATTCTTTTTATAGATAATGGGTTTGACCAAACTAATTAAGAATTTAAAAATTATATTTAGTAATTTTATATATTTGCAACAAATAAAAAATTAATTTAATAATAACAATGAAAATGATAAAATATCTTTAATCATTCCAAAGAAGTACAAAACACATTTCTCTCCACATCATTCAACCATACTTTATGATAAAACCTAAAACTAAAACATCTTAAGTATCCCACAAAAAATTATATTAACATAAAGTAATTTTTATATCTATAACAAAATATTAAAAAATCACATGTAAATATCACATTTACCATATTTAATTAATAGATAAAAATAAATATCAAATTTTTTAAAAGAAAACCCAATGGGCAAAGTTACCAATTTTTCATGCATATCAATTTTTTTTTGTATTTAGTAATTAATCATCTAAGCACTTATTTATTTTGGATTCTATTATAAATAGATTGAAAATTTTAATAATTTTATAAAAATATAATATTAACTAAATAATAAAATTAAGTGTAAAAATGCACAAATCTATATTTTTAAGTTTCTAAAATGATTTACCATTTTTATACTTAGTTTTTCCAAAATTGGTTAAGTCTTCCCACATAATGCAGAGACCTTTTGCATCTTTGTATTGATTGTTTTGTTATAAAGAGGGGAATTTTGTTGATGTCTAGTAACTTTTTTCCAATAGAAAAAATTGTTCATTAAGATAAATCCAAAAGGTAGAGATATCCAACATGACCTACCTATCTTCATTGGAATACAAGAACGAAGGTCATTTCAAGATCATCTTCAAATGTCTTATGTCCTTACAAAAGAAGAAACAAAAGCATAAGGGAAAGAGAGAGATGTTAGGTTAATAGAACATAGTTGCACTGCAAAACATTAAGATTCCCTTGATTGCCATCTATCAAAATATTTCTCATTCTAGGTGGTGCATTAAAGAGAATAGGAGAAATTTGAGAAGGGTCTCAAGAGAACAAATGTCAATACTCAGTTTTAGAAGAAGGCTCTAGTGTAGAAGAAGCGCTCCAATGTCGATGTGTTCAGATTCTTTAGGAACCTATTTGTTACAGATCCATTTGGGAACATAAAATCCCAACATTCAGATCAATGTTTTAGGGCTCATCAAACCGTAATTTCAGTTGCTTCATGCCCTAAACAAGCCACCCTTTTGAATGCCTCCTTCCCAGATAGTTTCATGACTTGAAGACATCTAGAAATAGCCTTTAGAGGGACCAGCGTAGGTAAGCCCTTATGAAGGTGTGCTACAGAGAAGTTAAATCCACTACCAAGGTTCTTTGTAGAGCACTTAGGCTTCCTTTAACCTGGGTTGGGCAAGAATGAGCAAAATCCGCATAGTGTTTGGGGAATATTTTTATCTTTTGGAGTCATCTACAAGTTTCCCTAATTTATCAACTCCTATGAACTCAAAAATGAATGAGGAATGAGTTAAGGTGCATCGTATCCTCTCATCCCTTCCTCCATGGAACTAATTGTAAGTATCGAAGGCCATTCAATGCCACCATTAATGACAAAACCTCCTTCATCTTCCTATAAATTGACCACTCATCTAAGTGATCAGGGGCTGGACTATGTTGAATTGCAAGGAGATAATGCTGCTATGACATTTGGCTTTGAAGCAAGTATTCTGATGCTACAAGTTTTTCATGCTTTTGATGTGATGTGGATGGGATCCACGCTAGAGGAATGGCTTTGAAGCAGACACTAATGGTTGTAATTCCTTCTTCTATCTAATAAAGTGTTTTAACCTTTTTCCCATATGTTTGTGTTGTTTCATAATGCTTATATGTGTGAATTGTATCTGATTCCTTTCACTTATATTCAATAGATCATATGCTTTGATCGATTTTTGTCTTCTATTGTGCTTATAGGGTAATTCTCAAGCAAATTAAGTATGAGAAGGAGTGACAGAATCGATACAAGGGAGACGAGAGGAAAGAAGAACTATAGGTAGGCCTTCTGCCTTTTCATATTATCTATTGCTTATAGGAAAAGTCTAAAACCCTTTAAACTGTTGTTCTAAATACAACTACTTATCTAGGGAATTAATATTTATCCATAGATACTAAATTCTCCAAAACACATTGCTGACGCCACTGGGGCAAACTATCACCTTTCCTAGTAGCTTGTTCACCTCCTCAGACATTCTTGTAGACCCTACTTGTGTTCATTGACTATATTTCAGCACTTTTGCATTGAGTTTTGGTCAAAAATTGAGGTTAGATGATTCTTAAGTGGCCTCTCAGATATCAGCGCAGGCTTGGTCAGGGGATAGTGATCTGCATAACACCCTTGAGTGAGAGATAGTGCTATACAATGCAGTTAGGCCCTCTTTGACCTACTGATCAATGTTAAGTGAAATTCCCATATTTGGAATGTTTTTTTGCCAACTTTTCTCTCTTTGTTTTGTTGCTGATAAAGCAATAGATAATATGAAAATGTAGAAGGCCTACCTATAGTTCTTCTTTCCTCTCGTCTCCCTTGTATCGATTCTGTCACTCCTTCTCATACTTAATTTGCTTGAGAATTACCCTATAAACACAATAGAAGACAAAAACCGATCAAAGCATACGATCTATTGAATATAAGTGAAAGGAATCAGATACAATTCACACATATAAGCATTATGAAACAACATTCCATGTACGTGAGTATATCGTAGCTTGTCCATGTACCTTCGGGTATATAGGGTGGTGTTATAGTACGTAAAGTATATGGGAATTCTCTCACTTTGTGTTTTGCATTAGACAACGCTTATACGGGTTGCGCCTCCACATACTTTTGGGTATACATGGGAGGACAACACTAGGTTTCTATCCATCCTTAGGTAACTGAGTTGGCCGCCTTGTACACTGTGATACACCGAACATAGCATTTGGGGAGATTGCTTACCTGTAATTCTCGGTTCGTCGATAGGTGTTATGCAGTTCACAGTTGCTTGATAAACCTTTTTCCTAGATTATCCCTCTTTTGTTTTGTTATGTTACTTTGATTAAAATAAAATTAATTGACCATGGATAACATCCTCCATCCTCACTCCTTAGATGATCTTAGGTTGAGATATATGGCAAATAATCTGGAGTCCACCGATCAAGGAATTCCTTTTGATGGGAATCCTAGTCCTTTCCTCCTTTTGGAAATATTGGTGCTCCACATATGGATATATAGTCCCTTCTAGGATTTACCATTGTCTTCCTAGCATGTTTGTTTTCAACCTCCTTGGTTCAAAATGTTGTGATTTATCCGCAATCGATTACACCTCCAACTAGACAAAATCAAGCTCTAGTTGATGCTAAAGTTGTCCCTTTGCCTTCTTCCTCAATTGTTTCTTCCTCCCCTTCTTCCTCTTCTCCTAGTGAAACTATTGGTACTAGTAACCAGGTGGCTAAGAAGAAGAAGAAAGGGAAGAAGAAGAAGAAGCAAATTCAGGAGAGGGGCAACCAAGAAACCATTGCTTTGAATAAAACCTCTAATAAGAAACCCTCCATCAGGTCTCACAAAGTTCGATATCCATGCAAACTTTGTGCAGGAGACCATCTTCTTTGAAATTGTCCAGATATTCCTCAGATCTTAGAAGAATAGTTTTCTCGTTGACATCATCATGTGTCATCAACTTCTGGAGATCATGCTGGTGACACGCCATCAACTAGTGATAGTAAAGTTCATGGAAAGAAGGGTGAAGTTAAGTTTCGTTGTAGGTTATGCGAAGGTAATCACCCCATTCACCTTTGTCCCCATCTGGACGAAGCCAAAAAAGTGTTGGATAACCGTCCTGCTTCACCGCAGCGACTTCCATTTCGTTACATGAGACTATCCCTTAATCCTTCACTAGTTTTTGAATTGACTGACTAAAATCAACCACCAGTCAAACCCACTCTCTCTGAAAGTGAATCCTATGAGTCTATACCCAACCGAAATCAATAGGTTGGGGTAATAGTTGACCTGATTTCACCTTCAGTAAATCGTACCTTTCCCACAGAGAGTCAATATAATACCACTCAGGTTCTTTTTGTTTCTTCAGATTCAAATGAGGTTGGGGGTAATCCATCTGTTCCATCAAGACAGGAGGAAAATCACCCTGTTCTCGTAACTCAAGAGTTAATTCTCCCGTTCTTATGAGACCCCCTCCAAGTAGTTTGGTCACTTCCTTTGATTGGAATCGATAGGCAGGATTCTGTCTTCCTTCTTATGTGCCTTTCTAGGTCATAGTACAAGTTTGTAATATGATTGTATTAGGCTCTATTATAGATAAAGGTGCATAAGTGAGTATGATTTCCTCAACTGCTTGGAAATCACTCGGTTCACCACCACTTGTGCTTGTTACCCAGAATCTGTTGGCTTTTAACAGAGGAACCAATCAACCAGTAGGGATTCTCCCTCAGTTTTCTATTACTTTGGGAGGAAAAATCATTTCTCTGAATTTGATGGTAGTCCTAGGCCCTTTAGATTACAACTTAATTCTAGGGTGCGACTATGTTTATGCCATGGAATCTATTGTTTCCACACTCTTTCAAGTGATGTGTTTCCCGCATGAAGGCAAAATTGTCAAAGTTGACCATCTTTCATTTCCCCGTCCAAATATGTCTTCCAGTCAATCATCTTCCCTAAATGATCCTTTTGTACCAATGGTATCATCCCTGCCACGGGTTAATCATGTGGCAACCTGTTCCATACCTATATCAACTGACGATTAATTCAATGATGTTGTACATTATGTACTAGGGGCATTGGAACCAGATCTCTCTTTCTAGAGCATTGTTCTCCCATCAGATGAGAACCTCCTGGAAGTCATGACCTCTTATGAGTCATGAACAAGGTTCTATGAGGACAGTTCCTTGTCTTGTGTCAACCTCGTTAAAAAATGAAACCAAGGATATGAGGATAGTTCTTTTACTATGTCAACCTCATTAAAAAATGAAACAAAGGGTACGAGGATATTTCTTTCATTGTGTCAACCTCATTAAAAAATGAGACAGGTCCATGAGGATAGTTCCTTCTCCTATTTCAACCTTGTTAAAAAATGAAATAAGGAGCATGAGGATAGTTCTTTTACTGTGTCAACCTCATTAAAAAATGAAACAGGTCCCACGAGGACAATTTTTGGTTTTGTGTCAACCTTATTAAAAAATGAAACAAGGGTCTATGGGGACAGTTCTTGGTCATGTGTCAACCTCATTAAAAAATGAAATAAGGGTCTTTGAGGAGAGTTCCTTGTCTTGTGTCAACCTCATTAAAAAATGAAACCAAGGAATATGAGCATAGTTCCTTGTCTTGTGTCAATCTTGTTAAAAAATGAAATAAGGAATCTGAGCAGAGTTCTTTGTCTTATCTCAATCTCATTAAAAAATGAAACAAGCTCCCCTATATCAAAGTTCCAAGTCAATTCTTTGAGTAGATCTCATAAAATCCCAGTCGAGTCTTTCACTTGATCTCGTAAATGAACCTTCATTCCATCCACCTGATAGCCACAAGTAGTCTACCTAGGTGAATCTAATGAAGCTTGGGGGTAAAGTTAAGTTTCCCTGTAGGTTATGTGAAGGGTATCACCCCATTCACCTTTGTCCCTATCTGGACGACGCCAAAAAGGTGTTGGATAATTGTCCCGATTCACTGCAGCGACTTCCATTTGGTTACAGGACACTCTCCCTTTCATCATGATGGGGGCATGTAAACCAATCTCAAGCATAGTTCTTCGTTTCAAGCTTATGTAAAAATGAAACTGAATTCAAGCATAATTTTTGTTTCAAGCTTATGTAAACATGAAACTAAATCCAAGCATAGTTCCCTATGGTTCAATCTTGTGTAAAAATGAACCCATTTCCATTTTTTAACCCTCGAGATTGCCATTTTATCAGCCGCTTCTGTTACATGAGCCTTGGTCTTTTCCATCCCATCACCACCATCCCTTTGGCCGATCATACGCTTTCACTCGGTTTTTTTAACCTTTTTTAGGAATCTTTGCAATGAGTGGTCAGATTAGCCAACCTCTTCACATAAATCAAAATGTTTTGAGAACTTACAACATCATCGAAAGTAGTTGTTATCCTAGACACCACTTATTCCTCAAATTGCAGTCCTCTTTAAGCTCTTTCCAGATTCTCTAAATATGAAAAGATTGTCGAGCACTTGCCCTTTCCAGCTCATTAACCAATTGGAAATGACATGTATCTTGATTATTTTATGCTTTTTTGGGCTTTGAGAGATTAATTTTTGAAAAAGAACTTGTGGAGTTTTCCTTTTGTCCCTTTTCAAACTCTCTAAACATGAAAAGGACCAAGTTGTCTTTGTGGTTAAACTCGTTAAAACATAAAATAGTGATGGATTCGCCCGAAGGGTGAAATTATACAAAAAACATATGTTAACCTCCTCAAGCTTGATAAAAATAAAGAGGTACTGGCCAACAATGAATGGGGAAAATGGAAAAAGAGGGAAAACCACTATATGGTAGCAGGTCGCTCTTGAACATGACACTTTCACTTCATCTCCGTGACTATTTCAATTGGATTATCTTCTTGACAATTATCGTACCTATGGTCTATCACACCATCCATCACTTTTGTTTTTGGGTCAATGTTGCCAACTCAATCAAATAATTTGGGTTGGGTTATCTACTTGATGGTTATCACACTATGGTCTATCACACCATCCATTACTTTGGTTTTGGGTCAATTTTTTCAATTCATTCAATGTCGTTGATATGTTTAAGATAAGTCATCCTTTACAGTACCATAAACCTTCATTTTCATGACCGCCATTCCTAAACCTTGTATCGTTAGTTGAGTTCCGTCTCCAAAATCATTACACTTGTTTCATGTCATTGATGTGGGATACTTCAATGCCCTCCTGCGACAAGTCACTTCTTGTCGACATCAGCTCATTATCGAAGAAGTTAACTTAGAAACACCCATTCAGTACCTTGAGACTTGCATGCATCAATGGCAGGTTTCTTGCTTCCGGCGATAGGCATAAATGAATGGCCTTCGACCGAAAGACTTTATATGGTGTTCGACATCAAATCATCCATTCACACCATGCAGAATGTACTGTAGTACTTTGAGGATCATTACCATTATCAGTGATTTCTCTCACATCTATTAATAGCTTACATCATTGGCTAGTAATCAAATGTTGTCTTCCCATGTTCGACTTCAGATCACATTTTCACATGGTTAAGACTCGTACTTGAGCGAATAGTTGAATGAGATTGGATACCAAAAATCTAGTTTCATCCATCTGGGCTGCGATTTTAGGAGTACTAAATCATATGTACAATGGCTTCACATTGATGGTTATTCCAATCACGGGTCTATATCCATAGACGAATGTTTATGTACATGTAATGAAAGTTTATAAGCTAAGCATGGGTATGCCTTCCCTCAAAAATTCATGTAAAATCAAATATGATGATATATGTATTGTAATTGATGCAAGTCACCTTCCACTTTGATACCTCCTCATCACATTGTAAAGCATTTCATTCAACATTGGCTTTTTTCCAACTTCATGCTTTACGGGGCAACTGTTACAGATCCATTTGGGCACATCAAATCCTAACATTCAGGTCAGTGTTTTAGGGCTCATCAAACCCTAATTTCAGTTGCTTCATGCCCTAAAAAATTCACCCCTTTGAATGCCTCCTTCCCAGACAGTTTCATGACTTGAAGACATCTAGAAATAGCCCTTAGAGGGAACAATGCAGGTAAGCCCTTATGAAGCTGCACTATACAACACTTAAGTCCATTGACAAGGTGCTCTGTAGAGCACTTAGGCTTCCTTTCACCTATGCTCGGTGAGAATGAGTGAAATTCGCATAGAGTTTTAGGAACATTCTTTTCTTTTGGAGTCATATAGAATTTTCCCTAACTTATCAACTCCTATGAGCTCGAAAATGGATGAGGAATGAGTTAAGGTGCATCCTGTCCTCTCATTCCTTCCTCCATGGAACTAATTACAAGTATGGAAGGCCATTCAATGCCACCATTAATGACAAAACCTCCTTCATCTTCCTATAAATTAACCACTCATCTAAGTGATCAGGGGCTGGACTATGTTGAATTGTAAGGAGATAATGTTGCTATGAGATTTGGCTTTGAAGCAAGTATTTTGATGCTACAAGTTTGTCATGCTTTTGATGTGATGTGGATGGGATCCAATCTGGAGGAATGGCTTTGAATCAAACACCAATGGTTGTATTTCCTTCTTCCATCTAATAAATTGTTTGAACCTTTTTCCAATATGTTTTTGTTGTTTTAGAATGCTTATATGTGTGAATTTTATCTGATTCCTTTCACCTATATTCAATAGGTCATATGCTTTGATCGAGTTTTGTTTTCTATTGTGTTTACAGGGTACTTCTCAAGCGAATTATGTATGGGAAGGAGTGACAGAATCGATACAAGGGAGACAAGAGGAAAGAGGAACTACATGTAGGCCTTCTATCTTCTCATCTTGTCTATTGCTTATAGGAAAAGTCTAAAACACTTTAAACTATTGTTCTAGAAACAACTACTTATCTAGGTAATTAGTATTATCCGATACTAAATTCCCAAAAACACTATTGGAAAAAGGATTGAAAGAGGATATGTCTAGGAGTATCACTCCAAAGAGGATTTATCCAAGGCATGTATATGTGCGAGATGGATAGAGAACTGAAGACTTGCATCAGGGCACTAACTCTCTGTTTCCAATTTGAGAGCGAGGGGGCATCCAATTTGCAAATTCTATTGGCCCATTCAATCATATATTTAGAGTCTCCAAAAACCACAAAGCTAGGAGTTACACTCAATTATTAGTGCCTGAACCACAAAACCAATGAAATATGAAGTAAATTTTAGGACCCTAGCATATAGTCATTCCAAAAGCATAGAGATTGAAGGAGGAAGCTCCATCAAAGAATTTGACTAGAAAGGTGGACCAAATGTTTTTCGGAGGATGGGGGAGTTTAGGGCAACAACTAGGGGAAGATAAAAATTCCCTGTAGTAAGAAGAGATCTTACTGCTATTTTTCCAAATACCAGCAGGAGTTTGTTCAAAGATGATAAGTCATTGAGTTTTAATGTAATAGTGAGTGGTTTGACAAAGTAATTAATGTTTAGTAGCTCGAGGAGAGGAATTGATATTTTCAAGTTATGGCTAGTTAACACTGAAATATGATGTAAAATATTCCCATGATTCAAAGTCATTTCAAAGAACTCTCTACCATAACTTCCCTCCATTGTGTGTGTTAATATATCTCTTTTATTTCAGGCAAGATTCAAAAGATATGTCATTGTAAAAAATAATGCAAAAGTAGAAGAAGAAAACAATTACAGAGTTTGAGTTATCATAGATGTCACCTATATTCACTGATATAGTTTGCAGTGATGATGAAGTAGCGACAGCATGGGAATTCATATGAAACAGGCTTGAAGATGAGCATCCTAAAATTACTGCCATAAGGGAAAATACTGACTCAAGAAAACCTTTGGGGGTCCATTTCAAAGATGCTTCTTGTTCCTCCCTTCACAGAATAGGATCAGGAGCAAAAATACTCCCATATACCAATATGACTAAATGGGTGGTCGAAAATCTCAGTATTAAAGACAGTTTATTCAGGAACTCGAATATGGAGCTAATGGGATCATTCAATGTTGAAGACTTGAAGCAAATGTATCATATACCTGGCCCTTAGGACATATATGATAAATCATACCTGGCCAACTTCACAAAGAAAAATGAAGAACCGTTAAAGATAGTACAAGGCTGGAGGGTACTCGAAAACAAGTTCAAATATAATAAAACGGGTATGTATCTTGTAGCTTCTTTGGAAAATCCCTATAACTACACATCTTCTATGTTATGTAGGTTATATGGATTACCTAATAATACCAAGTTTTCCATAGAATGGATTCCTCTAATTGATTCTTGTGTTAATTCCCACATAATGAATTGGGCCACTATCCTATCTAATAATATAGCCATAGCCATTTCCGAGTATCGTCAAAAGAAATACTCCTCCATAGAGAAATTTCATCCATTCTATTTCAGTGCTTATTTCATGGATGTCATCTATTTCTACACTAAATTTCAAATCATGGGGTGGAAATGGACTTTGTAGGAACCCTACCCCAACCATCTTAGTCATAAATAGATTTGGGAATCCCATTATATACCCCATTTTTAAAAAGCATGCCATGTTGTTATTTTACTATTGCCTCAATTGATTTTAGTTAAGAGATCCCATAGGTTTTCCAAATAATACACCACAAAACTTCTTGTGGTAGGCAAGTATTTTGTTGAAGAATGGTTTACATATATCAGAGTTTTTGGCAGTATAGTTGACCTGCATGTACTCCCTTTGTATGTCTTCAATTATCTATTAGTAAGAGAAATAACTCACTAGACTGTGGGTAAAGGATTAACCAAGACCCTAAAAGATTATACGAAGACTTTGTGGCCATACTATCCCATTCGGTGTGGTTATTTTTCATTGGCCAATTTCAACCAAGCAACCAAGGAATCACTAAGCCTAGAGAGCCTCAGTCTCCATACTCTGCACATAATATTACTACTGCAATAATGTTTGAGCCCTTTAATCATGAGGATAATGATTCCAAAGATCATTTATAATCTATTGAATCATTCGAACAAGCATTCAATTGGGTGAAGGCCAATTTGAGTCTTGAAGTTTTTGAAACGTTTCAGGAATTCAGAAATCAAAGGCTCCAAATAATTCCATTGCATTTGTTAAGAGTCGAGGACAAGCCTACATCGAGTGTAACTATCAACAAAGAGGGACCTAATTCTTGCATAGATTCTCAAGTAGACATAGTGAAAGCATAGGATATAGGGAAACACCAGGACACCGAGAATACGATGGAATCTAGCAAGAGGTCAGCCGAAAAGTAGGTCATAAGTAACCTAACTAAAGATACTGGTTCCGAGATCAAAAGTAGAAATCTAGAGCAGGGGTGGGACCAATTCAAGGAGACACTAAAAGGCACTCCTAAGATAGCATATTCCAAGGAAACAATGGAATATCACACTCCTCTGCAAACTTGGAAGACTTCAAAGTCTGATTCGTTGGATGAGCAAGGGACAAGTTCAAAGCATACAGAAATTATTCTTGCATTGCCAACATCGGAAATTATCCTAAAGGTGACTAAAATTCCTCCTTTAGGTGTGTTCTACATCGCACTACAAAAGGCTATTGTGAGAAGATAGAGGAAAATAAGGAGGGTGGAAACACCTGAGATCCCAATGGGGAATGAGCCGATGGACATAGTTTGGAAGGATATCCCTTCTAATCCTACTGAAAAATTAACAAAAATGTCACAGTTTACAGGGGCATATGCTACTGCCACCATGGATAAAGCTACTAAGGTATCTTTTTTTTTAAGGTAGAGGGAAGAGAAGATAACGCAGGTCGAGCAACGATTCCAAATTGAAAAAGAAAATGTGAACCGACAAGCTGCTGAACAATTCACTTAATTGTAGCAGAATATGGAAGTGTTAAAGATAACCCATGAAGCAGACATTTCTATGAGGAACATACAAATTCAAGGATTTCAAGAAGCCATGGAAAAATATGAAGATGTCTTGACTATCGATGAATTCATCAAAGATGCACTAGAGCTAAATTCCCTTCTATCGAAACAACAAGATTTATTTTTCCAAATAATGTCGCATGTCACTCCTTATCTGATCACCAATGATTAGTTGAGGGATAAGCCGATTGACTAGAGGAATGATTTAAAGGATTTAAATGCAAAGATCTTTGAATTCATTGAATGGAAAGAAAATGAAGAAGGAAGGAGAGCTAATATTCTTGACATTGAGGAGACACATAAGGACATTTTGTTCACAGATTGGGATGTGCGGATAAAACATGCATAGTTAGCAGTGGAAAGAGCAGCAGGAGTGGAAAAGAACATAGTAAAAGTAGTAAATTACACTTTGAACACTACCAACTTGATGAAAGAAGGCAATTCAAAGGCGTTGCCAAATTTAAATGACTTGGATCAAAACTAGAAGGCAAAGGTGAAAACCCAAATGGAAGCAATCACAAAGTTATCAAAGGCTAACAGAAAGGAATATTGGCAATACCTTGTCAAGCCTTATAAACAAATCATGACACTCAATTGCTCACTCCATTCATCTCAAAGGATGCTTCCACCTCTAACAGATTTTATCTTCACAAGATAGGTCAAAATGTAGTTTGGGTCACCTCCTCAAGTGAAACCAATGTCCGATATGTGCGACCTAAAGGAGAAGTTGGTAGACAAGAAGTCATGTTCCTAACCTCTACTCATCATGTCACTTTTATTTTTAGAGTTAGTTCGTAGTTATGAGGAAGGTTGTTTGAAACCTCCTCATATTTTTCTATAATCTATTTTTGCACATTAGTTAGCATAATATTTATAACCTTCTCATGCATTTAGAGAAGGGTACATAATTTTATCAAAAACATTTGCAAAGAATTCACTTATGTAAGTTTGTGAATGCCTTGATAAAATCCCCAATTGAGTCGAAAGATAGCGCGGGTCTCCTGCGCGTTCCCCTGACCTAACAGCCGACTGCTGGTCCTTTCTTTGCAGCTCGAGGCCTCTGGCCTCTGGCCTCCCATGGCCTCTCCGAACCCTGTCACGGAGGGCCCTGATCAAGCCGTTGCAGATGCGTGCCTCCAATCTGCTGCAGATGCGTTTTCTGCCTTAGTCAAATCTTTCCAGCCTCAGAGAGCTCGCCCTGCACTGTCCAAGTTTGTCAAGAAACTGGATGGGTTGCAAGAGGTTTTCCTTCCTCCTTCAGTACCATGAATGTCTACTCTCTCTTTAGCTGAGCGGGGGCTCATCGAACAGTTCACCGGCCTATGGCCTTCCCTGAAAACTGTTCAAGGATGGATCGAAAGAAACTGGGCAGACAATGTTAATTGAAAAATCTGCATTCGTTTCTGTGGAAAAGGTTATTATACTTTCCACTTTGAATCTAGAGTAAACACGGACCTAATCTTCAGAAATGGGCTATACTTCATGGACTCTCGTGGTCTGTACCTGAACAAATGGACTCCAGATTTCGATCCTGAGCTAGATGTCTCTAATTGTGTTCCGGCCTGGGTTCGTCTACCGCACCTACCACTCCACTACTGGGGAGATGACTCGGTTCGAGCCATCGGCGATGATGTTGGAAAATACATTGATTAGTGTGAGCCTAAGGATAATATGCTGGCATGTGCACGGATATGCGTTGAAGTTGATCTCGGCAAGGGTCTTCCAGAAGCAATCAAACTAAAAGTGGATGATTGGATGAATATTCAGCAACTGGACTACGAACAAAATCCTTTCAAATGCAAGGTATGCCACGAATACAACCATTTTGCCAATCACTGTTCTAAAATTGTTAATGTTGAACCTGCTCAATCAGAAGAACAATGGGAAACTGTAAAGAAAAAGAAGACTGCCTCTGGCTTGAAAGCAAACTTTGAAGATCCTCCCAAAACTGCCCCTCCCAAACCTAATCCCCCTCTAGCTCCCCTCAAAGCCTCCTCCTTAGTTGTCGCTTCTCCCTCCTCTCCTCTTGGTCCACCCATCTTCCCCACCTCAGGGCCATCCATTGGTTGTCCCCTGATCTCTTCAAATCCCTTTGGCGCCCTCTCTCTCCCTGATAATGACCCCCTGATCCCCCTTGAAATTGACCCCCCCATCCTTCTTTCTCTTTCTCAATCCTCCCCCTCCCATTCCCTCGCCCCACCCCCACCCCGATCTACTAGAAGCTCCTCGAAAGAGAATGGAATCAATCAAGAATCTCAAAAGAAAGGACCTAGTAGGAAATCAAGTAAAGAACAAAGGGACGAAAATGCTTAAAAAGACATCGCCATGGGAACTTAAAATCCCATAGAAACTTATATATTGGGGAAAAATAGCAATGAAAAAACACATAAGGAGCAATGGGGACGAGCATCCCTCCGAAACCAAAATACTCAATGATTAAAGTCATATCATGGAACTGTAGGGTACTATGGAACCCCTCAAAAATTGCTACCCTAAAAGATCTCACAGGTCATGAGAAGACAAGAATTGTAATGATTCAGGAAACAAAGCAAAGACTGCAAGAGATGACAAAAATTATAGAATAGCTCAGGCACTATGAGGAACAAATATGTGAAGCAAGAGGAGCTTCTGGCGGTATCACCACAATGTGGAACAAAAATACTTGGAAATGCACATCCAAAACTATCAATCCATGTTGGATCAAAGTCACACTAGAAAAACAAGCAGAGGATAAGAAAATAGTCATTTATAACATTTATGCTCTGAACCATTTCAGAGATAAAAATCAGTGCTGGGCCACACTTCAGGAAGACATCCAAATTTAAGACAATAGAAATATCATCTTTGGGGGAGATCTAAATCTTATATTACACTCCAACGAAAAAGAGGAGGCATTTCTACTCATGATCCTTATAGAGCAAAGCTAGAAAACATCATGCAAGAGTGCGATTTAGTAGATATCATCCCAAAAAATTGGAGGTTCACTTGGAACAACCGTAGGCTGGGCAGAGATAACATTCTGGAGCGCCTTGACATAATTTTGGTAAATACCTCTTTCCTCTCTGATTTTTCCACTGCTCATGCTGATATTCTGCCTTATTCAGCCTCCGATCACTATCCCATTAGCATTGTTCTTGAAGCACATTGTCCATTGGGGCCGTTGCCTTTCAAATACAATTCTCTTTGGCGTAGCAATCCTATTGTGGATCAGATTGTGAAAACAGCCTGGCATCATCATATAGAATGATCACTGGGATTCATTTTGGAATGCAAGCTGAAGAATACAAAACACGCCCTGAAGGAATGGGTGAAGCAGCATAACAAAGAACCAAAAAATGTCAAAGATGAGCTGAAAAATAAATTGAAAGAAATTCACAGAAAAATTGAGGAAAATGGGTTGTCCCAAGAGGATAAAGCATTAGAAAGTGATATATATTATCAGT
Source organism: Pinus tabuliformis (assembly GCA_031772625.1). Classification (NCBI taxonomy): domain Eukaryota; kingdom Viridiplantae; phylum Streptophyta; class Pinopsida; order Pinales; family Pinaceae; genus Pinus; species Pinus tabuliformis. Next base: position 741,236,602 of record CM062811.1, read on the forward strand.
TGTACCAGGTTAATAGAGAAGAAGAGAAGAAATGGAGAATTAAGTCAAGACAGCTTTGGCTTCATGGAGGAGAAAAAAATACATCATTCTTCCATAAGCAAGAAACTGTCTGGAAAGTCAGAAATAATGTCACCATGATCAATGATGAGGAAGGTTGCCCTCAAAAAACCCAAGAAGCTATCAAGCAAACTGCCTCAACCTATTACACCACTCTCCTAACTGAGACAAAGGAAATATAGGACTATTCAGACTTCCTACAGCATATGCCCAAAGGAGTCAGTGAGGATATTAATGCAGACTTGACTAAGGAGATCAATGAAGAAGAAATACATGATGCCATCTGGGCTCTCCAGCCAGATAAATCCCCAAGTCTAGATGGCTTTCCTATCTATTTCTATAGAACATACTAGGGAGTAATAAAAAAAGATCTTGTCAAAATGCTAATATGGGTTCAATGTAAATGCAAAATTGGAGGATTCACTAATGCCACCCATCTTGCCCTTATCCCTAAAGAAAATTGACCTTTGACTTTCTCACGCTTTCGCCCAATATCCTTGTGTAACTCATCATATAAATTTTTGACTAAAATCTTAGCTACTCATCTAAAACCTATCCTCCCCACTCTCATATCTGAAAATCAAGGGGGTTTTTTTGGCCAATAGGCAAATTACAGACTCCATCCTTCTTGTCCAAGAAGCCATACACTCCCATCAAACCCGAAATGAGAAAGGCTTCATCTTGAAGTTAGACTTGGCCAATGCCTTTGACCATGTCAAACATTCCTTCCTGTTTGTTGTGCTTGAAAAAATGGGATTTGCCACATCCTTTATTAGCCTTATCAAAGCCTGTATTACAGGACTTTGGATCTACCCTCTTCTAAATGGTAGACCTGGACCTTCCTTCCAATCCTCTCAAGGCCTTAGACAAGGCTGCCCTCTCTCACCTTATCTCTTTATATTAATGGTTGAGTCTTTTAATAGAGCTCTGGATTACAATCATCACATGGGCCTCATCACTGGGATCAAATTTGATAATGGAGTCAAAAACATCAATCACTCTCAGTTTGTCAACGATACTCTTCTAATGGGGGGAGCTTCAAACATCATAGCCTGTCATTTTAAAACCCTCCTAGACAAATACATGAGCTACTATGGAGGTCTGATAAAATATCTTAAGAGCTGTATCTATGGGTGGAACACTTTAGCACATGTTCTCCATAGGATTGCTCGTACTCTTGGGGTTCCTTGTAAGATGAATTGGGAACAATTTACTTATTTGGGCATGCCCGTAAGTGCCAGCAACTTGAAAGCTACAACTTGGGAAGTTATTATTCACAAAATGAAAAGGAAGATACAACATTGGGGCACTTCCTGGCTTAACCCTACAGGGCGCATAACTCTTTTGAAAGCAGGCCTCTCGTCCCTGCCCTTGTATTGCTTTGCACTTATACAAGCCCCCGCTAACTTCCATTTTAAAGTGGATTCTCTCCTTCGTCACTTTCTTTGGCAAGGAGGGAGAAATGAAAACAAAAAATACAACTTGGTAAGCTGGAAGCAGGTCACTTAGCCATGTGAGAACGGAGGGCTGGGAATCAGATCATCTAAATTGCTAAATATCGCCTTTGCTGGCAAGCTAGTTTGGAGACTCATAACTGGAAGGAATGCTTGGTGGAAAACTATTCTCGAAAAAAAATACCTCAGCCACCCAAGGCACCAGCTTTTGGAACATGAGCTCCCCAATACAACATGCTCTAATATCTGGAGGATGTGTAAGAAAGCTATACCTTTTCTTGACCAAAACACTTCCAAAGTGCCCAAAGGAGGCAGCTACATAAGAATTGGAGAAGACAAAATAATGGGGCAATAGCCCATAAGCCAATAACTTGGTACTCAACAAGTTCTAGCTCTTTTCAGCAATGTAGGTATTCAAACTCTGGCCCGGATCTCTCAATGGGAAGCCCACTCCCAAACCTGGAAAGGTTGGAGTTTCCCTCATATACCAGTAGATGCAAAATCAGTCTCAACAACCTGAAAACTTATCTTCATGGTATAGCACCCACCAAACGCGACCTTGCTGATCAATTTTGATGGGATCCTTCAGGCACTATCTACACTATTAAGGCTACTTATCATCAGATCTACACCAACGAGTATCGCACGGAAATCTAGGCACATTGGAGACTTGTTTGGAAGGAAGAAACCATTCCAAAAATAAAATTCTTCTTATGGATCCTCTTAAGAGGGAAAGTCCTCACTGCTGAGAACCTCAGAAAGCGAGGAATAATTGGACCATCATGTTGTCCAAACTGCCAAAATGAAGAAGAGACAATTCAACATCTATTTATAGATTTCTCTTTTGCTTCAGCCTACTGGAAGGAAGCCTTTTGGAGTCACAATCCCCCCTGGGTGCATGGCACTAGTATATTTGAAGTGTTGCGCATATGAAAAAAGAGCTACCCGTGGGGAAGAAAAGCAAACAATACAGCTCGAAGGGTCTAGAATGCTTTGCCCTGTACACATCTCTAGAACATCTGGCTAGCAAGAAATAGAATGATCTTCAAAGGCACAATAACTAATGTCAGAAATCTCTACAACAAAGCTTGGAATCTCAACTTGGAAACTTTATCCACAAAAAGTCATGGGAATCTAAAGGTGCTCGACCTAACAGTTGAAGAAAGGAATTACATAGGGCATATTTTGGACAGAAGCAGCATAGAACAAAAATACGTGATCCCAATAGCAGAGACAGCCCCAGATGTAGCTGGAAAATCAGGATGAAAGATGAAGAATTTGCTCGATGGCTCAGGAATAACATTACTCATTATCTTTTTTTCGATGGAGCCTCCAAATCCAACCCAGGAATGGCTGGGGCTGGAAGTCTTATTTGCAACGGTAATGGAGATGTGTTAACTGAATATGAATGGGGTCTGGGCCATGCTTCAAACAACAGGCCTGAAGCTTTCACCCTCCTTCAAGGTTTGCTTCAGCTTCAGAAACTTGGTATATCCAAGGCTATTATTATTGGAGACTCTGCCATTATCATTGGTCTGATGATAAGCAACAGAAAAGCCCAAAATCTGAGTCTGCAGCAAATCATCGAGCGATGCCATACTCTGGACCAGCAAATGAAAGGCAATCTTTATTACCACGTCCTTCGATCTCTTAACAAAACTGCAGATAAATTGGCAAATAAAGCCTGCTCACACCCTGTTGGCAACCTTCGGTGCAATGACACTGACCATTACTTTTTCTTGCCATGATCAGGCTCTATCCCCTTTGTAGATCCACCCCACAGCAGATCATTGTTCGTGGTTTCCGAAGCTCTCTGCCCTGCCTCTCTGCGAAGAACCAAATCTCTGCCTCCTATCCAATGGCATTGGCCACCACAGATTTAACCTCTTCAGCACCAAACTCGGACTCTCTCTGGACCGCCCTTTCAAATCCCTCAAAGCTCTACGATCTCAGTGGTTCCAACATTTCGCTCTCAATCAATTGTTTTCCTACTCCTGTTGACCTCTTCCTATCTCCAGCCTATCGGTCTCAGGCGCATATTGGACATGGCTTTACGAACACAGCATCTCAGCTCCCCCAGACAGAGTGTCTCTCTCCCAAATTTAGTCCTCTGGCAACCTTGTATTCCTCTGAGTCCGCTTTACAGGAGGTTCTGATGTGTCCTTGTCTAGTCCATTTTGCCTGTACAAGTGGCATAACTTTTTTACGCACTTTCCATTATAAACCCTTGGAAATAAAAGATATTTGCACTGCTTGTTTTTTAGTTCTGGATACAGCAGCTGGAGTCTGGTGCGACAGGAAGTCAGTGATTATTAGTCCTCGGACAAGAAGATACAGTGTAGATGCTGCTGGTTGGGAAGCATCGCTCGAACTCACAAGGCGCTGTCGTCATGCTGCTGCAGCTATGGGTGATCTAGTTTTCATATATGGTGGCTTGCGTGAAGATCGTAACCTCAGTGGGCGGAAAATACGACACATCTGCAAAAATTAAAAATGAAGTGCAAAACCTCTTATATTTTATTACAGTTTGTCAGAGTTTATACAGGATTTCGCTTCTTCACAGCGATGGAAACAAGTTGTAATGCTGACTCAATCATCAAATGCATCTGTTGTTGGATCTCCATATTCAAACATCATTTTGTAAAACTGGAGATCTGTTTCCCTCCTTTTTTCTTTTGAATATAAGCCAACAACCGATTTTGTGAAAAAAAAAGAGTTTGTGAATGCCTTGATGAAATTATGGAACATGGTAATTTCTTTTAAATATCATACTACCTTCCTTTGTTGATGCACTATTGTATACATGGAGAATAATTTTATTTGAAGAAAGGAATTGATCTATGTCATTAGTCAAATCAGCAGAACTTCACACATATGGTACTCTTATCTTGTATGAATATTTATGTTTCTATTTAATTAATGCTAACATTTCATTTTCATGAATTGTATATAGAATATGTTCTTTCTGTTATGCATTAATTGCACTACTGTATGATGCCTAGTTAAAAGTGTTTATTTTCATATATAATCATTAAATATATGTGATATAGTTTATACATTTATTTGACTAACTATTTAGTCAAAGAAATTATCTTCACACGTTATCATCTCTATTTAATGCGTGAATGATATTTATTATCACATATTAAACAGATATATATTTAGATCGCATATTACACAGAATACCCGGGTTTATATTAGATTAAGTTAGCTAGAAATTTGCATGATAGAATAGGCAATTTAGTTATCATTACTCTTACTACAGTCGCTTCAAAACCACCCATTCTCATTTTAAAACCCACATTGGGGAACTAGTCCCATCATCCCCAGTCGTAGCCACCACTTCAAACGGAAAAGGGGTTCTCTTTAAGGTCTGTACTGGGTGATTATCCCCCATGTTAGAGGAGAATAAATATGATGCTTCAACATTTTGGTGCTAGAAGGAGGTTCATTCGACTATGAATGGCATATAAACCTAAAGATAAATTGAAAAACATTCATAAGAGTCAAAACCCCTCCACATCTTCTACTTCTAGATCTTGTTTAAAATCTTGAGATCATAAATCTGAAATAGTAGAAACATCTCCCTCATCTCCTGAAATATTAAGACAACAACCTTCTTCATATTACACTGCCTAGTCCCTCGAATTTCACTCCTTGATACAGAAATTGGAACAGATATTCATTTCTGTCGAGAAACCCAAGAGACCCGAAGCCTCTGAAGAAAGTTTCACTTCCTTATTATGAGAAACTGGTGTATTAACTCAATTACAAAGTGAAAGGATTGAAGTAACTCCTTTTGAGTTTCACATTCATTCATGATGTAAGAAAGTTACCACAACAAGGTCTGAGTCAGATTCCAGTGAGATCACCTCACCTTTCCCTCCATTTACTTCCCCATTCACTTCTACTAAGTCCACCTCTTCTCAACAATCCACTTCTTTAACTAGTACTAATCCAGTACTAAGTTCTTCACCATCCATACCTACTTCTAGACTGGCCTTCCCATTTTCCCAGCCTCCAACTCAAGTTATGCCCAATCAACCAATTCAATGTTTGACAAATCCTGGTGTTGTACCGGTTGCTAATCCAAATTCTCTCCCATAAAACCCAGAAAAATGGTTACCTAAGTATAATCCTAATGATGGTCTTCTTGTTAAAGAACATATAAATAACTTTATGTTAGCCATGAACCTTAATGGTGTTTCACATGAGGATTTTGTGATGATACTCTTTCCTTATACTTTCTGAGGATCGAAAAGATCTTGGTATTTTTCTCTTCCAGTAGGTTCAATAAGAAATTGGGATACTTTCCAAGAAATAATGCTTGCGAAATTTGGTGATGACAGGACTATAACATCTTTAATCAATTATCTTTCCAACCTGAAAGCAAATTCAGATGAAAGGATCAAAGGCTTCCACTATAGATTTAACAAGTTGTTAAAAAAAATCCCAACTGCCTCTAAACCTTCAGTAGATGTACAAATAGAGTGGTACATATCATCCCTTCCTTCTAATATCACAGATTTTTGTAGATAAAGCCAATAAGGCTACCCTCGTAGAAAACATGAAAGAAGCTCTGTTTGTAGAAAGAAGAAACTTATTGCCTTAGAAAAGAGGTCACAAACAGACGAAAGGAAATAAAATAAAGTAACATTCAAAGATGATTCAAAGAAGAAAGCTCCAAAGGACCCTTTTGACCTTGAAGGCCTTCAGAAATTGTTAAAGACCATGTCTAATGAAATGGTCAAAATCAAGAAACAAGTTGCAGAATCATCTACTCCCAAGAAACCTTTTTGCTCATTTTAATGGAATCCCTCTTCCACATTTGAGCCTAAAAATACCATTCAAATTTTGAATCCGATCAAGAACTGGAAGAACACTCACCAGCCAAAGAAGAAGCCATTGAGTTAAATGGAATGTGGGACTTCATTATTCCAACTATAGAGGAAGCAAAATATATGCCATTTACTTCAAGAAGTAAAAACTCTCTTGATATGTCTACAAAAATTTAGAAACAAAAATATGCTACTCTTGTAAAGGAGAGGATAGTAAGTAAGAAATCTATGACTACTCAAACTGATTCTATTCCACTAGATCCTCCAACTACTTCTAAAATGTTAGTAATCTTGTATACAATAGAATATAACATAGTTGAAGATATGTGCTTTCGGGAAAACTAGTGTCTCCTCAGATCTACTAGTGCCACTAAGACACATAGCTATCTTAGAAACAAACAATTCAAAGTAACTTGTGTTTTCCTTTATGATATATAGATGAGAGAGAAGCAAAGAGTACCAACCTCAGTCTTTCACTTGGCTCCTTTTTTGTTTCCTCTCTCCTTTGATAGAGCTTTGCCACTCCTTTCTCACTTGTCCCTCTTCAAAGAACAACTGTAGAGTCAAAACAGCAAGATACCATCAAAGAATAGAGATCTATAACCATAAATAATGTAGAATTAGATGTACATTAACCATACAGATGCATACACAAATACAAGATTAAAAAATATACAAGTATATGGAGGAAAATTCAAATAGATTTATTGATAGAAGTAGTAGAAGAGAGGATTACAAAACAGCTATCTGATCCAACGCCATCCTCCCAGCATGAAAGCCATCTTCACCTCATGAAAAGTTAGATCACCTAACAATACAATGGTTCACAGAGAAACCAACAGAACTTCCTTACAAAATACAAAATTCCATCCTTTAGATCTCTAGGATGAGGGATCCATATATAGATATTTGTAGGGGGTGAGTTAGCTTCTGGGATTTTGATTAGTGTCATTTATCGGATAGTTCTTGTTATAGACATTTTTGTGCCTTACAACATTGAGCATGAAATGTCCATAATCTAAGGGATCCAAAGTACCTAAACATGTTGTTCCTACCCCTAGAGGAACAAGGCTAACAAACCACAGCAATTCACAAAAGTTCTCCACCTGAAACTGCTCAAAAACAAGTCAATTCAGGATCATGTCAACTACTCCATTGACCATCTGCGCTGAATGTCAGTGGCTCCACTATCTACCTGCGTTGAATGTCAACTCCAACACTAGCTACCTGCGTTGAGCGAGTTTGGACAAGTGGCAAACTCATTCCTCAAGGTGTCAATGCTTAGGAAGCTTCCAAAATGACACTTGCCTCAGGGAATTCGACTGGTGATGAGTAAGAGGTTCCAAATCTCCAAGTGGAAGCAAGAACCTCCAAGTGGACTCAAGAACTGAGAGAGGGAGAGGACACTAGTCAGATCTCAAGCTGACTCATCCTCTCTCCAAAATAACTATATATAGATCTCTTCTCCATGAGATCTAGAGGCTGGAATTTTGTTATTGCAAAGAATTGCTGTTGGTTTGAGACTAGAATCATTGGGTGCTTAATGCTTTGAAGGGGCTGAAGATAGGAATTCCATTTGCTAGGAAGGAGATGCTGGATTGAAGCCCTCTGGGTTGTATCTCTTCCTGAACCTTGTTATTCATCAATAAAGCTATCTTGGTTTCTCCTATATGCTGATGTATTTTGATGTATGAATGTATTAGTGTATTTGGTTTATTTCTAATCCTAAACTAGTTATGAATGTGAACATCTGTCTTTGTGTAGTGTTCTTCTCTTGTCTCAAGTAGTTGTTCTCTTGTCTCAAGTAGTTGTTCTCTTGTGATCTTGCAGGAAGTTGTAGCTAGATAAGCAAGAAGGCAAGTAGCTGTGAACACCCAAAGAGAAGGGAGATTGGATCGAGGGACAAACGGAAGACACCGATAAGTCTATTGATCTCTCTTCTTTCACATTTCATAAAGGAAGAAACCAGTGTAGCTGTACTCGTTTTTTGCTAAGGCACTGTCACACCTTAGGTGGATAGGATCGTCCTGCATAGGCATTTTTCCCCACAACAGTTCTTGGTTCCACTTTGAGATTTCATGATCTCTTACTAATCCCTGGGTGAATTCAGAGAGGCAAGTGTCAAATGAGCAGTTTCTAGAAGATTCTCTAGGTTTCCACCTAGAAAACTGCCTCTACCATTTTTTTGCTCTCACTCATCGCACCCTAGAGAAGGGATTTTCAGTATGCATCACACCCTTTGTGTGTAATAGGTAAGATGCATCACACCCTCAACATGGAGTAGTTTCTATGGTCCAGTTTTGAGCATTTCTAAGTAGTTTTTCAGGGAGAACTTCTGGGAAATGATGTAATCAGTTGACCTTGTTCCTTTATGCTATGAAACAACACTTTTAGGGGTTTAGAAGCTCTTGTTTTATGGACATATGTGATTGGGGTTGCAATTCCCAAATATTTCTATAATAGTTTCCCCCTAAACCATGAGGTTGTAAATATTCTGATGTCGGTTGAAATGCTTTATGATGAGGATCTGAGGTTTTTCGAACTGGAAGGTGACCTGTAATAAGATACAATACAACACATTATCTTAATAATATTTTCATGATCTAGCCGAGGTGGAAATTCCCATGCTCAGCTTTATAAATTCATTTTCATGTACATAGGAAAGACAATCTTCTGTGTGGAAGACTGATGATTCTGGTAGAGCCATTATCCCTTAGCTTGGATGATTATCTATGCAGCTATGGAGTACATTTTAATGTCTTTATTTCCTGAATATATTGTAGCCCGGATGGATGAAAATAGATCTCGGGTCTTCAAACTCATTCAATCTTTGCCCAAATTACAAGTCCATCCATGTGAAAAGATGTTCTAATGTCGAACATGGAAAGACATCGTGTAATTACTAGCAAATGATGAAAGTTGTTAACATGTGCGAGAGGAATCACTGATAATGATAACAACCCTCAAGGTACTGCAGTACAATTCACGTGGTGTGAATACATGAGTCGATGTCGAACACCACACAAAATATTTCAGTCGAAGGCCATTTATGTAAACCTATCGCTAGAAGTGAGAAACTATCCATTGAGGCATGCAAGCTTCAAAGTATTAAAAGGGTTGTTCCTCAACTTCTTGGATAATGAGCTAATGTCGATAAGAAGTGACCCGTCGTATGAGGGCCTTAATGAATCCCACATCTACGACACAAAATGGGCAAATGATTTTGTGGAGGTGAAAACAATATGATGATACAAGGTTCAGGGTGGCAGTGATGAAAGAATGGAGCGTGAAGGTATTGTAGCGGATGAGGTGTTAGTTGGGTTGGTGAATTCTCTGAGTGACTTCTCTTGAACATATTAGCAACACTGAAATGGATTGGTAGCGTTAACCCCAAAAATGGACGGTACGAAGGACCAATGGTGATATGACCGGTGAACGGAATAATCCAACCCGACTCAATCATGGTGATGGAGTGAAAGTGTCATGTTCAAGACTGAACTGCTACCAATAAAATTCTTCAGGTTTTCTTCCCAATTTTTCCCTAGTCATTGCTAACCAGTACGTCTTTACTTTTGTCAATCTTGAGGAGGATAAAATATGCTTGTTCTATACTTTTCCCTTCGGGCAAACCTGTCGCTATGTTTTAGCGAGCCTAGCGATACTGAAACTCACTCTTGTCTGTATTGGAAAAGTTTGTCACTATTTTTTTAACGGGTTTTATGACAAAGATAACTCGGTCCTTTTTAGTTTTAGAGAGTGTGAAAAGAGACAGAAAGGAAACTCCAGTAGTCCTTTTTCATAGTATAATCCCTTAAATCTGAAAAAGTACAAAATAATACAAAAGGGATGACTTTTCCGATCACTTTGGCTAGCCAAAAAAGACAAGCACTCGATCTTTTTTTGTAATGATCCCTTAGGTCCAGAAACATTAAAATATAGAGGAGGGATGGCACTTCCAATCACTTTAACGAGCTAGAGAGGCCAATTTGTCGGCAATCATTTTATATTTTAGGAGTCTAAAAAGAGGTTAAAATAGACTCGTTACTTCCAAACACTTTAACGAGCTAGAATGCTCGACAATATTTTTATATTTAACGAGTTTGAAAAGGGTTTAAAGAAAACTTGGGATTTCCAAAAACTTTAACGAGCTGGAATGCTCGACAATCTTTTCATATTTAACGAGTCTGAAAAGGGTTTAAAGAAAACTCGGTTTTTGAGGAACGAGTGATGTTTTCAGGTAGTAGCTGGTTCCAAGTAAGGTTTGGAACTTTTCAATCATGGCAGTGTAAACAAGGTGGCTAACAGAATCACTCATCGTAGCTATTCCTCAAAAGGGTAAACAATCAAGTGGAGGCATATGATCGGCTAAAAAGTGGAGGTGATGGTAAGAACACGACCAAGGCTTAAGACCTGATAGCAATGTGATCACAAAGGTTATTTACTGAAAGATTGGTTCATGTTTTAATGAGCTTAAACTATGCGGGAACATATGCTCATTTCTAGGTTTATTTTTTAACGAGCTTGAACTTCGCGTAAACCTATTCATGCCAGTCGTATAATAAGGATATCTCTTCATTGGTAGGTTCACTTTTTAGGGACCTTGCCCCATGTGAAACTTTGCTCCGATCCTCTTATATCCAAGCTAGGAACGACCAACTATTGTCCTAAAGGTTAAAGAACTACTGAGGTTAGGTAGGACAGTTTCGTAGAAACATATCTTTTACTTTGTTGGTACCATTTGACCCTTGCAAAGGTGAATGGTTGACCAAACCAATCACCTAACTTGAGCAGTTGAATTTAGTAAAAACTACGGGGTTAGAGTTATGCTCGCCACTTTTCACTTGCATAAAAAAGGTTTGCATGCCCCCAGGTATAAAGAAAAATTAGAGTTTCCAAGTTACCATATGGAAGTTCTTGCATTTGAAAGATTGTTTTATCCACATAGCAGCCAAAACACTTCCTTGGCTTTGTCCATTGAAATAGACAAAGGTGAGTGGTGGGAGCTTCCAATCACATAATCTTTGACGAGGGAACCTTATTCTAGACTGATCCCATTTTCCTAAATGGTCGGGTGTGTCATACTAGTCATATATCTTACATGGAAAACTACCTTATATCTGGGATTTTCCTACCGTAGCAGGCTAGGGCGTATGCCCCCTGGGGTTTTTCACATTCACCGAATCACTTGCGATCATCAGGTGGACAGGATGGAGGTTGATGAGACATTCCTTGTGTGAAAAGACCAGTTAGATATGGAATTTGACTATTATCCATGTTTGAACCGAGGAATGAAAGCTGGTCAATGAGCTAGACCATTCTGCCTTCATATGGGAAACACATCACTCGAAAGAGTGAGGAAACAATAGTTCCCATGCTATAAATGTAGTCATGCCCAAGGAGTAGATTGTAATCTAGAGACCCTTGGACTAACATCACGTTTAGATGAATGGTTTTCCTTCTCAAAGTTGTAGGCAAATTTGGAAGGATCCCTAACAGTCGACTAGTTCCTTTATTAAAGCCTGACAAGTTTCGAATCTCAGGCAAAAGCAATGGCGAACCAAGCGCTTTCCAAGTAGTTGAGGAAAGGATACTCATGGAAGCCCCTTCATCTATAATAGTGCCAAACATGATCATTCTGTAAGCTTGTACTATGATCCGAAATGTCACATTAGATCGTAGTCAGAGTGTCACTAGTAGATTCCAATCAAAGGAAACGACTAGATTGCTTGGAGTAGGGACTGAATAAACGGCCAGATGAATCTCTTGAACTGAGGAACTTCCTTCTTGTGGTAAAGGAATGGGTAGATTTCCCCCATGTTCATCGGATTTTGTGTTAACGAAAAGAATTTGAACAGTGTCGTTCTCATTCTCTTTGATGACTGTATCATCTGAAGATGGACCTTCCCAAGACAATACTAGGTCGACTGTCGTCCCGACCTATTGACTTTGGTCTAGTGTAGACTTAGAGGGTTTATCTTCAATGATAGGTGTTTTGACTAACAACAAAGCTATGTTGGTCAGATTTTCAACTAGCGATGGACTCGATAAGAGTTTCTTGTATCCAGGAGGAAGTCGCTGCGATGAATCAAGACGATTATCCAAGACTCTTTTAGCTTCATCTAGAAAAGGACAACAGTGGAGGGCATGATCTCCTTCACACAACCTACAAGGAAATTTACATCTTCCTTTCTGTCTATTGACTTCACTTTCACTATGTAGGTTTTAACCCTGTACAGAAATTACCTGCATACAAATTCTTAAACAATGCGAGAGCATAACCCATAAAACACATATGCACAGAGATTTTTCCCTGGATCCCAAAACCGGGACTACCAGCTGGATTTTTCATTATTTTCCTTTCAATGTTACAATACATATTTATACATGCCTAAGCATCCAATAACATGGACCGAAAAACCATCGCGTCCAATACCATGTGTGAAAATCATCCACAAAACCATAGGTAGGTTCGCCCAACCTAATATAGGGTCGTGGAAAGAATATAACACAATCCAACAATCTCCCACTTGTTGTTTTCTTTCCACAGGGGGCCACAAGAGAGCTTAGTCATTTTTCCAGCCCTGAAACACCCATTGTTTCTCTACACCAAGAGAACTTCTCAGAGCTCACAGATTTTGTCAATGCATCTGCAGTATTCTTCAAAGTGTCCACCTTTACCAGCAACACCTTTTTGTCTTCTATCATATCCCTCACAAAGTGATACTGAACATCAATGTGCTTTGTCTTTGAATGATAAGCAGGGTTCTTTTCCAAGAAAATTGCACTTTGGCTGTCACAGTCTATTCTTATAGCTCCCTGTACTAACCCCATACTTGAACACAATCTCTGCAACCAAACTGCTTCCTTGCTTGCATGAGTGGCTGCCATGTATTCTGCCTCTGTAGTTGATAGTGCCACTACAGATTGTTTCTTACTCATCCAACTGACTGCACCTCCAAATAGGTTAAACACATACCCACTTGTAGATATTCTCTGATCCAGATCTCCAGCCCAGTCTGCATCAACAAAACCATGAATATCCAACACTCTGTCCAATCCTGGTCTTCCTTGGTAGCACAGACCATAATCACTAGTGCCACGCAAATACCTGAAAACCCGCTTCACTGCTGTCCAGTGCTCCTTCCCAGGTTTTGACATAAACCTGCTCAATACTCCCACTGCATGTGCAATGTCTAGTCTAGTACAGACCATTGCATACATCAGGCTACCGACTGCACTTGCATATGGAACACGAGACATGTCCTCTTCCTCTTCTTGTGTCTTGGGACACTGTTCAGCAGATAACCTCACACCTACGGGAATAGGAACCTTCACCGGTTTACTATCCTGCATATTAAACCTCTGTAGTATTGTCTCGACATACTTCCTCTGGTTTAACCAGAGCTTCCTCTTTGCCTGATCTCTTTTAATTTCCATGCCCAAAATATAGTTTGCAGCACCAAGATCTTTCATGTCAAATTTGGAGGACAATTGGGTCTTCAAATCCTGGATAATTTCTTTGTCATTTCCAACCAGCAACATATCATCCACATACAAGACCAGATAAATAACACGGTCACCAATTAATTTAAAATACACACAATGATCTGCTTTGCTTCTGGTGAAGCCAAGTCCCCGTATAAATGTATCAAATTTATGATACCACATCCTTGGTGACTGTTTTAACCCATACAGAGACTTCTTTAACTTGCATACCAGTTTTTTCTTACCGTTCACCGCAAAGCCTTCAGGTTGCCTCATGTAGATTTCCTCTTCCAAATCCCCGTGAAGAAATGCTGTCTTCACATCCATCTATTCTACCTCAAAATCAAAATCAACAGCAATAGATAAAAGTAATATAATAGAAGCTACCTTGGCAACAGGAGAAAAAATATCACCAAAGTCAATTCCCGGCACCTGGGAATAACCTTTTGCTACCAACCGAGCTTTGTATTTCTCCACCTTTCCTTGTGCATTAGTCTTCTTCTTGAACACCCATTTGCTGCCAATGGGTTTCCTTCCAGCCGGCAACTCTACCAGATCCCAAGCCTCATTTTTGTGCAAAGATGCCATTTCATCAACCATGGCCTCTTTCCAGAGTTTTCTATCCTCTGAATCCACTGCTTCCTTCACAGTTCTGGGATCATCATCAGTAACAGACAAAGAAAAATTTGAACTGAAAGCAGATGGACTATACCTTTCTGGCTACCTTCTTTCTCAACCTGATCTTCTCACAGCCGGAGTTTGTGGCTCTTCATCTTTTGATTCCTCCTCTGCTGCAGAGTTTGATTCTTCCTCCTTTGGCTCAAACTCTATCTTCTCAGGTTCCTTTGGTTGTGTTAACACCCAGGTTGTTCCCTATGACTCCCAAGGGAATACGGCCGGGGTAACCACTAACCAATCTTTGGATCACTGTCTCTAGCCAAACTGTGATCAGAGAGGGCTCTCTCTTTATGATTTGTAACTGTTTATGATAGGGTTTTAGGCTAGCTATTATGCACAGGTTTTGTTTATGTTTTGGTTGAAGAGTTTCTTTTAGGTCTTATGATGTAGTATTCAAAGAGTCAAATATCATTGGGCAATGGAGTCTATGGCTGTATAGGTGTCTAGAAACCTTGAGGTGAACTGATGAAACTTACAGGGCCATTTGGATACTTCATACAACAAAATTTTTGTTTTATAACACGAACAGGTGAAAAAACCAGTGAAAGCAATTAAGAATTTTCACTAAAGTATTCGAGTATTTCCACCAAACTAGGTATGAGAAACAGATAGATGCCTCAGGAGCAAAACTGGAATCCCTGGGGATGTCTATCACTGTAAAAGATATAGTTTTAAAGTGCAGCAATTAAGAATTACACTTCATTCACTGTATCTGAAGAAAACATGGATAATAGCTCAGATTGAGTTCAGGGTAATCAGTGATTAAATCCTGGAACTATTCTTCTACTTTGCTATTAAGTGTAAAACATTTAGACAATAAAAGAGAACAAAAGACTCGAAAACATGTAACACAGAGATTTAAGAAAGACTTATTGTTTTATGAAACACTCTGGAATCCTGCAACATCCACCATTCATCACAATGCATCAAGGTACACCAAGCTTCGGAAATTCCATTCACCCTTTGTATTATTTCTCTGAGAGTTTTACAGCAAATGAGATGCCCAAAATGAAAATAACAACAACCCCTTCAGCTTCTGCGAGGGGTGAATATATACTTGCGATTCTTTACAAAATATCTGAGTTCTAAGTTATCTCAGACTTAATATTCTCACCAACTTTTGAGATATTTTTATCAGAAATTTATTACAGCATTGAATACAAAATAAAGGCATCTTAATGTTCTGTCAGAAGATATTTTGGCCTTTGGGATCTGCTGAGTCGGTTGAGATACTTTGATTAAATGCTGGAGAACCCGACTTTATGGCTTGTACGCTGTATTCTGGGTTTGTCACCTGTGATTGTGACTGCTGCTGTGGTGAGTAAATAGCTCTGCTGAATTGGCTCAGCATCTGTCTCTTCCTTGTAGATTTTATCTATCAAAGTTCAGCCTGTGCATGACTGCCCATAAACTGGAGAAAAAACCAACCCTACAGGTTCGGGCCTGATAAGATTACCTGTGTCAAATTCCTCCACTCTTCCTGTGTGGGCAATTGGTGTCTTACGATTGCCCCCAAAGTTTCATCTGCCTCTGTATACTTAAAGAAATTTGGTGGGGTATCAAACAGGTGATCAATTTCATTCATAATAAAGAACAGGTTATCCACCCTATCATACAAATTCTGCCCTGTTGCTGGCCCTGTTTCAGCTGAGGTACTGGGTTGTTTTGCTATTTGTGCTGCAGCATGCGCATCAACCCTTTTGATGTAATTTTCCAGGGTAAGCAGCCTTCCTACACTGCTTAATATGCTGGGGAGGCCTCTGTTTTGTAATGCCACAAATCTGTCCAGGAATTTGTTGATCTCGGTCTGCATATCCTGTGTTCTCCTCTCCAGCGTTCCAATTAGGCTTCTTAGTGTCAAGACTCTTTTAACTACTGAGATTGTTTCAGTCCTGTTGGTAATTCCTATTGTGGCCAGCTGAGAGCTTGTCTTGTTATTTAAAATATTGATCATTCTGCTGGCAGCATCTGGCATGTGGCCAAGGCTTGCTCTTGCTCTCTGTACCTCCCTGTTTGCCTTCGTGATGAGTGCTATTTGCTCATCCATAGTCTCAATATACTGCCACTGATTGGTGATGGATCGACCAATGTTGCCCCAGAGGACTGCTTTCAATTCTGCTGTTACTTTTTCTAGTGCAAGCTCTTTTTCTAGTTCAGCTATTCTCTTTTTTAGAGCTTTTACCTCTCTTTCCTTTGCTGCCTCATTCTGCTTGCTTTTGTCAAATTTTTCATTCACCTTGGCCAAAGATTTTTTGACTTCATCAAGCTCTTTCATTTGGGATTCAAGGACTTGGATTTCAGCCTGCAGCTTCTGCATATCCAGAGTAGGAGTCTGCTCTGTTGTTGGTGTAGTTGTTGCTGTAGGTGGTGCTGTAGATGGTGCTGTAGGCCCTGTCTGTTGAGGAGGAGGAGTAGTTGTTGGCTGGACTTCCTCAAGGTTGATTATCACCGGAGGAGGCTGGGAGGGTTGGCCCTCTTCTTTTTGTTTCAAAGCTGTCTGTAATGCTGCCTTTGCAGCTTCTGATTGTCCTAGCTGGTCTTGAGTCCGAACCAGCTCCTTGTACAGGGATATCAGTAGGTCTGTAGCATCCTTTTCCTGCCTTTGCTGGGCAACTTCATCTGTTTGAGGATGGATGGTAGCTGGGAGCTTGATTTTCTTTCTTAAGGCCGCCATGTCTGCATCCTTTAGCTTCAAGAGTTCTTGGATGCCTTTAACATCTTTAGGATCATGTCCTATTTCTATAATTACCTCTTCCAAGGACTTGATCCTGTTGTCCTTGGCTTGTGATGATGCTCTCTCCAATTCTAGCTGAGAGGCTGTATTATCCAGGCTGCTCTTCAATTTATAATTTTCCAATGTTTCATCTGCCAAGGAGGCATACACCATTTCACCAGTTTGTTTATGCAGTTCGATCTTATCCATAGGGTGTATGTCTTTAGCCATAACCTCCATGTTGGTTCTTAGATAATCCGAGGTAGATTGAGGATGCAGTGTTGTGGGCATGAAGTGACTCATGATCATCTTGCCTTCACTTACATCAAAGGCAGACATGAGTCTTTGCTGATTGGTAGGAGCCAGGTTCAGCAAATGATTGTACAGCTGTACTTTAATAGGATCACTTCTCCTCTTAATGTCAATAAATTGTTGTTTGATGCTTGACTGTCCTTCTCTGTGCTGGCTGGAGGAGCTGACCTCTCCTCCCATAGCTCTATCATGTTCATGCTGGAATGAACTGGCTGACACTTCTCGGCTGGGTGGGCCCATGCCCATTGCTTGCCTCACTGCTATGTCATCCTCCGGAAAGTCATTTAGTCTTTGTCTTTTCTCTCCTCGATTGATGGATGAAGTCAGGGGAGTCTCTCTATCTCTTTTCCTGGTTAAGTCCTCCTTTTGTGGGGTTTGGAGGACCGAGGTATCAACAGTAGTCTCTGCCCTAGGAGGCACTATTGTCTGAGCCTGTTGCTCAGTGGAGCTTGGAGCCTCAATCACTTTTTCTTGCTGCAAGGGCTGCTGTTCACTATATTGTACCTCTTCTTGTTGCTGCCCTTGTTCCTGCTGCTCCATCTCTTCTAGCTGCTGTAGCAATGTATCCACTTGTTCTTCTGTCAATGGGGGTGGCTGCTCCACCTGCTTCCCTTTATCTTGACTGGCTGTTTGTGGTGTTTTCCCGGCAGCTTGCTGCTGTGTTGTTGATGATGTAGTAGCTGCTCCAAGCTGCTTTTTGTATGAGAGGGGAACCTGTCCACAAGTTTCTAAGTCAGCTTCCTTTTGAATGTTTCTAGCCTCTCTTTCTAGTAGCTCTTCATTAGTAACTTCCTCCTCTAGGGTACCCTCTTCCCAACTTGATGCATTGGCATACTGTTCAATCTCAGGTTGTCTCTTGTGTGCATAGCTACCCAATTTAAATTTTATCCTCCTGAGGGAGACAGAATGATTGGGGTCATAGGGTATCCATTCAAAGCTGGTTTGCAGTTTGAGGCCCTCCAGGATACTGTCTGCCTCTTTCCACCCCTCCTCTTTTCTATTATATAGGAAAGGACCCAGCTGGCTCCTCACCTTTAGCTGTGACTTCTTGTTCTTGCTCTGAAAATGGAGGTAGTCTGAGTTCCCAAACTGTCTGAAATATTCCAAGGCAAAAAGCCTCATGGGGACATACCTTGGCAACCTAAAAGGGGTCAACTCACAGCCATATATTCTGATGACTGTGTGGTTCTGGTAGAGGTACCAGTTACCAATGCTGTAGGATTTATTCAAATGGAGAATTCTTCTCATGTCATCAGTTAGTCTAGGAGGAGGAGTACCATGCAATATTGTCATGACTGGATAAATGAATAAGTCAATAAACTCAGTGTATGTGTAAGGTGATACAGAGGTATGATGAAAAACAGAAGTCCAGAACACAACTGACCTTGGACTTCCCTGGGCATTGAGTTGCTTCAAAGGAAAAGAGAAGGTGGCTGGCAGATAGAACAAGAATAGATGGTATATATATGAAGTATACCTGAATAGTCTTTCCCTCTTCAAGTTCATAAACTGCTCATGGATTTTATCTGCAATGTAGGTTGCATAGTCATAATGTACAGCTGGGGGTTTACCAGGAGAGAATATAGACAGCATTGCCATTAGGCTATCATCCACATCCTCCATCCCCCTGAATCCTAGGACATAACTGATTAAATCCACTAACATCCTGCCCAAATCATTCAAGTAGTGATACCCAATAGGAGGAGTTCTGATGGTGTCAGAGCCTGGCCTTACAAACAGCTGATTAATCTTAATGATTTGGTCACCTGACAGCTTGCTCCCTTTGTTTATCAAATCCTGCATATGGAGGGGGGTCAATTGCTTGGCAGTATGGAAGTGCAACATCTCATTAATACTCTCTGAGGTGATGTGGAACAAGACTGAGCCTGTGGGGCTGATGACAGCTCTTTGGTTTTGGTCATAGCATTCTTGGCAGCTGTAGATCAACTCTGGCATAGGATTTACTTGGGGGAGGTTGTAGATGGGCAAGTTTGAGTCCCAAATTCCCAGGATGTCTGCCCCACTCATGTGCTGGGCTTTCAACTCGTTCATCATCTGGATATTGTATTTGGATCCCATAAGGAACCAGTCCAGCATTTGATAGTCCATGTCTCCCAGGGCTTTCCATGCTAATTCCTGGTGAGGAGCATTGAGGGGCTTGATATTTAGAGCAATAGGAGTCTCCATGGCCTTCTTCAAAGTTCAACAATTGTAGGTAGATAGTTAAATGGAAGCAACACAGAATAGAAGTGTTTTTCTGTAAAAACAGTTTGTTTCTCAGAGACCAGAGGAGGAAATTACACAACAGCAGTTGAAATACTGTTTGTTTCAGGAGCAGGGCTTCTCTATGGTCTCACTATGTCCTCTTTCAGCGGGTGAATTGAGCTTAACAAGAAATTAGCCGGGAATACGCAGTGAATGTTGTTTTTGAGCGAAATTACAGCTTATTAAGGCTCGGCTGGTGTCTTTGGGCTTCACAATTGCGAATGTGGACGTGCAGAGGGAAATGGCCGGTGAAAATATAATTTTTAAGGTCTCCTTAGCCTTCTGAGTAACTTCAATTTCAATAACAGGCGTATGGAGGGCAGAAAACGATAAATACCTGTTAATTGACGAACAGAGGTCGCATAGGCATGCACGGTTGGAGCTCTGGAGGTCGCCTTGGTCAATTGAGCAGGTTGGCAGAGTTTTAGGACGTAAACGCTCATGCAGAGAAAACAGTGGAGAAATGCGCAAACAATGGAAAAATAGACGTTTTTTGGCTTAATATGGGCTTTTTTTTTATGATTTTGGCGCTTTTTAGTGATGACGTCAGCATGACGTCATTGGTGGGTCAAGGTGAGGTGACGTCAGCTGACGTCATCGGGTGACGTGTCAATACACTGTTGGTCCATGGGGGCGATGAGGTGGCAGCCATGTCAGCGGCCAGGTGGACGAATAACAGGGGCGAGGACAAGCGGACATGTCGTGGCGATGCATTGATGGGAAACAGGTGGCGGTTAGGACCGTAGCGGTTACGGTTAGGGCTGGCCGCTACGGTCTCTCGGGGCGGTTTAGGTACGGTCTCAGAACTGTCAGACCCGGCTCCGAGAGTCCTTAACGTTTGACGCGTGGCCTGCCCGTGACGTGACGCAACGTCACTTTCTCGGGCGGTAAAAGACCAGCATGGGAGCCCCTCCGATATCATCGTGGATCGTCGGATCATTGGGACTTGATCCGACGGTGGGCGGAGCAACAACATGCTCGGGTTATATGCGCTGGCAAAACTTTGGGTTGTGGGTTTTTTAAATGGTTTTTCAATGTTTTTCATAAAATCAAACTACGCGCTAACCCTTTGGAAATGCGCCAGAGGCGGGTTTTTGACTTTGGGTAATTCTTGCAAAGGTTTTTTAGGGGTAAAAGAGGGTTTACAAGGGTTTTTCAATGCAAATGGTGGTTTGAAGAGCAAGTTGGTTTGTAGCAAGGGGGAGTGGGGTGGGACAGGCTCACCAAAGTGACCAGAGGTCATTTTGGTCCCTTTTGAAGAACATATGGCTATAATGCCAAAGGAAGGGGTATTTATAAGATTTTGGGGCTTTATACACCATAGTGTTAGTATTATTAGGGGAAGGGTAAGATAAGGGAGCTATATAGTAGAATTAGAGGTTAATATGAATGAGGGGAGCAAATGAAGGGGATTTTACTGAGTTTATGTAAAGTTGATTTAGTTTTGAAAGTAGATCAAAATGAAAAGATCTTAGACAAGAAATGTGGCTTCTGAAAGAACAAGAACCATCATAAAACCATGATCTCTCTTCATAAATCTCAGCTAAAGAAAGGGAATGTTAGTAATGGAATGAAGGGGGAGAGGGAGGTTAGTCATGCTCCTTGCTGTAATTTGATGGAATTCACCACTTTGTACATTGATAGATTTTTGCCTTGGCAAAACACCTCTTGACATGTGTGAAATGGTGAAAATACCTTTTCTGCAACCACAAGTGCTTACCCAGCTACTTTCCTAACATTTTTTGTTTCTCCTTGGAGGGTGCATTTAGGCTTGCAAACCCTTACTTGCCTTTTCTTTTCTTTGGCTTTTTCTTTATTCTTTTCTATCTACTTCTACCCTTATCTCTTCCAAGGTCCCAGATTAAGCTGTTGGGAACCTTTACTTCTCTACCTAAACTACTTGTCTGCCAAGATTAAACAGTTTGGACAGACTTCTTTCTCTATTCTATAACTCAAAATTGAAACATGGCATGATCCAGTTTAAACTTTTGAATCATCCACAAAATTGAAATAAGGTCCTCAATATTTGAAACAGATTACACACCTCTTGTTCTCTGGGAAATATGGGATCTTTGTTATACCAAAGCAGAGCATATTTGGACTTTCCTTGGCCAATCATGAAATATGAAACCTATTAGTATAGGTATCCAACAGTGGCTCCACATGGGGATGGTTTTTCTTTTGAAAGACCAAGAACAGCAGGTCAGATCGCCTTGTTCCTTAGCTGCCCATCCCAGTCTTTGAAATTTGCTGCAAAAATGTGTCAAAATTGTGTGCTTTTTTCTTGGAAGACCTCTGATTCTACTTGCCTCTAGCTGGTTGGTGAATCACTTGGAAAACTGTATTTTACAATCTAAAACAGAAAATAATATGTACATCTGCATATATACAATGAATCCTTAGTTTCCATTCATGGGGAATAGTCAAAGTAGTGCTTCAGCATCCTGCCATTGACAGGACCTTCATCCAAGTCAGTTTCAGTCAGACTTTTAAGGAAGTAAGTGTTGTTACCTTGTACGGCTTGGATAGCAAATGGTCCTCTCCATAAAGAGTCAAACTTTCCATGTTTTCCTTTCTCTTCTCTTCTTGCATCCCACTTTAAGACTTTGTCCCCCACATTGAAATCTTCTGCTTTGGTTCTCCTGTCAAAGGCCTTTTTCAGTTTCTCTTGTAATATCTGCACTCTGCTGAAAACTTGTTCTCTAGTTTGCTGTAAACAGATTATCTGATTGATCCTCCTTTGCATATCATTTGGCTCTGCTTGGCTCTCTTGCAGAAGTTTCATAACCGGCACTCCTAGTGATGAAGGAAATTTGGCTTCTAATCCATAGACTAACTCATATGGGCTGGTCCCAATAGATCTTTTTGTTGTTAGTCTATCTGCCCATAAAGCATTTACTAGTTTCTTATGCCAGTTCTTTTTGTTCTCTTCCAGCACTTTCTTTATGATGTTTATTAAACTTTTGTTTGATGATTCAGCCAGGCCATTTCCTTGAGGATAGTAAGCTGTAGAATGGCCCAAAGTAATGTGAAATTTATGGCAGAAGTTCACCATTTTCTTGGATCTGAAAGCAGCAGCATTGTCTGTTATTATCTTGTCTGGACAGCCAAATCTAGCCAGTATATTGTTTTCCAAAAACTGAATAATTACTGAATCATTTTCTTGTCTGCATGGGGCAGCTTCAATCCACTTGGTGAAGTAGTCTGTTGCTGTCAAAATCCATCTGTGTTGCCCTGAAGATGAGGGATGAATTTCCCCAATGAAATCCAAGCCCCATTGTTGAAAAGGTCTCTCCGTTGCAATGGGCTTCAAAGGAAGTGGCAGCAACTGTCTTTTGCCTTCAAATAGTTGGCATTTGTGGCATGAGGCTGTAAATTTCTTAACATCAGAGAACATAACGGGCCAGTAGTAACCCGCCCTCAATATCTTGTCCACGGTGGACTTCCAGTACAAATGTCCACCATAGTTTCCAGCATGGAAATCTTGCATGATATTGTTAGTTTCATTCTCTATTAGGCAGTGCAGCAAAATGCCTTCATGGTTTTTCCAAAGTAAATTTCCATCCATCACACAAAATCTAGATGTTTTCATTTTCAGGAACCTACACTTAGTTCTGGACAGTCCTGGGGGAGCACACAGGTTTTGTAACACATAACAGATGTCAGAGTACCAAGGAGATTGTTCAAAGGCTACATTGATCTTTGGAGTCGCCAGCTCTGTTTCACTGTCCAGTTGGTTGACATCTAAGGCTTGGAAATTTGCTTCTGTCATTAATTTGGCCAAACCTTGCCCTTTTATCAGCTTTGTGGGTTTTATTTCAATGTCAAATTCTAGTATGTTGGCAATCCATTTTCCTCTCCTACCCTCTAAGTTTTCTTGTGTGAGAATGTCCTTGACAATAGGACTTGGTACATAAGCCACAACATGAGAGTAGAGGATGTAAATCCTAAAGTCTTTAATAGCTTTGATCAAAGCATAGGCTTGTTTTTCCATAATTTGATACTTTAGGGGGGCATCTCTAAGAGCTCTGCTGAAAAAAGCAATAGGTTTCTCATTCCCGTGGTCATCTTTCTGTAATAAAACAGCAGCAATAGTATGTTGGGAGGCAAAGGAGAAAATGATAAAGTCTCTGTCAAACTGTGGATTGGTTAACACTGGGGTTTGAGTCAAGGCCAATTTTATACTTTCAAAGGCTTGTTTTGCTTCAACAGTCCATTTGACCTTTGAATCTTTCTTTAGCATATTGTTTAGTAATCTGATTAATTCTGCTAAATTCGGGATAAACCTTCTTAAAAAGTTGATTTTCCCTAAGAATCCTTGCAATTCCTTGACATTCCTTGGATGAGGCATTTGTAGGATAGCTTGTATCCTATCTGGATCAATTCTTATGCCATCTTTTGAAATAATGTGTCCTAAAAGTTTCCCTTCTTCCAAGCCAAATAATGACTTCTTGGGGTTTAAGGAAACGCCATATTTCCTACATGTTATGAAAATTTGTCTCAAATGTTTCAAGTATTCTTGATCTGATTTTGAAAAGGGTGTGAGATCATCTAGGTAAATGACCAAGAAGTCATGAATCTCTTTTGCAAAAGCAATGTCCATTGCTCTTTGAAATGTTGCCCCTGCATTTTTCAATCCAAATGGCATTTTCACATACTTGAAAGTTCCCCATGGGGTAGTAAATGCAGTTTTGTCTTGATCATCAGGGTGTACTAGGATTTGATTGAAACCTGAGAATCCATCAAGCAATGATATCCTTGAAGCCCCTACTACTCTTTGAAGAATATGATCCATTTTGGGTAAAGGGTAGTTATCTTTGAGTGATACTTGATTCAAATTCCTTAAGTCTACACAAAGTCTAATCTCACCAGTTTTCTTTCTTGTAGGGACCAAATTTGAAATCCACTCAGAGAACCTGATTGGTGCTATGATACCAGCTTTGAACATTTTATGTAATTCTTTTTCAATGGAAGGAAGGAGCATAGGATTGATCCTTCTCAATTTCTGTTTGAATGGTTTTTGATTAGGCTTGAGGGGAATGGTATGCTGGATAACAGAGGTATC
This sequence comes from Pinus tabuliformis, assembly GCA_031772625.1. Classification (NCBI taxonomy): domain Eukaryota; kingdom Viridiplantae; phylum Streptophyta; class Pinopsida; order Pinales; family Pinaceae; genus Pinus; species Pinus tabuliformis. The sequence goes on from CM062811.1 coordinate 741,261,469, forward strand.
ATAGGACTTTAGATCCTCATAACCCCAAGCAAAAACATCCTGAAACTCTTTAAAGAGGTCAATATATTTGGGTTTTTGATCAGGGGGCAAAGCAGCAGATAGTTTTATTATTTTAGGCTTGTCAGTAGTACCAATGTTGCATTCTTCAATTGCTGCATCTAATGGCTGCATTTTTGGTTTCCTGGGGACATCATTTGAATCAAAAATGTCTTCTAATGGGGTAAGGCCTACTGGAAGGAAATTGTCCTTAAGTTGTATGATTTCAGCTTCAGCGCTGCTCATCTCTTCACAGTCAATTTGGTGAATTTGCTGAATGTTTTCATTGTTGAAAATAGTTGGACTCAGTAATTGTTTTGTTGTTCTAGGTGACATTGGGTGAGCAGACTGTTGAAACGGTATTTGTGATTGACTTGCTAACTCAAGTATTTGTGATTGACTTGCTCCATCAATATCAATATTTAATCCCATGAACTCTTGTTGCAAAGTCAAGAAATTGTTTATTTGCATGTCATCCTCAAATACTTGCCATTCTTTGACATTGTTTGGAATAGAGGGTCTGTATTTGACCTCGGCTGTGAAACAATTATTGGGTTCTAATGGGAATTTGAAGGTGCTGGCAAACGTTGCCAAGCTGTGTGCATGGAGATTGTGGCCTCTTGAAATTTTTGTGATAACACACTCAGAGAAGGTCTCTAATATTTCAATTACAGCAGATCTGTAGGACCTCAATCTTTTGTCATTGGTGACAAAGTTTCCTTTTACTTGTTGAATTACTAGATCAGAGTCTCCCATGATGGAGAGTTTAGGAGCTTGTAGTGATTTTGCTAGCTTTAGGCCCAGCAAGAGAGCTTCATATTCTGCCATGTTATTAGTGCATCTAAAATTTAACCTATAAGCCCTGCCTTCTGCATAGCCTTTCTCTTTGTTATATATCCACACTCCAGCTCCTGCCCCTAACTTGTTGACTGACCCATCAAATTCTAGGACCCACAGGATATCTTGCTGAACAGAAGATTTAAAATTCTGTTCATGGGATGGCAATGTGAGCATGAGTTGGGGTTTCTTTTCCCATTTGTTTTCTAGGACAATTTCATCACTTTTTTGACAATCTTTGACGACTAGAGAAGGGTTAATGTGTATTGTTGGGCTGATTGATGTTTGGCAGGTGCTACTTGTCTGATCAATGTTTTGTTCTTGTGTGAGTGTTTCGGTCCTAATGTCATTGTTTGAGAGGTCTGCGCTGTCATTGAAGAGGATGAAGGAGTCTATGTCCGAATGAACAGCGTATATTGGAAAATTTTGAGGCTTCTCTTCACTGCTGACCATATACTTCATGAGTGTTTCCCTGTAAAGTCTTTTTGGTTGCCCAAAGACAGAAATAGTTGCATATGACATGTCTAATTGCAGGGAGCCCTGGAGCTTGGCTCCCCATGATCTTGATAACAGCATCCCATATTTGGGTGGGATATCAGCGACCACAACATCCATTAGAATGGTCTTGTTGGGATATTGCACCAGGGACACACATAAATCTTTTATTAGGCCCAAACATTTGACTTGGCTAGAATCAAAGGAAAACAGGTCTTTGTATGGTCTTGTTATATCCAAATTCAATCTTTCCATGACTGCTTTTGGCATAAGGTTGTGAGAGGCGCCTGAATCGAACATTGCATTATGCAGTATTTTATCATGAACATGCAGGCTGACATAAAAAGGTAAAACCCCTGTGACTATTGTTTTTCCATCTACCTCTGGGCCAAACAGTAATTCTGGAGTGTCATCTAGCACATTTACATCATCTTTGCTATTGGTGAGTTGAAGGGAGTTCTTGATCTGCTGTTTATAGATATCATGCTTGGCTAGCTCTGAGAGTGGAATTGCTATTTTTAGCTTGCCAATCTCTGTGCCTAGGTCAAAAGGTTTGTCAACTTGGATTTTAGAGTCACGGATAGCAGTCTTTTCTTTGTTCACTAAATCTTCTTGTTGGATTTCATCTTGACTTTGAAACCTGCCCCTTATACTCATGTCTTGAGGGGTAATGTTTGGGTTAGGGTGAGAGGACGAGGTTGCCATGGGCTGTTGTAGTGGGGACAGTAGTTCAGTAACCTCCTCAACCACTACTTCTTTTGTAGGCAAGTTTGTTTTGTCATTAGGTTCTGTGACTGAGATTTCTTTAAACTGCTGTTTCTCCTTTATCCTTTCAGGCTGATTTACATTTACAGTCCTACTCCTTAGTTTGTATTTTTTATGGACTTCATAGACAGCAGTATCATATCCTTGTTTAAAGTCAAAGGATTCTCCTATTTTAGTTTGGAATGTTTTGCTTTCATCCTCCTCGTGGTCTTCTTGTGTTAAGAAAACATGGCTTTTACCATCCAAACCCATTAAGTTAATTTCAAGATCTTCATTGAGCTGATTGTCTGTGGAAGTTTCTGCATAGTTTTCTTGAAAAGGGGGTCTAATATCCTGGTCAGCACTTGTTTTTCCTATGTTTGGGTTCTGATTTCTCCTAAAATTTGGGTTTCTAGGAGGGTTGCTTTGTGATGCCTCCCATGATGATTTTCTTTCAACTGATTCCACTCTTTCACCCAATCTCTTCATGTTGTTTAGTATTGCATCCAGCTTTTGATCAAAACCCGAGGGCTCTTCTCTGAAGCCAGTCTTCTTTTCCAACTTTGCCCTGTTTCTTTTAGCAATTAGGTTAGCCTCTACAGTGACTGCAACCCTTTGAGCTTCTGCAAGGGTTGGAGGATCTCTTTCTTTCAACTGATAGGCCATATCAGAATCAAAACCGTCAGGGAAGTTATACAGGGCCAAATCAGGAGGGGGCCTTAAGTTCTGGGGGATAGCATTATATACATTGTTAAACCTAGCACAATATTCCAAAACTGTTTCTTGGGGACCTCTTTTAATAGTGTTATATTCACCAAGTATGTGTAGAGGATCTTTCTTCTTCTCCCATCTCTCAGCAAAAACTTCGTAAAGCTGATCAGGTGTTGCAATGGAGTTTGCATTGAGGGATCTGAACCAAGTTCTAACATCCCCAGTTAAGCTTTGAACAAAAATTCTCATCCTGACGCTGTTATCATCTATTTCATAGGTCTCAAAGTGGTCTTGCATCTTCTTAGCATGCTGGACAACTGTCAAAGGGCCATGGGAGTCAAAAAATGAGATTTTGGTTTGGTAATCTTGGGGTAGAGCTGGAGCATTAGCTGGTATCTGCAGAGGTGCATACCTGTTAGCCATGTTTATGGGATTTACAGGGTTGACAGGAATAAATGGGACAAAAGGGATTACAGGTGTGACAGGGTTAATGGTATGAGTAACAAGCGGGGAACTGGTTGAAAGAGTATGTGCAAATGGTGAAGATGGGAGAGGAGGGCTTTGCGGTGTTGATGATGAACTAGGGGAACTAGGGGTGGACCGGAAAAGAACTTTGCAAGGAGTAGGAATAAGGATAGGTCGATCTGAACTTATATCTGAATCAGCAGGCTTCTCCTGCTTTTGCTATCTCCTTATGTTCTTTGGAATGATATTTGGATTATCAACAATGATAGGTTGATTAGGGTCAGGGTTTGCCCTAGTGTGGCTTGGGTTTCTTTTGGGAGCCAGCTTCTAATTTCTTTTGAATTTGTACAAGAAGTTTATATAAATGCAAGGACTGGATGAAAATTTTGGAACGGCTATATATGTTTCAAAGCTAGGATGAAGATTCCCTAATCAGCTCTTCCCTAAAGCTGTTCCTGCGGCACAGAAACAGTCCTAAGGCCTCTTGGCTAGTTTCGGGCTTGATGGTAGCTTCGGAAGATAGATAGTAATTGAAAAATCTTTATGAAGGTCCCCAGTGGAGTCGCCAATTATGTTAACACCCAGGTTGTTCCCTATGACTCCCAAGGGAATACGGCCGGGGTAACCACTAACCAATCTTTGGATCACTGTCTCTAGCCAAACTGTGATCAGAGAGGGCTCTCTCTTTATGATTTGTAACTGTTTATGATAGGGTTTTAGGCTAGCTATTATGCACAGGTTTTGTTTATGTTTTGGTTGAAGAGTTTCTTTTAGGTCTTATGATGTAGTATTCAAAGAGTCAAATATCATTGGGCAATGGAGTCTATGGCTGTATAGGTGTCTAGAAACCTTGAGGTGAACTGGTGAAACTTACAGGGCCATTTGGATACTTCATACAACAAAATTTTTGTTTTATAACACGAACAGGTGAAAAAACCAGTGAAAGCAATTAAGAATTTTCACTAAAGTATTCGAGTATTTCCACCAAACTAGGTATGAGAAACAGATAGATGCCTCAGGAGCAAAACTGGAATCCCTGGGGATGTCTATCACTGTAAAAGATATAGTTTTAAAGTGCAGCAATTAAGAATTACACTTCATTCACTGTATCTGAAGAAAACATGGATAATAGCTCAGATTGAGTTCAGGGTAATCAGTGATTAAATCCTGGAACTATTCTTCTACTTTGCTATTAAGTGTAAAACATTTAGACAATAAAAGAGAACAAAAGACTCGAAAACATGTAACACAGAGATTTAAGAAAGACTTATTGTTTTATGAAACACTCTGGAATCCTGCAACATCCACCATTCATCACAATGCATCAAGGTACACCAAGCTTCGGAAATTCCATTCACCCTTTGTATTATTTCTCTGAGAGTTTTACAGCAAATGAGATGCCCAAAATGAAAATAACAACAACCCCTTCAGCTTCTGCGAGGGGTGAATATATACTTGCGATTCTTTACAAAATATCTGAGTTCTAAGTTATCTCAGACTTAATATTCTCACCAACTTTTGAGATATTTTTATCAGAAATTTATTACAGCATTGAATACAAAATAAAGGCATCTTAATGTTCTGTCAGAAGATATTTTGGCCTTTGGGATCTGCTGAGTCGGTTGAGATACTTTGATTAAATGCTGGAGAACCCGACTTTATGGCTTGTACGCTGTATTCTGGGTTTGTCACCTGTGATTGTGACTGCTGCTGTGGTGAGTAAATAGCTCTGCTGAATTGGCTCAGCATCTGTCTCTTCCTTGTAGATTTTATCTATCAAAGTTCAGCCTGTGCATGACTGCCCATAAACTGGAGAAAAAACCAACCCTACAGGTTCGGGCCTGATAAGATTACCTGTGTCAAATTCCTCCACTCTTCCTGTGTGGGCAATTGGTGTCTTACGATTGCCCCCAAAGTTTCATCTGCCTCTGTATACTTAAAGAAATTTGGTGGGGTATCAAACAGGTGATCAATTTCATTCATAATAAAGAACAGGTTATCCACCCTATCATACAAATTCTGCCCTGTTGCTGGCCCTGTTTCAGCTGAGGTACTGGGTTGTTTTGCTATTTGTGCTGCAGCATGCGCATCAACCCTTTTGATGTAATTTTCCAGGGTAAGCAGCCTTCCTACACTGCTTAATATGCCGGGGAGGCCTCTGTTTTGTAATGCCACAAATCTGTCCAGGAATTTGTTGATCTCGGTCTGCATATCCTATGTTCTCCTCTCCAGCGTTCCAATTAGGCTTCTTAGTGTCAAGACTCTTTTAACTACTGAGATTGTTTCAGTCCTGTTGGTAATTCCTATTGTGGCCAGCTGAGAGCTTGTCTTGTTATTTAAAATATTGATCATTCTGCTGGCAGCATCTGGCATGTGGCCAAGGCTTGCTCTTGCTCTCTGTACCTCCCTGTTTGCCTTCGTGATGAGTGCTATTTTCTCATCCATAGTCTCAATATACTGCCACTGATTGGTGATGGATCGACCAATGTTGCCCCAGAGGACTGCTTTCAATTCTGCTGTTACTTTTTCTAGTGCAAGCTCTTTTTCTAGTTCAGCTATTCTCTTTTTTAGAGCTTTTACCTCTCTTTCCTTTGCTGCCTCATTCTGCTTGCTTTTGTCAAATTTTTCATTCACCTTGGCCAAAGATTTTTTGACTTCATCAAGCTCTTTCATTTGGGATTCAAGGACTTGGATTTCAGCCTGCAGCTTCTGCATATCCAGAGTAGGAGTCTGCTCTGTTGTTGGTGTAGTTGTTGCTGTAGGTGGTGCTGTAGATGGTGCTGTAGGCCCTGTCTGTTGAGGAAGAGGAGTAGTTGTTGGCTGGACTTCCTCAAGGTTGATTATCACCGGAGGAGGCTGGGAGGGTTGGCCCTCTTCTTTTTGTTTCAAAGCTGTCTGTAATGCTGCCTTTGCAGCTTCTGATTGTCCTAGCTGGTCTTGAGTCCGAACCAGCTCCTTGTACAGGGATATCAGTAGGTCTGTAGCATCCTTTTCCTGCCTTTGCTGGGCAACTTCATCTGTTTGAGGATGGATGGTAGCTGGGAGCTTGATTTTCTTTCTTAAGGCCGCCATGTCTGCATCCTTTAGCTTCAAGAGTTCTTGGATGCCTTTAACATCTTTAGGATCATGTCCTATTTCTATAATTACCTCTTCCAAGGACTTGATCCTGTTGTCCTTGGCTTGTGATGATGCTCTCTCCAATTCTAGCTGAGAGGCTGTATTATCCAGGTTGCTCTTCAATTTATAATTTTCCAATGTTTCATCTGCCAAGGAGGCATACACCATTTCACCAGTTTGTTTATGCAGTTCGATCTTATCCATAGGGTGTATGTCTTTAGCCATAACCTCCATGTTGGTTCTTAGATAATCCGAGGTAGATTGAGGATGCAGTGTTGTGGGCATGAAGTGACTCATGATCATCTTGCCTTCACTTACATCAAAGGCAGACATGAGTCTTTGCTGATTGGTAGGAGCCAGGTTAAGCAAATGATTGTACAGCTGTACTTTAATAGGATCACTTCTCCTCTTAATGTCAATAAATTGTTGTTTGATGCTTGACTGTCCTTCTCTGTGCTGGCTGGAGGAGCTGACCTCTCCTCCCATAGCTCTATCATGTTCATGCTGGAATGAACTGGCTGACACTTCTCGGCTGGGTGTGCCCATGCCCATTGCTTGCCTCACTGCTATGTCATCCTCCGGAAAGTCATTTAGTCTTTGTCTTTTCTCTCCCCGATTTATGGATGAAGTCAGGGGAGTCTCTCTATCTCTTTTCCTGGTTAAGTCCTCCTTTTGTGGGGTTTGGAGGACCGAGGTATCAACAGTAGTCTCTGCCCTAGGAGGCACTATTGTCTGAGCCTGTTGCTCAGTGGAGCTTCGAGCCTCAATCACTTTTTCTTGCTGCAAGGGCTGCTGTTCACTATATTGTACCTCTTCTTGTTGCTGCCCTTGTTCCTGTTGCTCCATCTCTTCTAGCTGCTGTAGCAATGTATCCACTTGTTCTTCTGTCAATGGGGGTGGCTGCTCCACCTGCTTCCCTTTATCTTGACTGGCTGTTTGTGGTGTTTTCCCGGCAGCTTGCTGCTGTGTTGTTGATGATGTAGTAGCTGCTCCAAGCTGCTTTTTGTATGAGAGGGGAACCTGTCCACAAGTTTCTAAGTCAGCTTCCTTTTGAATGTTTCTAGCCTCTCTTTCTAGTAGCTCTTCATTAGTAACTTCCTCCTCTAGGGTACCCTCTTCCCAACTTGATACATTGGCATACTGTTCAATCTCAGGTTGTCTCTTGTGTGCATAGCTACCGAATTTAAATTTTATCCTCCTGAGGGAGACAGAATGATTGGGGTCATAGGGTATCCATTCAAAGCTGGTTTGCAGTTTGAGGCCCTCCAGGATACTGTCTGCCTCTTTCCACCCCTCCTCTTTTCTATTATATAGGAAAGGACCCAGCTGGCTCCTCACCTTTAGCTGTGACTTCTTTTTCTTGCTCTGAAAATGGAGGTAGTCTGAGTTCCCAAACTGTCTGAAATATTCCAAGGCAAAAATCCTCATGGGGACATACCTTGGCAACCTAAAAGGGGTCAACTCACAGCCATATATTCTGATGACTGTGTGGTTCTGGTAGAGGTACCAGTTACCAATGCTGTAGGATTTATTCAAATGGAGAATTCTTCTCATGTCATCAGTTAGTCTAGGAGGAGGAGTACCATGCAATATTGTCATGACTGGATAAATGAATAAGTCAATAAACTCAGTGTATGTGTAAGGTGATACAGAGGTATGATGAAAAACAGAAGTCCAGAACACAACTGACCTTGGACTTCCCTGGGCATTGAGTTGCTTCAAAGGAAAAGAGAAGGTGGCTGGCAGATAGAACGAGAATAGATGGTATATATATGAAGTATACCTGAATAGTCTTTCCCTCTTCAAGTTCATAAACTGCTCATGGATTTTATCTGCAATGTAGGTTGCATAGTCATAATGTACAGCTGGGGGTTTACCAGGAGAGAATATAGACAGCATTGTCATTAGGCTATCATCCACATCCTCCATCCCCCTGAATCCTAGGACATAACTGATTAAATCCACTAACATCCTGCCCAAATCATTCAAGTAGTGATACCCAATAGGAGGAGTTCTGATGGTGTCAGAGCCTGGCCTTACAAACAGCTGATTAATCTTAATGATTTGGTCACCTGACAGCTTGCTCCCTTTGTTTATCAAATCCTGCATATGGAGGGGGGTCAATTGCTTGGCAGTATGGAAGTGCAACATCTCATTAATACTCTCTGAGGTGATGTGGAACAAGACTGAGCCTGTGGGGCTGATGACAGCTCTTTGGTTTTGGTCATAGCATTCCTGGCAGCTGTAGATCAACTCTGGCATAGGATTTACTTGGGGGAGGTTGTAGATGGGCAAGTTTGAGTCCCAAATTCCCAGGATGTCTGCCCCACTCATGTGCTGGGCTTTCAACTCGTTCATCATCTGGATATTGTATTTGGATCCCATAAGGAACCAGTCCAGCATTTGATAGTCCATGTCTCCCAGGGCTTTCCATGCTAATTCCTAGTGAGGAGCATTGAGGGGCTTGATATTTAGAGCAATAGGAGTCTCCATGGCCTTCTTCAAAGTTCAACAATTGTAGGTAGATAGTTAAATGGAAGCAACACAGAATAGAAGAGTTTTTCTGTAAAAACAGTTTGTTTCTCAGAGACCAGAGGAGGAAATTACACAACAGCAGTTGAAATACTGTTTGTTTCAGGAGCAGGGCTTCTCTATGGTCTCACTATGTCCTCTTTCAGCGGGTGAATTGAGCTTAACAAGAAATTAGCCGGGAATACGCAGTGAATGTTGTTTTTGAGCGAAATTACAGCTTATTAAGGCTCGGCTGGTGTCTTTGGGCTTCACAATTGCGAATGTGGACGTGCAGAGGGAAATGGCCGGTGAAAATATAATTTTTAAGGTCTCCTTAGCCTTCTGAGTAACTTCAATTTCAATAACAGGCGTATGGAGGGCAGAAAACGATAAATACCTGTTAATTGACGAACAGAGGTCGCATAGGCATGCACGGTTGGAGCTCTGGAGGTCGCCTTGGTCAATTGAGCAGGTTGGCAGAGTTTTAGGATGTAAACGCTCATGCAGAGAAAACAGTGGAGAAATGCGCAAACAATGGAAAAATAGACGTTTTTTGGCTTAATATGGGCTTTTTTTTTATGATTTTGGCGCTTTTTAGTGATGACGTCAGCATGACGTCATTCGTGGGTCAAGGTGAGGTGACGTCAGCTGACGTCATCGGGTGACGTGTCAATACACTGTTGGTCCATGGGGGCGATGAGGTGGCAGCCATGTCAGCGGCCAGGTGGACGAATAACAGGGGCGAGGACAAGCGGACATGTCATGGCGATGCATTGATGCGAAACAGGTGGCGGTTAGGACCGTAGCGGTTACGGTTAGGGCTGGCCGCTACGGTCTCTCGGGGCGGTTTAGGTACGGTCTCAGAACTGTCAGACCCGGCTCCGAGAGTCCTTAACGTTTGACGCGTGGCCTGCCCGTGACGTGACGCAACGTCACTTTCTCGGGCGGTAAAAGACCAGCATGGGAGCCCCTCCGATATCATCGTGGATCGTCGGATCATTGGGACTTGATCCGACGGTGGGCGGAGCAACAACATGCTCGGGTTATATGCGCTGGCAAAACTTTGGGTTGTGGGTTTTTTAAATGGTTTTTCAATGTTTTTCATAAAATCAAACTACGCGCTAACCCTTTGGAAATGCGCCAGAGGCGGGTTTTTGACTTTGGGTAATTCTTGCAAAGGTTTTTTAGGGGTAAAAGAGGGTTTACAAGGGTTTTTCAATGCAAATGGTGGTTTGAAGAGCAAGTTGGTTTGTAGCAAGGGGGAGTGGGGTGGGACAGGCTCACCAAAGTGACCAGAGGTCATTTTGGTCCCTTTTGAAGAACATATGGCTATAATGCCAAAGGAAGGGGTATTTATAAGATTTTGGGGCTTTATACACCATAGTGTTAGTATTATTAGGGGAAGGGTAAGATAAGGGAGCTATATAGTAGAATTAGAGGTTAATATGAATGAGGGGAGCAAATGAAGGGGATTTTACTGAGTTTATGTAAAGTTGATTTAGTTTTGAAAGTAGATCAAAATGAAAAGATCTTAGACAAGAAATGTGGCTTCTGAAAGAACAAGAACCATCATAAAACCATGATCTCTCTTCATAAATCTCAGCTAAAGAAAGGGAATGTTAGTAATGGAATGAAGGGGGAGAGGGAGGTTAGTCATGCTCCTTGCTGTAATTTGATGGAATTCACCACTTTGTACATTGATAGATTTTTGCCTTGGCAAAACACCTCTTGACATGTGTGAAATGGTGAAAATACCTTTTCTGCAACCACAAGTGCTTACCCAGCTACTTTCCTAACATTTTTTGTTTCTCCTTGGAGGGTGCATTTAGGCTTGCAAACCCTTACTTGCCATTTCTTTTCTTTGGCTTTTTCTTTATTCTTTTCTATCTACTTCTACCCTTATCTCTTCCAAGGTCCCAGATTAAGCTGTTGGGAACCTTTACTTCTCTACCTAAACTACTTGTCTGCCAAGATTAAACAGTTTGGACAGACTTCTTTCTCTATTCTATAACTCAAAATTGAAACATGGCATGATCCAGTTTAAACTTTTGAATCATCCACAAAATTGAAATAAGGTCCTCAATATTTGAAACAGATTACACACCTCTTGTTCTCTGGGAAATATGGGATCTTTGTTATACCAAAGCAGAGCATATTTGGACTTTCCTTGGCCAATCATGAAATATGAAACCTATTAGTATAGGTATCCAACAGGTTGGACTTCATATTGAATAACATCTTTTACCTCTCTGAACACCACATCTCGGCTGTACACAACCTTCCGTGTGACTGGGTTCCAAAGCTTATAACCCTTTAAACCATCCTTATACCCAATAAAGATGCACTTTTCAGATTTACTATCCAACTTGGTTCGTTTCTCCTTTGGAACATGTACATATGCATCACATCCAAATACCCTCAGATGTGAAAGAGAGGGTTTCTTACCAGTCCATACTTCTTGTGGAGTCTTATCCTCCAACGCTGATGAGGGTGATCTGTTGATCAGGTAACGTGCAGTATCCACCGCCTCTGCCCAGAATTCCTGTCCTAACCCGGCACCACTGAGCATGCTTCTTGCCCTTTCCATCAACGTCTTGTTCATTCTTTCTGCGACTCCATCTTGCTAAGGTGTATATGGAGTAGTCTTCTGCCGTGCTATACCACACTTCTTACAAAATTCTTCAAATTCCTTGCTGCAAAATTCTCCACCATTATCTGTCCTCAGCACCTTTATCTTCTTCTCTGTCTGATTTTCCACCAGAGCCTTAAATTCTTTAAACCTTTCAAAGACTTCAGATTTCTTCTTAAGGAAATATATCCATGTATTCCTTGAGAAGTCATCTATGAATGATACATAGTACACAGACTTACCCAGTGATGGAACCTTCACAGGTCCAAACACATCACTGTGCACAAGCTCTAATATCTGTTTCGTCCTCTTACCACCAGAGGGGAAGCTCACTCGATTCTGCTTCCCATACACACAATTTTCACAGAAATCAAAATCCAGAGAGCTATCATTCATACCTTCTACCATACCTTTACCATGAAGTATTCGAAGGCCCTTCTCTCCAATATGTCCAAGCCTTTGATGCCACAACATGGTCTTCTCTCCAGAGACCACTAGATTTTCTACTCCATTTTCAGGAACCATAGAACTATTGCACCCATCAACAACAGTGCTACCTTGCAGCTTGTACAGAGTTCCAATCCGAACTCCCCTCATCAATATCAGTGCTCCTCGAACCATCTTGCAGGTATCTTTCTCGAACACTGTCTTTACACCTGCATCATCCAAATTGCTTACAGAAATCAGATTTCTGGCCAATGCAGGAATATGTAGAACACCCGGAAGTGTTCTAACCCTTCCACCTTGCAACTTCAACTTTACTTTTCCCCAACCAATGATTCTAGCCTTCCTATCATCTCCTAAGAAGACATCACCACCATCATATTTCTCATACTCGCAGAACCACTCTCTATGGGGAGTGAAGTGAAAGGATGCACCTGAGTCAATCAACCATGCCTCATGATCTACATGTGTACTTGAAGAAGCCAAGTACACATCCCCACCTTAATCTGAGGTGGTTTTCGCCTCTGCAGAAGGAGCATCATCACATCCCTTTCCTTTATCAGGAGCTTTATATTTACAATCCCTTCTGAAGTGCCCTTCCTTTCCACATTTCCAGCACACCACCTTTGTAGGTTTTCCTGGAGATTTAGATCTCCCTCTAGATTTAGATCTCCCACTTGATGACTTACTTTTGTTTCTGTTCTGGGACCGTCCTTGTACAGACAAGGCATCACCATTCTGGTTGTCCATATTCTTCCGTCTCATCTCCTTCGTCAGCAAGGCTGAGACTATTTCATCAAACTGCAAAGCAGTTGCATTGCTACCTATTGCAATAACCAGACTATCCCACAAATCTGGTAGAGAACACAATAGACTGATGCACTTATCTTCATCTGAAATTTTAATATCAACAGATAATAATTGACTTACCACAGTATTAAACGCATTCAGATGCTCTGTCACCGAGTCTCCATCTTTCATCCTCAGGTTATACAGCTTTTTCCGCAGGAACAGTTTATTCACCAGAGACTTAGATTGGTACAAAGTCCCTAACTTGACCCACAAAGCCTTTGCCGTAGCTTCCCCTGATACATTCAGCAATACTGAATCTGAGACACACAATCATATTGTGCTCTTTGCCTTCCAATCCAATTTCTTCCATTATTCATCGGTCACTCCCGATGGTTTAGTACCCGGATCTACCGCGATCCACTGATCTTTATCGACCAATAGATCCTCCATCTTCAGTTTCCACAACTCAAAACTCTGACCATTGAACTTCTCAATCTCGATCTTTCCACTGCTCGCCATCTTCTTTCACCACCAGAAACGATCTCGCAGATCTCCCACTGAACAGAGTCTACCACAGGCCCGAGCGAAACCCCTCAGCAACAAAGGCGTCCCCTTGAAGCCAAAACAGCTCTGATACCAAATGTAGGTTTTAACCCTGTACAGAAATTACCTGCATACGAATTCTTAAACAAAGAAAATAAACAATGCGAGAGCATAACCCATAAAACACATATGCACAGAGATTTTTCCCTGGATCCCAAAACTGGGACTACCAGCTTGATTTTTCATTATTTTCCTTTCAATGTTACAATACATATTTATACATGCCGAAGCATCCAATACCATGGACCGAAAAACCATCGCGTCCAATACCATGTGTGAAAATCATGCACTAAACCATAGGTAGGTTCGCCCAACCTAATATAGGGTCCAAAAAAAAAATTTCCCGGGGCGCTGATGGTGTACTCTCAACATGATCGACAGAGGTTGAAGACACCAGATTATGCAAACGGGGAGACCAATCCCTTAAGATCCCTGGGATGAAAGGACAATCTCGATGATAGTGGTCCCCCTTGCAAATTGCACATGGAGATTTAGGTTTGGATGGTGCAGTGTGTGGATTTTTTCCAGACAATGTATGGTTGCCCCCTTTCGCCGTTGGCTTCTTCTTCTTCTCAGTAACTTGGTTTTCAGTGTCACTAGCTTCACCAACTAAAGGGGAAGAAGGAGAGGGAGAAACAAATGAAGTAGAAGGTGGGGGGACAACTCTAGTATCATTTGGTTGCTTATTCGATTATTCAGGAATTAAGGTGTTTTGAATGACAGAGGTCGAGAAAATCCATATTGGTAGGCCAATTGTCAATCCTGGAAGGGGCAATGTAGCCATGTAAGGGGCACCAATATCTCCCCATGAAGATAAAGGACTAGGATTCCACCTAAGGGGAAATCCTTGATTGGTGGACTCCATTTTCTCAACCTAAGACCAACGAGGGAACAATGATGTTATTCCAAATAAAATAAATTTTATGATGCTTTGACACAACTTTCTTTTTCAATTTTTAAGAGTCGAGAAAAAGCTAAAGATGACTCTAGTTGCCTTCGATTTTTAATGAGCCCGAAGTGACAAGTGCTCAAATGGACCTTTTATTTTAAGGAGTCTGAAAAGGAATTAAAGTGACTGCTCTAGTAATCTAGATAGAGGGATTACCAAACCAATTGAAAAACTGCAATATACTCTTACGTACGGCAATCAATCTTCCTGAATGCAGTGTTCAGTGCATTTCGATTGATAGGGTGGCAGACACGACTTCCTAAGGATAAAGGATATAGCTTATTGGCGTCTCCCAGTATATACTCGACGATACGTGGGAGCACAAGTCCATACTGGAACTTGTTGTATCGAAGAGGAGGAATCACCCAAACTACAATGAAAATGATAGTTACCAGGCTTTATGAAGCTAGAATACGTCTCTAGCCTAGACTTCTAGATGTTGTGCATTAGGTTCTAAAGCATTTTTATTGTAATTGAGGTTTATTTTACAGTTGATCTTTCTTAAGAAGTTTACCTTTCAAGTTTCACTGCGTGATGTAGATATACAATTCCTAAATATGCAATATAAGATGATAAACAATCGTTTATTTTCTTTTAGGAATGAAAATCCTATTTACTAAGGAAAGAAGAGTAAAATTCTTTCGACATAGAGCAGAGAGCACACACTAAATTCACTTTTACTAAATCAATCTCCGCATGAAGTCTAAATGCAAATTCACATGCATGTAATTTTTTTTCAGTTTCTTTAATGTGAGAATGACAAAAAGGAAACTAAGTACTGATCTGAATTACTTTTCTTCAAAGCGACACTTTAGCAATTTCTTTTCAAAAACGAAAGGAAGACTAAGAAAACACTTTCAATTTCGAAAGGAAAAACTTTTTCAACACTTCAAAGAATTGATGACTCAAATCAAATACAATGGAAAAACTGCAATCGACTATCTAAAAGAGGAATACTTTACGACACTCTTTTCTTTGACTGAAAACGACAGTTGTGACACTTTCAAATCGAAAGATGATAGTTTGATTAAGATAATTTTTGCAAAGGAGGACTGTAAATGATGAAAAATACATAAAAAAACATTCACAGTTCCTTATCAATGGAGGCTGAATAATGTAAAGGAAGAAGGTTTCAACAGTGATATATTGATCATAGACAGCAAAACTCCTGAATAGAGCTGAAAACAATGAAGAAAAAACCAAAATTTGGAGGCAGAAATAGTCTCACTCAATCATCACACTTGTCCTCAAGGGAAACAGGGATGCATCTCACCTGCAACACACAGGAGGTGCAATGCATCCAGACTGCCAATGGGAGACAGTGTGATGGTCTAGGGATGAGACTGAGGTCAGATTTTACTCATAATTTGCAGCTAAGTTTAGGGGTTTAGGGTGAGTTTATGATAGGCAGTAAACACAAAGTATAAGGGATGATCTAATGAGTTTATTGAGCTACGACCATGGCTCTTAGGATGTTTGAAAGTCAGATGTTCAGTTCATAAACCAACCCAGAGATTGACTGAAGCAGCGTTGATCTACTTTGCAGTTGCATAGCGAAACCAGTTCGAAGACTAGCTGGCTTAACTTTAGACTCCATCTGTAGTTTATAAAGAAAGCTACAAGGACAAACAAACAAAATATTCACTCCCCAACAGAGTCACCATTTTGTTTGCAGGAAAAATAGTATCTACTCAGATATGCTAGTCCCACTAAGATAGGTAGCTATCTTAGAAACAAACAATTCAAAGTAACTTGTGTTTTCCTTTATGAGAGGTAGATGAGAGAGAAGCAGAGAGTACCAACCTCAGTCGTTCGCCTCACTCCTTGCTTGTTTCGTCTCTCCTTTGATAGAGCTTTGCCACTCCTTTCTCACTTGTCCTACTTGAAAGAACACCTGTAGAGTCAAGCAGCAAAATACCATCAAAGCATAGAGATCTATAACCATAAACAATGTAGAATCAAATGTACATTAACCATACAAATGCATACATAAATACAAGATTCAGAAATATACAAGCATGTGGAGGAAAAAGAAAATAGCTTTATTGATAGAAGTAGTAGAAGAGAGGATTACAACCCAGCTATCTGATCTAGCACCATCCTCCCAGCATGAAAGCCCTCTTCACCTCATCAAAATCTAGATCACCTAACAATACAATGCTTCACACAGAAACCGAGAGCACTTCCTTACAAAATAAAAAATTCCAGCCTTTGGATCTCTAAGATGAGGGATCCATATATAGATATTTGTAGTGGTGTGAGGCAACTTCTGGGATTTTGATTAGTGTCATTTCTCTAATAGTTCTTGGTTCCACTTGGAGATTTCATGATCTCTTACTCCTCCCTGGGTGAATTCAGAGAGTTAAGTGTCAAATAAGTAGTTTCTAGAATATTCTCTGGGTTTCCTCCTAGCAAACTACCTCTGCCATTTGTCTTCTCTCACTCATCACACCATACAGAAGGGATTTTCAATATGCATCACACCCTTTGTGTGTAACAGGTGAGATGCATCACACCCTCAACATGGAGTAGTCTGTATGGTCCAGTTTTGACCAGTTCTGAGCAGTTTTTGAAGGAGAAATGATGGGAAATGATGTAATCAGTTGACATTGTTCCTTTAGGGTATGAAAAAACACTTTTATGGGTTTATAAGCCCTTGGTTTATGGACATATTTTATTGAGGTTGCAGTGCCAAAATATGTCTATAACACTATGAAAAAAATGAGAGTAAATATTTCATTACATGAACTAACTAAACTAAAACAACAACACAAAATCCTACTTAGGGAATTAAAAGCAGTCCCTATAGCTCCTTTACCATCCGCTGTAGTCACTCAAGTTGCTTATGATATGGTAAAACCTCCTTCATCTTCAAACAAAGTAAATCCCATAGATTTAGTTTTGATAAGTGATAGATCTATTTCTCACACACCTCCATTTCTTCTTACTTATGATATTTTCAACAAAACCATCCATAATTCCCTTCTCGATGCAAGGGCCCCTTCAAACATCATGCCAAGGACTATGTGCACCCAATTAAATATTACACCTCAAGAATCAGTCGTACACATAGTTCAACTGGACATAACAAAATTAGAGGTTCTTGGAGAAATAACATCAGTTTCAATCAAGCATTCCTCTAATCCAAAAGTTTCGCAGATAATCGATATTCCAGTGGTTGATATCCCTGAATTTTATGGTTTAATTCTAAGTAGGGATTGGTCTGAAAAGTTACAAGGATACTTTGCAACTGATTGATCTCACATGTGGTTACCACACAATGGTAAACCTAAGCAAATCAGAGTAGACCATGAGAAATTCATCAAGTAGACAATCATTGATCTCGAGGGAAGTAATGAACCTGTAGCTTTCACCAATAACATCATTGGAAATTACTCAGCTGAGTCATTCTTGGGATTCTTTCATGCTCAAATATCTCCCTTTCCAAATAATGTTGTAATATCTCAAATAGAAATTTTTTCATAAACAAATGCTTCCAAGTGTGTACATGTAGTTGATAAAGGTGTAGATAATTCACTATTCTGGACTCTTTATTTTGATGGTTCCAAGTCTGGTGATGGTGCAGGTGTAGGATGTATCTTAACCAACCCACAAGGAGAGAAAACCATGTTAGTTTGTAGGCTTGAATTTTAATGCACTAACAATACTGCAGAATATGAACCATTGATTCAAGGGTTCTAAAAGGCCATTGGCCTTAATGCCAAGTATTTGCAAGTATATCGAGACTCTGAAATAGTTATTAAACAGGTAAGAAACACAATCCATTGTGTGTCTGGGAATCTCAAACATTATCGATATTTAGTCCAGAATCTTACTTCTCATTTTACTACTTTTTACATTTCTTCAGTCCACAGATTACAAAATACAAGTGCCAGCTTACTTACCAATATAGCATCTATGCTTATACCTTCAGAGGAATTTAGTATAGATAGATTTTCTATAGATTTAGTTTTCAGACAATCCATTCCTAATAATGTAACAAATTGGAGAGTGTTTAATAATGATGTTAATACAACTGATTTCCTTACATCAGAAGAATCTTATGACGAAGAAATCATAGATGAACATGAACATGACTTTCAAATCAATCATAAACAAGATCAAAATGAAATTCTAAATTCTATAGTCAAAATGGAAGATCTTTATGATTTGAACGACAAATTTAAGAAGATTACCAATTCCAAGACTCAGAGTTCTACTTTGGGATTTGAAGTGGTAAACCTAAGTACAACTGAAAAACCTCAAAATTTCAATCTATCTCTTGGTTTATCATGCGAAGAAAGGATATCATTCATTAAGTTTTTGAAAAATATAAAGGTGTCTTCACTTGGGATTATTCAGATCTCAAGAACTATGATACCTCTGTAATTCATCATACTATATCGATGACATCTAATGAAAAACAAGTTCAACAAAAGCTTAGAAATATTCATCCAAACCTTGAAATTTGAATCAAACCTAAGTTGAACAAACTTCTAAAAGAAAAGATAATCTTTCCCACTAGACATTCAAAATGGGTATCAAATATGGTTCCTGTTAGAAAAAATAATGGAGACATTAGGATTTGTATTGATTTTAGAAACTTAAACAGAGCTTGTCAAAAGGATAACTTTCCTTTACCTACCATGGAGAAAATATTGCAATCAATTGTAGGTTCTGAGCTAATGTATTTTCTAGATGGATTTTCAGGATACAATGAGATTCCTTTACATCTAGAAGACAGATTGAAGACAACATTAAAGACCAAGTGGGGGACATATGCTTATTATAAGATGCCTTTTGGACTCATCAATGCAAGTGCTACATTTCAATGCACCATGGATATTGCTTTTAAAGGTATAATTAATAAATTAGTTGTTATTTACTTAAATGACATTACAGTCTACTCTAGGAACATAAACAATCATTTGAATGACCTAAAGCATATCTTGGAAAGATGCAAGAAATATGGCATTTATTTTAATCCCAAAAAGTCATACTTTGCTTTAGCAGAAGGCAAGCTTCTTGGATTCATAGTATCCAAGAAAGGAATTTATATTGACCCTGATAGAATCTAAGAAATTGAAAATATTCCTCTCCCACACAACAAAAGGACAATGCAAAAATTCCTAGGCCAGATCAATTTGTAAAAAGATTTGTTCTAGATTTCTTACAGATTGTCTTACCCCTTCAATCAATGATAAGAAAGTATGCAGTCTTCAAATGGGGTAAAGATGAAAGAGACTCATTTGAGTTAATCAAAAAGGCCATCGTAAATTCTCGTTCTTTAAGAACTCCAGACTTTCTCAAAATTTTTGTGTTATATACTTTTTCATCTGATACATCATATGTAGCAGCTTTAACACAGCTGAATGATCAAAACATAGAGGCACCTATCTCTTTTTTCAGTTCCAATTTACAAGGTTCCGAACTAAACTACTCAGTTGTTGAGAAACAAGCTTTTGCTGTCTTTAAAAGCTTGAAACATTTTAGACCTTTTCTCCTCAAAACTCATACAAAAATACTAGTACCTAACCTTGCAATAAGGAAATTATTGATTCAGAGAGAAGTGGGAGAGAAAAGAGCCAACTAGGTCATCGCACTTCCAGAGTACGACGTAGAAATCTAGCGAGCTAAAATTGTTAGGGGCTAAGGTTTTTGCAGGATGCTAAATGGGGCTTCCCACTTATCAACAGAAGAAGGCCAAGGTAATGAAGTGAAAATATCAGATGTAAGCCTCAACGACGCACAATGACAGTATGTTGATTTAAATTTTTATTTAAAGAATGGTTATGCTCCTATGCATATCAATTACAAAACAAAATGTGCTCTAAGGTTGAAATCAAATCAGTATGAATTAATTGATGATGTATTATTTATAAAAAATTATGATTCAATGTTACTAAGATGCCTAGAAAAAACTGAAGTTGAAAAGGTTATGCAGGAGTTACAAGATCGACTAGTTGGAGGTCATTTCAGAGGAAACACCACAACTCACAAAATCCTGCATGCAGGTTATTATTGGCCAACACTATTTAAGGATGCATAGGACTATGCAAGAAAATGCAAAACTTGTGAAACTGTAGCTGGAAGAGAAAAGAAACCAACATTCCCTTTGCAGCCAGTGAATATGCAACAACCATTCGAACAATGGAGATTAGACATAAGGTGAGATTGTTCCTAACTCTTCCAAGAAACACAAGTACATCCTTACAACTAATGATTATTTCACGAAATGGGTAGAGGGTATCCCACTAAAGGTATCTAATACAAAAAGTATTACAGACTTTATTGATTAGTACATAATCACCAGGTTTGGCCTATCCACAACTTTAATGCTTGATAATGCATCTTATTTTTTTGGAAATACTATGGTAGATTTTTCTTTAGAAACATATTTCAAATTGAAGTATTCATCAACTATTATCCACAAGGTAATGGATTAGACAAATCAACAAACAAAAACCTTATCAGGATCATCAAGAGGACTATAAACCAAAATCATAGGAATTGGCACAAAGCATTGCTCTTTGGGCAGATAGAATAACACATAAGGCCTCAATCAGTTCTTCTCCTTTCGTTTTAGTTTATGGAAAAGAATAAGTTCTCCCCACAAAAACATACCAATCCCATCTCTCACCCTAGTGAAATTTGTCAATGAAAATCCTTCCTCTTCTCTTCAAGCAAGACAATTTTAGATCTTTAAGATTGAAGAAGAAAGAGAAAAGGCTAAAGCTACCCATTCCCATCATCAACAGTTAGTCAAAGCCTCTTTTGATACAACCTCTGTGAGTCATAAAACCATTGAAGTAGGTGATCTGGTTTTGAAATGGGACAAAGCACATGAGGAAAAAGGTAAGCATACCAAGTTCCAAAGACTGTGGCTTTGACGATTCCAAATCATTGAGAAAATTGGTCAATCAACATTTCTTTTACAAGACTTGTTAGATAAGATGGATTCTTTGCCCGTTAATGGGAAAATTCTAAAAATACTTTTCCTACAAGACAACCTCTTCTATTTTTGTATCATATGGTTTTTAAGATTCTTAGGAAAATAAATGTTATGATAGTATTTACTTTTGGCTTCTCAAAATAAAGTCTATGATAATATTTTTATTTTTTGTTTTTATAAGTAGGAAAAGTTAAAGAAATAATTAGAGCATTTGAGTATCAAAGTGAACCTTATTTCTTTAGAAAAACTTGACCTTGCTAAAAACACTTGTTCAATGAAAAATATCTTCTCTTTATAAAGCATAGATGTCTTGTTATTAGTCAAGAAAATAATCTTTAACCTAGAAAGGACTTTCTACAGATCAAAATATTAAATCTCTATTATTATCATCCAAAACTCTTTAAAAGGGACAATTATTCACCCCATCTAGTAAAATTTTATTTTTCCACAGTGTAATTCTAAAATATACAAAACTTAAAAAGATAATAAGTCTCATTACGAGCTTGTTTACCATGATCATAGGGGAATAATTAAACTGATATTACCAAAACTGCATATCAAAACATGGCAATAGCCAATGATCTAATCAATCAAAGGACAAGGGGTCTCATCAAGAGATATTTTGCTTAGTTTAGTTACAACCACCCATTGTGATTATTGGGTTACCAAGCCTAGACAATGTATTTTGAGAAACTTGAAAATAAAATTACATGAAAACAAAAATAAGGTCCAAATGATAATGAAGCAAATAATGTCATTTTGAATTTTGAAAATTGCTTCAGATGGGACAATGAATCATTGTTGGTTAAAAGATAACCCTATTGAGGCTATGAACACCTGTTGGCAGTAGAGGCTCTATCTGTGATAAATGAGTAAACAACAAAAAACTAATCTATACAAGGCACCTGCTATATTTCTTTAAATCTTAATATTGTCTGATGAAAACATTTGTAATTTTATCTCTACAAGAGTAAAGTAGTTGATTAGAATGATTGAGTGAGTGATTATGATTTCAGAGAAATGTTGTTTAGTTTTTAACTCATGTAATTTTTATCGCTATAACTTTTCTTATTTTGAAAGTTTTAGAAATTTCAAAAGATCCATTAGAGATAGCTGGTTCTTCCAAGTGAATCAACAATTACTATACTATGTAGAAACCCCCCATTTATACGAGTAATAGTTAATATTTGACATATAAATGGGGACCCTTCTAAGATTTTAGCCTTTGAAAATAAATGCTAACTATAAGAATTTTCCTTAAAACCTTTAGAATACAACCCAAGCTTATAACCTATATTGCAAATCACATTTCGTTGTTTTTCATGTCACAGTTCTAAACATCTTAATGAAAATCCTGAATTGCGATATGCGACGAGGTCCCCGCTACGATTTTTTTACCACCACACTTTAACAACACGCAATCACACTTCACAAATCGTAAATTGATAGAACATGTCATTGTGTCACCCCTTAAGAAGTTGTGAAATGCGATATTGCGATTCTCGCAATCGCATTTCGAATTAACTACGAATAACGTTATATGGAAACATTTGAAATCTACAATGCCCAAATAAAGCATTAAGAGTGGAGAATTTATTGAGTTTTAATGTAATAATGAGTGGTTTGAAAGAGTAATTAATGTTTAGTAGCTTGAGGAGAGGAATTGATGTTTTCAGGTTATGGCTAGTTAACACTGAAATCTCATGTAAAATATTCCCATGATTCAAAGTCATTTCAAAGAAATATCTACCATAATTTCCCTCCATTATGTGTGCTGATATATCTCTTTCATTTTAGAAAATATTTGAAAGAGATTTCATTGCAAAAGGTGATGTAAAAGTCGAAGAAGTAGGGCATTACAGATATGTCGCCTATATTCGTTGATACAGTTTGTAGCTCCGATTGAGGAGCAACAACATGGGAAGTCAAATACAACAGGCTTAAAGATGAGCGTCCTAAAATTATTGTCATAAAGGCAATGAACGACTCAATAAAAACCTTCGGGGGTCCAATTCAAAGATTTTTCTTCTTCCTTCCTTCACAAAATAGGAGCAAGAGTGAAAATCCTCCCATATACCGATATGATTAGATGGGTGGTTGAAACTCTCTGTATTCAAGACAGGAAAATCAAGAACTCGATGATGGACCTAATGGGGTCATTCAAAGCTGAATACCTGAAGCAAACATATCATATACATGAACCTCTAAACATATATGATAAACCATACCTGGCCAACTTCACAAGAAAAATGAAGAACCTTTCAAGATAAGCGAGGGCTAGAGGGTACTGGAGAACAAGTTTAAATATGATAAAACGGGTATGTATCTCATAGCTTATTTGGAAAACCCCTATAAATACACATCTTCTATGTTATGTAGGTTATATGGATTAGCTAACAATACCAATTTTTCCATAGAATGGATTCCTCTAATTGATGCTTGTGTCAATTCCCACATAATGGATTGGGCCACTATCCTATCTAATAATCCAGCCACTGCCATTTTCGAGTATCATCAGAAGAGATCCTCCTCCATGGAGGACCTTCCTCCATTTTATTTCAATGCCTATATCATGGATGCCATCTGTATCTGAACCTAATTTCCAATCATGAGATGGAAATAGAATTTGTAGGAGCCATATCCCATCCATCTCAACCATACACAGATTTGAGAATCCCATTATATACCCCATTTTTATAAAGTATGCCACGTTGTTATTTTACCATTAAATCAATTGATTTTTAATAAGAGAGCCTCCAAGTTTTGAAGAAGCCACCACAGACCTTCTTGTGGTAGGCAAATATTTCATTGAAGAATAGTTTATGTTATGAAACCAGCTCAAGAAAAGATAGAAAAGATAGATCAACGCCTTAGAATTCAGCCTCTTCGAGGGGGCAACCTCCTTTACATTACATAAATGAACAATTCTTCGATGATACAAATGAAAAGACCTCCTTTCTATATATAGGAGTCTAAGGGGTCATAACATAATCAGAGCCGACATAACAATAATAACGTAAGGGCACAATAATAACAATAGTGGGCTTCTATGGGGCACAATAGTAACAACATGGGCACTACATGGGTACATCAATATAATAAGTGGGTTGTACTAATAACAATAAGGGGTTACACTAGTAGTATAGGGGCCTAACATGCCCCTCTCCTTCAAAAAGCATTGTCCTCAACACTTGAGTAGTTCTTGATGCTTCTGTATAAAATTCTTGTCCTCCAATGTGGAATCTTCAGCGGGTAAGTTCTTCCACTTGATGAGATACTCTGAAATTGATTGATTTCATATTTTTCGGGTTCTCGTTTCTGTGACTGCTCCAGGTTCCAATATGATATTTCCTTCCTCTTCAATTTCTGGCAATATTGTTTGAATTGAGATCTTTTGCAACTTTTGAATAAGTGGCCATACTTCTTCATCCTTCTTCCATTCATCCCTTGCTTCGTTTATCCAATATGGTTGGATAATAGAAATAGCACAAAACAATGCTTCCACATCCTCATCCTTGAAGATTCTTCCCATTTGGTCATGCCATTTTCTAAGTGCATGTGGTATTGCCAACATTTCATTCTCATAAATAGCTTTCTTGAGATGTAGCAGTAAAAATACCCAATCACCTACATCAAAACATTTTTCACTATGATGTTGATCTTCCTGTTGTTTCATTTGATTTTGCGCTGAAGTGGTGTTATCCTTTAAAATTTGGAGAACTTGTTGTTGATGTTCGATGTGATCTTTCACTGCTTGAACCTTTTTCTTCTTGATATGTCCTTCTATCTCTAGAGTTTGAGGAGTGGTAATTTCTTCCAATCCTTTACAAGATATAGTCGGATTCATTTCTTGATGCTCGATGTGATCTTTCTCTTCTTGAACATTTCTTCTTGATATGTCCTTCTATCTTGATGGTTTGAGGAGTGGTAATTTCGACCAATGAATTACAAGATATGGTTGGATTCATTTCTTCTTTCTCGATGTGATCTTTCACTTCTTGTACCTTTTTCTTCTTGATGTGTCCTTCTATCTTGAGAGTTTGAGGAGTGGTAATTCTTGCCAATGCTTTACAAGATATGGTCCGATTGATTTCTTCTTTCTCTGGGGTAGGGTCCTCGCGTATATCTTCTGCTTTTGATGTTTCTTGATCCTTTTCTTCCTCATCTTCATATTCTATGTAAAATAATTTCTTCTCAGCACACTTATGTCCTTTAGTGCATTTGCTATCACAATTGTAACAAAGCCCTTTTTCTCTTTTTTCGTCCAATTGTTGTGGTGTAACCCTTGTAGGTTGTGGAAGGCTAGGAGAAACAACACTTCCATCTTTATAGTTGTGAGGAGTAGGCTTCCTAGTTTCCATAATTTTTCTTTCTATTATGTCACAAAGCCCTTTTACTCTTTCCAATTATTATGGTGTTGCTCTAAAGTAGGTGTTGCTCTTTGTATCCTCATAATGTGCTATCATTTCCTCCGTGAAAATTGACCACGTAACAAGTTGTTTACGAGAACAAAGCCTTTTATACCATAAAAATTGATCTTGTTCTAAATATGAAGATGCAATACATACCTTTTGTAACAGTGGTACACCATGTGGATCAAAATATTGCTCCATCTGTAGTATCCAATTTACCAGATCCTTGCCATCAAACTTCCTCATCTTGCTTTTTCTTGATTTTAGGAGCTCGATCTTGAAACGACTGTAACTCCGTACTTTCGAATCTTTAAGTTCTGAAATTGCGATCTGTGGTAGCCCTCTTTGTTCTCTTTCAAATGCCACTAGTCTGATCCAAATCAGATTCTCCAAGAAAGGTTTATGTACAATCTCCCAAGATGACCTGATTATAGACCTTTCCAGAAGAGCGAAGTTGTATGAAGTGCCATGTGTACAAATTTCGATATTTGGTTCTGAAAAAGATATAAAAGAAACTACATTCCGTCCTATTTCTGTTTCTTCTTACGAAATTTCAATCTCATTCCCAGAGAGAAAGTTATGAAAATTTTCCCCAGGTCACCTTTTTTGAATGTAATTTAGGAGTCTGCAAAAAGACCAACTTCCTCAGATCATATCTCCAAAAATGTCGTGTGAAAATCTCTGAAATTCGGACCCAAGGTTCTGCGCGATTTCTTCTCAAATGGGTTTTTTTTGTGACTTCTGAAACGTCACAAAACAAAAGTTATAGAGAAAATTTGACGATGACCTGTTTGGAGAAGCGAAACCCTAGAATCCAAAGCTCTGATACCAAATGTTATGAAACCAGCTCAAGAAAAGATAGAAAAGATAGATCAACGCCTTAGAATTCAGCCTCTTCGAGGGGGCAACCTCCTTTACATTACATAAATGAACAATTCTTGGATGATACAAATGAAAAGACCTCCTTTCTATGTATAGGAGTCTAAGGGGTCATAACATAATCAGAGCCGACATAACAATAATAACGTAAGGGCACAATAATAAAAATAGTGGGCTTATATGTGGCACAATAGTAACAACATGGGCACTACATGGGTACATCAATATAATAAGTGGGTTGTACTAATAACAATAAGGGGTTACACTAGTAGTATAGGGGCCTAACAGTTTACATATACTAGATTTTTCGGTAGTACGGAGGACCCGCATGTACTCCCTTTCTATGTCTCTGATAAGCTACTAGCAGGAGAAATAACTCACCAAATTGTGGGTAAACGCTTAACCAAGACCATAAAAGATAACAAGAAGTATTTGTGGCCATCCTTTCCCGTTAGGTGTGGTTCTTTTTCGTTGGCCAATTTCAACCATGCAACCAAGGAATCACTAAGCCTAGAGAGCCTCAGGCTCCATACTTTGCTAAAGAGGCAATTCGACCCTAAAAATATAGCACATAATATTATTACTACAGTAAATATTAAGCCCTTTAATCACGAGCCTAATGATTCTGAAGATATTTTAAAATATGTTGAATCATGCGAACAGGCATTTGATTGGGAGAAGGCCAATCTGACTCCTAAAGATTTTGAAATGTTTCAAGAATTCAAAAATCAAAGGATTGAAATAGTTCCATTGCATTTGTTAAGATCGGAGGACAAAACTACACCCAGTGTAATATCAATAGAGAGGGACCAAATTCTCGCATAGAGTCTCAAGTGGACAGAGGGAAAACACAGGATACACGAAAGCCTAGGACATAGAGAATACAATGGAATCTAGCACGAGGTCAGTCGAAAAGCAGGTCATAAGTGTCCTAACTAAAGATACCGGTTCTGAGATCGAAAATGGCAATCTAGAGCAGGAGTGGGACCAATTCAATAAGAAACTACAAGACACTCCTAAGACAGCAGATGCCCAGGAAACAATGGAATATCACACTCCTCTGCAAACTCAGAAGACTTCAGAGTCTGAGCTAATGGATGAGAATGGGACAAGTTCACAGCATACATAAATCATTCCTGCATTCAAAACATCAGAAATTATCCTAAAGGTTACTGAAATTTCTCCTTTATATGTGTTCTATAGCCCATGGCACATGGTTGTAGTGAGAAGACACAAGAAGAGAAGGAGGTTGGAAACACTTGGGATCCCAGTAGGGAATGAGCCGATGGACATAGTCTAGAAGGATATTGCTTCCAATCATGCTAAAAATTTAACAAGATTGTTGCAGTTTACAGGGGCATATGTTACTTTCACCATGGATAAAGCTATCAAGGTATCTATTTTTTTAAGGGAGAGGGAAGATAAGATAGTGCAACTCGAGCAATAGCAAAAAATTGAAAAATAAAATGTGAACCAATAAGCTGGTGAACAAATGGCTCAATTGCAGTAGAATATGAAAGTGTTAAAGATAATCCATGAAGCAAACATTTCTGCGAAGAACATGCAAATTCAAGAATTGCAAGAAGCTATGGAAAAATATGAAGATGTCCATACCATCAATGAATTCATCAATTATGCACTAGATCTAAATTCCCTTTTATCGAAACAACAAGATTTATTTCGCCAAAGAATGTTGCATGTCACTCCTTATCTAATCACCAATGATTAGTTGACGGATAAGGCGATTGACCAGAGGAGTGAATTTAATGATTTAAATACAAAGATATCTGAATTCGTTGAATGTTAAGAAACTAAAGAAGGAAAGAGAGCTAATCTGCCTGAGATTGAGGAGACACATAAGGACATTATGTTCACAGATTTGGATATGCAGATCAACAAGCAGAGTTACCAGTGACAAGACTAGCAGGAGTGGCAAAGAACATAGTAAAAGTAGTAAATTACACTTTGAACACTACCAAATTGATGAGAGAAGGTAATCCAAAGGCATTTCTATATTTAAATAACTTGGATCAAAACTGGAAGGAAAAGGTGAAAACCCAAACGGAAGAAATCACAAAGTTATCAAAGGCTGACTGGGAGGAATATTGGCAATACATTGTCAAGCCTCATAGCCAAATCATGATGCTGAATTTATCACTTTATTCAACTCAAAGGATGATTCCACCTCTCATAGATGTTATCTTCGTAGGATAGGTCAAAACACAATTTGGGACACCTCCTCAAGTGAAACCAATGTATGATATATGTTATCTAAAGGAGAAGCTGGCAAACAACAAGTTATCTTTTTAACCTCAATTCATCAAGTCACTTTTATTTTTAGAGTTAGTTCCTAGTTAGGAGGAAGGTTGTTTGAAACCTCCTTAAATTTTTTTATAATCTATTTTTTAACATTAGTTAGAATAGTATTTATACCCTTCTCATGCATTTAGAGAGAGCTCCAGAATTTTATCAAAAACATTTGCAAA
This sequence comes from Pinus tabuliformis, assembly GCA_031772625.1. Lineage (NCBI taxonomy): Eukaryota > Viridiplantae > Streptophyta > Pinopsida > Pinales > Pinaceae > Pinus > Pinus tabuliformis. The sequence goes on from CM062811.1 coordinate 741,290,531, forward strand.
GAATGAAGTTATGTAAGTTTGTGAATGCCTTGATGAAACTATGGAACATGGTCATTTATTTTAAATATCATACTACTTTCCTTTGTTGATGCACTATTGTATGCTTGGAGAATAACTTGATTTGAAGAAACGAACTGATCTATGTCATTAGTCAAATGAGAAAAAATTCACACATATGGTACTTTTATCTTGTATGAATAGTTTTATTTCTATTTAATTAGTGATAACATTTCATTTCATGAATTGTATATTGAATATGTTCTTTCTACTATGTGTCAATTACACTACTATATGATGCCTAGCTGAAGGTTTTTATTTTGATATATAATCATCTGATATATGCAATACAGTTTATACATTTCTTTGACTAACTATTTAGTCAAAGAAATTATATTTACACGTTATCATCTCTGTTTAATGCTTAAATGATCTTTATTATCACATGTTACATATATACCTTTTTAGATCGCATATTACATAGAATACCTGGGTTTATATTAGATTAAGTTATCTAGAGATTTGCATGATAGGATATGACATTTAGTTATAGTTATTCTTATTGCAATCACTTGAAAACAACCCACTCTCATTTTAAAACCCACATTGGGAAACTGGCCCCATCATCCCCAATTGGAGCGACCACTTTAAATGGAAAAAGAGTTGTCTTTAAGGTCCAGATCAAGTTGTTATTCTCCATGCTGGAGGGGCATAAACGTGAGGCTTCAACATTGTTGCAAGGAAAAGTGTCTATTTAGAACTGCTCTATCCCACTAAGGTGTGACAGCTACCTTAGAAACAAACAGAGAAAAACTACTTTTGTATTTCCTTTATGAACTATAGATAGAGAGAAATAGAAAGAACCAACCCGTGTCTTGCGCTAATCCTTTGATCCAATCCCTCTCTTCTTTTATAGTCTCCAGCTACCTGCTCCCTTACTTTCCCAGCTTCACAAAGTACTTGTAATATCACAGAAGAAGAATACTATACAAAGACATGGATCTATATTCATAAACAACTTAGGATCAGATTTAAGTTAACCATACAAATATAACAAGCATCAATGATACAAAAGCATGGAGGAAAAACTCAAATAGTTTTTATTGATAAACAAGAAAATATCCAGGAGGAGTTACAACCGGTGGTTCTTGACCCAGCATCAACCTCCCAGCAAAGAAACCCCTCTTCACCTCAAACAAAGCATAGATCACCCAATACTCTGATGTTTGTCTCAAAAACCAACAACAATTCCTTACAATATGAAAAATTCCATCCTCTGGATCTCTGGGTTGAGGGATCCATATATAGATATCTGTAATGAGGATGAGTCAGCTTGTGATTTGATTAGTGTCTTCTCTCTGTCAGTTCTTGCTTCCACTTGGAGACTGAAGGCCTCTTACTCATCCTTGGTCGAATTCAGTGAGGCAAGTGTCATAGGAGAAGATTCTAGAAGCTTCCATTGTCTCTCCACCTCACGGAATGACGCTTCCATTTGTCATTTCTCACCCATCGCACCCCACAGAAGGGACTTTTGAAATGAAACGCACCCTCACAGTGTATTTAGGTGCAATGCAACGCACCTAGCCAGTGGAGCAGCTGAAATGATCATGTTTTGACTTATTTTGAGCAGTTTCTGGTGGAGAACTTCTGGGAGAAGCTGTTATCTGTTTACCTTGTTCCTTTAGGGGTTATAACAACACTTTTAGGGACTTTGGAGCCCTTGGTTTATGGACATTTCATTCTTGGAGTTGTAGGGCACAAAAATGTCTATAACAGTTGCCCCCTAAAGTATGAGGCCGTTAACCATTTGGTGTCAGGTGAAATGCTTTATTATGAGGATCTGAAGTTCTTTCAATGCTGGGAGGAGACCTGTAATAAGATACAATACAATACATTATCTTCATACTATTTTCATGATCTAGCTGAGGTGGGCATTCCCATGCTCAGCTTTATAAATTCATTCTCATGTACATAGGACAGACAATCGTCTGAGGGTAGACTGATGATTCTGATAGAGCCATTATCCTTTTGGTAGGATGATTATCTGTGCTGCAATGCTGTACATTTGATTTCTTTATTTCCCTGAATATATATATCGCAGCCCGGAAGGACGAAACTAGATCCGGGGTCTTCAATCTCGTCCGATCTTTACTCGAAGTACAAGTCGATCCATTTGAGAAATGTTTTGAAGCCGAACATGGAAAGCCATCGCTTGATTACCAGTCAATGATGTAAACTGTTAACAAGTGCGAGAGGAATCACCGATAATGATAATGATCCTCAAGGTACTGCAGCACAATTCACGTGGTGTGAATAAAGAACTTGGCGTCGAACACCACGAAAAATCTTTCGGTCGAAGGTCATTGATGTAAAGCTGTCGCCGGAAGTGAGAAACTTACCATTGAGGCATGCAAGCTTCAAAGTACTGAATGGGGTGTTCCTAGATCAACTTCTTAGATAATGAGCTGATGTCGACAAGAAGTGATCTGTCACAGGAGGGCCTTAATGAATCCCACATCAATGACACAGAACGGAGCAAAGGATTTTGGTGGAGGTGAAAACGATCTGATGATATAATGTCCAGGGTGGCGGTCATGAAAGAATGGAGTATAATCTATGGTAGTGGGTGAGACACAGGTGACTTCTCTGGATGACTTCTCTTGAACATATCGGAGACACTAATGTGATGGATTGGTAGCATTAACCCCAAATGTGGATGTTGTGGCGTGACCATGGCGATGTGACTGGTGAATGAAACAACCCAACCCAACTCGGACACGGAGTGGAAGTGTCATGTTCAAGAGCGACTTGCTACCAATAAAGATTCTTCGAGTTTTCTTCCCAATTTTTCCCCAGTCATTGCTGATCAGTACCTCTTTATTTTTGTCAAGCTTGAGGAGGATAACATATGCTTGTTCTATAATTTTCCCTTCGGGCAAACCCATCGCTATGTTTTAACGAGCCTAGCGATAGTGAAACTCGTTCTCGTCTAAAGACAAGTTTGTCGCTATTAATCTTTTTAACGATTTTAACAACAAAGATAACTTGGTCATTTTCAAATTTAGTGAGTCTGAAAAGGAATGTAAAAGTAACTCCAAAATTCCTTTTTCGTCATCTAATCCCTTAAGTCCGAAAAAGTATAAAACAATATAGAAGGGATGAATTTTCGATAGTTTTAATGAGCTGAAAAAAACAAGCGCTCGATCTTTTTGTGTAATAATCCCTCAGGTCCAAAAAGATTAAAATCTAGAGGAGGGATAGCACTTCCTGTCCCTTTAACGAGCTAGAGAGGCCAATGGCTTGGCAATCTTTTCATATTTTACGAGTCAGTTGAAAAGAGCTTAAAGGAGACTCGCCTTTTGAGGAATGAGTGATAAAACGTGTAGCAGCTGATTCCAGGTAAGGTTTGCAGTTTTCCAATCACGGCAGTGTCACAAGGATGGCTAGTGAAATCACTCTTCGCAGCTATTCCTCAAAATGGGTAAACAATCAAATGGAGGTGAATGATCGGCCAATATAAAAGTGGAGGTGACGGTGCAAACATGACCAAGGCTTTAACGGTTGAAGTACTACATTCACGATCGTTATTTACCGGGGAATAGTTCATTTTTTAATGAGCTTAACGCGGGTGGAAACATTTGCTCATTTATTATGTTTATTTTTTAACGAGCTTGAACTATCTACTAAAACTGCTCGATGCGGGTTTATTTTTTAACGAGCTTGAACCCTGTAGTAACACTGCTCGTGGCGGGTTTATTTTTTAACGAGCTTGAACCCTATAGTAAAACTGCTCGTGATAAGTTTGCATGTCCCCAGCATAATAACGCAAATCGAGGTGTATGCCCCCCAGGCTTCATTGCATTCAACTCGGTGGTTGGAATGAAGGTTTACCTTTGAGATTTGGAAAGGGGATTGTTTCGTTTTTTAATAAGGTTGACACAGTAAAAGAACTATCCTATGAATCCTTGTTTCATTTTTTAACGAGGTCGACACGAGATAAGAACTATCCTCGGAATCCACCATATTTATAGTATTTGATAGAAAATAAAAAACTGAAGGATAATTAAGGTCACTAGAACTATCTTCCTTACAATTCGGAAGATGGGAGCGATGGTGGTAATCTTCCCATGGTGCCTCCTCTATCATCATTGATTGAATGATTCCTTCGTCTGTAAAATGTACATGCGACCAAGGATCTGAAGAGGTGCCATATTCCTTAGACCTATCTATCCAAACACTCAATGAGCGTTGATTCGGGTTTTCCCCCCAAGCCAAGAAAATTGATTGCTACAATATTTCTAAAATGGCGATGATCCATGCCGACAAAATGTTTAGGAATCTTCCGAATCCATTAGATATAGAAGATTTCATATTACAGGTTTCGACTGTGGCCACTTCCACTAGATTACTTGGAGGCGGTAGGGCAAAAGTACCCATTAAGGCAGGGTCTTTTAGGAAGCCTACTCAAATATTTCGAAGCAAATGATTTCTTCCATGGATCATTGGAATGCTTCCCATAACTTGTGAACTGTTGGGGAGAAATTTTTGTTGGTCGACGATTGTAATTCTTCCTTGAAAGGGAAATGCAATCTTCCTGAAGTAGGTCGACACAACTACGACCATGGCATATATCCAGGGCCTTCCCAGTAGGATGTTGTAATCGAGGTTTTCATGGATAACCTCAACGTCAATTTCTATTGTTTTGCCTCCCAGTTCAACTTGCAAGTTACCTAAAATCCTGTATGGAGTGTATGATCGTCCATCAAATTATTTTAATGTTGTTGACGATCTCGACAAGGGTGGTGAGCCTAAATTTTTCCAGCAAATCATCGACATAATACATGTAGATGCCCCCTCATCAATAATTGTTCGATGAACAGTTTTGCTGAGGGCTTTCACTTGAATAAGGAAAGCTAGTTGAGCCGGTAATTGAGGATCATATCCTTTATGATCAAAGGCCACAAGATTGGAATCCATTGGGTCAATCCCACCTGTTGCTGATAATAAAGCTTGCTTTTGGGAGGGGCAATTTTGCGGTACCTCAAGTGTCGACATAGCGGACAACGACTGGGCCAGGTCCTCTACTATATTATAATTATGTGCTACTTTTTCACGAGGATTAAATGTCGATTTGTGTACTATTCCCTTTTGCGACTTTATCATTGGTTCAGGAATGATGGGTGGCACAACTTCAGTCAAAGTTGTTGTTGAACTACTAGGTTGTTCATTAGCCTTGTTATTCGACATCTGTGGATTCCCATAATCTTTATTCCTTGTCAAAGAATCATTTTGCTACTTTGAGATAGACAACATAAGCACTTGGGATCCGGAGGCATTTTTATTAGCAACCAGTTTGGTTCCCGGGTTTGGAAACAGATCAGCCAATACTGCTGAGGTTTTTGAACTCTTAAAGAGTTTCTTAACTTCAGCTTTATGTGGACAATCTCTCGTCCGATGATCCTCATCACATATATGACATCCCGCAGGGGGTTTCCTTTGCCCAGAAGGGTTTGCAGAAGGTTTTCCAGGAGATGACTCATCCTGCTTCTTTTTCCTCCCTTTCTTTTTCTTCTTGCCCCCTGGTTGCTTCAGTTGTTTGCCCTTGTCAGTTGACACGACATTTACTTCCGAGGCAAGAAGTTCCTCATTTGCATTTTGACTAGAAATCTTACGGGCATTTTTAGATGTAGCCTTTGTCGATCTCGTGTTTGTTGCGCCAATCACACCATCACCGGCATGAGAGTCATTGTTTGATTTAGGAGGAGGAGGAATTGAGAATTCCAGTCTAGGGGCGTTAGGTATTTTATTGTAGAGCGTGCCGGACTGAGTGTAAATCAAGTCCAGATATTGCGCACGAGCGATAACTTTCTCTTCTGTTATGACTCCCCCCTTTGCCACATCTTTTGTGATGGAACACAGTAATGACTTGATAAACCATTCAGCTAAGAGCTGATCGGGGACGTACATTTTTACCATCCTACAACGACGTCGCCACTCATGTATATGATCAGATATGTGAGTGGCCGTTGTCTGTTTTAAGTTGGTAAGAAGTTTTGTTCCCGTTTTGTACCTTATTGGTAACTGAAAATGGGTTGAAAAGGTTGTGGCTAAGGTACTGAAGTTGTCGAACGAAGCTCTAGGCAATTCAATGTACCATTTTTCCGCCGGACCTGTTAACGTCCTCTGAAAAAGGTGAAGTCTTATCGAATCATCATTTAAGGTGTTTGATGAACACCATAGATGAAAGGTCATCACATGATTTGATGGATCTTCACCCGGATTTCCATTAAATTTAGGAATATCTGATGGAAGTTTATGCGGAATCGTTGGCCACCAAGGGGCGTAAGCAATTGGATCGTTTGTTAACCGATTTAAATTAGGTAACTCTAAAGTTGCCACAAAGGGTAACTGTTGATTCAAGTTAGGTGAAGCATACCCAGGATAAGATGGGATTGCCTGAGCAGTTGGTCTTTGCATACCAGCATAATGCATCTGATGCTGGTATGTTTGTTAAGGTTGGTGGACATGACCATTGTAAAATGGTTGATTTTGACCGTTTTGCATGTACGGCTGCCCACTATTAGCAAAGATTTGTTGCTCAGAACCTTGGTATACTTGTTGGAATTGCAGTTGTTGGTATTGCAGCAGCCATGGTTGTGAAGCCATGTGTTGTTGCCCGATACTAACCGTTTGACCAAGGTGAGGGGTAATTGTACCCATCTGGACCTGTGTCGCTCCACTAGTCGGCGATTGTGGTTGAGTCGCAGGGTTAAGGGGCTGTTGCATTACAACCTGAGAAACCTGAGGTTGGCATACAACAGGCATCATTTGAACTTGCGACACCGTCACAATAGCTGGCGTAGTCGGGATATTCGACATAGGCACGCATTGTTGCATTGAGTACAAAACTCTTGGTTGTTGAGGTAGTATAGGTACCCAACCACTTGAGGTAATTCCAGTATAACCTGAATGTTGTTGTGAACTCCCGTATGCATATCCTCCTAGAGGGGATAATGAAAGGGTATACTTCCCCCCATACGGTGGTAATCCAGAACTCAAGGGAATTGTTTTCCCTTGGGGGCCGGACTGCCCAAATTGACCTCCAAATGGATCAATTTGTTGAGACTCAACATAAGAGTTTCTGGATATTATTTCGGACGAACAAACAGGAATGGACCATACTGTTGAAATAGCCCCTGAGTGGGATCCTTCTAGCGGCTGAGAGCTAGTCAGGACAGATGGTATACCGGCGAACATTGTCGGAGTGATAGCAGGGAGTTCTGTCGTCGCTGTGTCAGACGACATAGTCCTAGATGTTGACAATTGTTCAGACATTTATAGTCTATCCAAAAGATTACCTAGTGATTCTACAGGAGCTTCCGCTGGTGGTAGACTAACTTCTCACGAAGAAGGATATATAGTGATCCCTACTCCACAGTGCATTGGAGTACTTGTTTGAGGATCTTCTACAATTTCTTCTATTACAATCAGACCAGGTGGAAGGGGAAGACCGTCAGGTCCGTAAAATATTTCTGGTGCCAAAGTCGGTGTGAAATTGGCTTGGTTTGAAGAGTAAGACTCTCTGAACCGGTTGTAGATGGAACTGGTTTGGTAACACAAGTGTTTATTCTCAGAATAGGATCAGTATCACTGTCCTTCTGTGGCTGTTGAACTTCTTCTGTAGAGGCAGGGATTCCAGAAATGTTTGGAGTAACCGGAGTCTCTGATGTTGTTGGAACACTTGTTCTAACTTTGATAGGAGATTTGGAACCAGTTAAACGAGTTCACTTTATCCGTACTAGTTTCGATTCCAGAGACAAAGACGGTTGACTCGTAAGCCTCCACGAACGACGGGGTTTCAATTGACATTCTTCCACGATTGCGGATTACTCGATCAACTAAAATAAAGGGGAAGTATGTTTCCGAATTAAATGAATTTTAGACGCTTTGACACAACTTGTTTTTTTCAGTTTTTAAAAGTCGAGAAAAAACGAAAGATGACTCTAGTCTCCTTCGATTTTTAATGAGCCTGAAGTGACAAGTGCTCAGATGGACCTTTTCCGTTAAGGAGTCTGAAAAGGAACGAAAGGGAATACTCTGGAGATCTAGTTAGAGGGAGTACCAAACCAATCGCAAAGCTGTAGAATACGTTTTACGATACGGCAGTCAAGCTTCCCGAATGCTGTGTTCAGTGCATTGCGATCGATAGGGTGGCATACATGGCTTCCTAAGGATAAAGGATTTAAGCCTATAGGGGTCTCCCAAAATATACTCGACGGTACGTGGGAGCACAAGTCCGTACTTGAACTTATCGTCTCAAAGTGGAGGAATCACCCAACCATTAGTGAGGACAACAGTTACCAGGCTTTACAACGCCGGAATACGTCTCTAGCCTAGACCTCTAAATGTTGTGCGTTAAGTTCCAAAGCATTGTTAGATTCATTGAATTTATTTTAAGTTGATCTTTCTTATGAAGTTTGCCTTTTGGGTTCACCACGAGATGTAGATATAATTCCTAAAATGCAATCTAAAGGTGATAAACAAACTTTTATCTATTTTGTGGAATGAAAATCCTAGCTACTAAGGGAAAAGAAAGACACAATCTTTTCACAAATAGAAAAGAGCACACTGTAAATGCACTTTCCTAAATCAAGCCAAACAGACTATCTATATGCAAATGCACATGCATTTATTTGTTTTCGAATTTCTTAGTATATGGATGCTAAAAAGAAAGTTGATGCACAAATCTGAATTTGTTTTCAAGCGACAAACACAAACAAGCTTCTTTTCGAAATCAAAAGATAGAGACGATTACGACACCTTATGATTTTGAAATGAATACTCGTTTTTGACACTAGAAAATCACAAATCCAGACCAAAAGCAATAGTAACAGGATAATCAACCATCAACATCAATCAAACTCTTTCCAACGATTGAAATCGACACTTACGATAGATTCAAATCAAAGGACGACAGTACGATTACGCTACTTCTGCTAAGGAGAACTGTAAATGACTCAACAAACACACAAAAACATCTACAATTCTTTTGTAAAAAGGAGGCGGAATAACAGCAAGGAAAAGGGGTTTCAAACAAACATATACTGATCACAAGTAGCAAAATTCAGAGATAGAACTGGAAAGAATGAAGCACAAGAACCACAGCTGCACAGGGCTAGTCTGATCAGCGCACCTGTAACACAAAGAATCTGAAATGCAGTGCAGGTTGCCCTTTCGAGAAGTGTGCTGAAATTCAGGATCTCTTAACAGTACCTACGCTGGGCCAGAAACGAGAATCTGTTCGGGTTCCGGGTCACAGTTCGCAGTTCAGTCTTTGGTTTTGGCCAAGTAAAAGCAATAAGTAATTCAACAATCAGGGGTAGATCTAAGGAGGATCTAAGAGCTATCACAAGGGAAATTAGATAGTTTGTGAATGAGTTGTTCAAATCATAAACAAATCCAGTGAATGGATTGAATCAGCAGATGTCTACTTTTCATTTGTTATGGCGAATGCAGTTCGAATGCCACTTATAAGTTTATGAAACAAACAAACAAAGAATGATAAACAAACAAACTAATTATCTTCCCAGCGGAGTTGCCATTTTGTTACAGGGAAAAGTGTCTATTTAGAACTGCTCTATCCCACTAAGGTGTGACAGCTGCCTTAGAAACAAACAAAGAAAAACTACTTTTTTATTTCATTTATGAACTATAGATAGAGTGGAATAGAAAGAACCAACCTGTGTCTTGCGCTAATCCTTTGATCCAATCCCTCTCTTCTTTGATAGTCTGCAACTACGTGCTCCCTTACTTGCCCAACTTCACAAAGTACCTGTAAGATCATAGAAGAGGAATACTATACAAAGACATGGATCTATATTCATAAACAACTTAGGATCAAATTTAAGTTAACCATACAAATTTAACAAGCATCAATGATACAAAAGCATGGAGGAAAAACTCAAATAGTTTTTATTGATAAACAAGAAAAGATCCAGGAGGAGTTACAACCGGTGGTTCCTAACCCAACATCAACCTCCCAGCAAAGAAGCCCCTCTTCACCTCAAACAAAGCATAGATCACCCAATACTCTGATGTTTGTCTCAAAAACCAACAACAATTCCTTACAATATGCAAAATTCCAGCCTCTGGATCTCTGGGATGAGGGATCCATATATAGATATCTGTAAGGAGGATGAGTCAGCTTGTGATTTGATTAGTGTCTTCTCTCTGTCAGTTCTTGCTTCCACTTGGAGACTGAAGGCCTCTTACTCATCCTTGGTCGAATTCAGTGAGGCAAGTGTCATAGGAGAAGATTCTGGAAGCTTCCATTGTCTCTTCACCTCGCGGAATGACACTGCCATTTGTCATTTCTCGCCCATCACACCCCACAGAAGGGAATTTTGAAATGCAATGCACCCTCACAGTGTATTTAGGTGCAATGCAACGCACCTAGCCAGTGGAGCAGCTGAAATGATCCTATTTTGACTTATTCTGAGCAGTTTCTGGTGGAGAACTTCTGGGAGAAGCTGTAATTTGTTTACCTTGTTCCTTTAGGGGTTAGAACAACACTTTTAGGGACTTAGGAGCCCTTGGTTTATGGACATTTCATGCTTGGAGTTGTAGGGCACAAAAATGTCTATAACAAACATGTTCCAAATAAGGTGGCCCTCCTTGGGAGTAAGGATGATCCCAACAATTTTTATGTTGGAAATGTAAGCATCCCATTCTAAAGCAAGGTGTGAGGGCAAGTTGAGATCCTCAAAGGATTTCCAGTTCATGATAATAGAGGATATTTGGCCAGGAGTGGAAATATCTTGTAGAACATGAATTCCCAAGATATGAATAAATAAAGTAGTTTGGGAGTGAGAATATGTGTACCATACATGCCATTTAAGAAATCAAGACTAATTTCTTTAATTGTTCCAAAGCTAGTTTACCACTTAAGGTTACTGAAATACCAATGCTTGGTGAGTAATAAACTATGCCAAATTTGAGAAATATGGAGGGGAAATAAAGCACCAGATCAGATCCAACCCCATAAGTCACATCCCCAAAGATATTTATCCTTAATTATCTTATTCTAGAGTATAATGACACTAATAGCCTGCCACAAGTTTTTGAGAAGAAGGGTAGAATCGAAGATTTTGTGGCTTTAAGGCCCCATCCACCTAAGACTACTAGATGAATTAATAGATAAGACATACTAGATGGATTTTTCCAACCATAGATGAGCCAACCTAAAGGAAAAGAGATATGATAGATTCAATTGCTTTTATGATGCCCTATGGAAGCTTGAAAATATGAATCCAATAATTTGAGAAGTTGTGGATAATAGATTGTATCAAAATGGCATGACCACTGAGAGAAATCCATTTGTGATATCATTGTCAAAGTTTCTCTTTCGTCTTTAGAAGAAGTCAATTCCAATCCATATTCTTATAACCATTGTGCTTGAGTTTGAAGATAAGGTATTCAAGTCCCTACTCTAGGGCAATGATTTGAACACCTAATAGATCTTTGATTTTGCTAATCCTTGACGAAAAAGGATCACAAGAAGTCAAAGCCAATTTTATTTTGTTCATTAGAAGAGCTCAGGAAAGACAAACACTTTGTAGAATGTGCTAAAAAATACCCCATTATCTGGGATTCGAAGGCTCAATTTCCAGAATATCATCTGCGATCATCATGTGAGTTATAGAGACAACATTATCTATCAAGTAGCGAGAGAACACACCCATGTCATGAATTGCAATGATATTTTTGCTAAGACCATTGATAACAAAAAGAAGAAAGAGTGGGGAAAGTGAAAAATCCTATCAAAGGCCTCGGGAGGAAAAAAAATTGAAAGGGGAGTTGTTGATGAGGATGGAAAAATTACAAGATTTGATGCATGATTGAATCCAATGGATTATGGATAACCCAAGAGATATCTTGTGCAAAATCGTCCACAGCAGTTCCCAATCCACTGAGTCAAAAGTTTGGTTAGTATCATTTTTAAAAGGTAAGCATCCATATGACAGGTCTTCATGGAATGAAAAACTTCCTGGGAAATGGCTACAACATCGTGAATATGGTGATGTTCTAGGAAACAAAATTGTTTAGCCGAGATAAACTTGGAGAGGACAGGTTTGATCTAACTAGCCATAGTATTGGCGATCAATTTGTAGGTAGTATTGCAGAGGAAGATGGGTTGGTAGTCTAAGAAAGAAGAAGACTAAGGAAATTTGGGAATAAAAGAGATGAAAGTGGCATTTACCACTCTAGGGACCCGACCAAGTTTGCGGGATTCCTCCACCATGTCAGTCAATTCATCAAGCATGGGGTCCAAGAAGTGTATAAAAGGTTCCATGATCCGGCCGTCAAGGCTAGGGATTTGGCCTCTAGCCAGGTCTCTTAAAATACATTAGACATCCTCCTTTGTGACTAGTCAATCTATAATAGAGTTATCTTAATCATTGGACATGATAGGGAAGAGGATGTAGAAGTCCATCTAGAAATTTAAGGTGACAAATTCTCTAGAACTGTAAATAGACCTAAAAAATAGGAGAGCCTCTCTTTCAATATCACATTGTAGGGAAATTTGGATCCCAGAGTTTGAGAAATGATGGAATTATGTTTTCTCCAAAAATACACTTATTTATGAAAGAAGCGTATATTTTTGTCTTCGTCTACCATCCACATAATGTGACCCTTTTGTTTCCATTCCTTAGCCTGTCTGAGAAAAATTGATGATCTGTGTTGTTCTAGAAAGTAGGATTCCAATTTGGAGGATCCTGAGAAGTATGATGGAATGATAGGATCTTCGAGGGAGATTAATTAATTGTAAATCTCAATAGGTTCCTGAGCCAAGTCATTTTTTTTAGAGCCCATCTGCGAACCTTGAATTTAAGAGCCTACAACTTGTTAGGTAATCAATCGATTTTTAGATAATCATCACTCCCAAATGGATCGAACTAGAAATTCCAAACAATATCAATGCAATCTGGTTCCATAAGCCATAGGTGATTGAATTTAAATGGGAAGATTGTCTTTGGGAGTGTGCTAGACCAACCATGTAAAAAACGAAAGTGATTAGAGATACGAGATTGTAGAGTCCAAGATTTTATGTCCTTGAGGTGAATGGAAGTAGCCTCATGTACAATGAAGCAATTAATCACTTTGAAATGCAAAGACTACAACATCTTCCATTTTTCGAATTCGGGCCAATGAAGTCTAGAGTGAGGTCTGAGATATTTTTTTGCCGAAATAATTATTGGAAGAACCTGCCTAATTCATCAAGTCGACCATGTGAACCCCAAATCTCATAGGAGTCTAGGGTGAGATTAAAATCCCTTGCTAAAATCGGTGAGTTGAGCTCAAGAATACGACTTTTGTCTATCATGCTCCAAAATTATTTTATAGTATAGTAGGGAGCATATATATTGACAATTACGAGCCTAGAATTAGATCCCCACTATCCCCTAGTGAATAATAAGCTAGTTCAGGTTTTGTAGGCTTTTAAGTTGAATTTGTCCGGATTCCACATTGCTATAAGCGCTCTTGATTGTCTATTGCCTCTTGTAGCACATACTATCCAAGTTGGGTAGATTTAGATCAAGAAACCTCAAGTCTACACCCTATGAGTCATTATTTCATGGAGAAGCACTAAATCTAGTGTATAGATTTCAATAATTCTTTTTAGAGATTGTCTTTTGAGGGTCGATCCCAAACCGTAGACATTTAAACACATTATGGTCATATAAAAGGAGAAAATTTAGGTGACTCTACATTAAGAACCTAAGGCTCATTGATGGCCATGACATGGTGTCCCACTTAGAAGGAGACATGATCATGACTAGGGACAACTGAATTCAAAGACTCTTGAAACTGAGCTAAAATATTAGATGGGGCAATAACCATGTTTGAGATTTTTTTTTTTTTTTTTTGTCCCTTTATTCCTTCGAGTTGTGAAATTTTTGAAGGACGCAAGACTAAAATGAATAATTTTATCATCATAAATAGATCTCTTAATTGACAGGGGCTCCAAGGTATTCAATGAATCACGAGCAAGGCCGAAGAATTCAAAGTCTTCTTTGAAGGTGAGAAAGTTCGGCCATAAGGGGCTCCAAATTTGATTAGTGGGAGGAAGTATGGATCCCTTGGAGGGGAGGAGGAAACTAATGAAGTCAGGGGAGATGAGAATGTTGTTGGAAAAGAAGGTATAGATGGGAAGATGGGGATTTTTGGATGCATGAGTCTTGATAAAGGTTTTGAGAATTCCCGTGAGGAAGACTTAATTATCAGGTTAAGGTGATACTTGGAAGGATAATCAAGGGGGATTTATAGGAGGGAAGTTAACATCATAATAATTATTGGGGGTAGAAGAAATAGTATTATCAAACTCTTGATATATGATTTTAGAGAAGATATGGGAAGCATTTTTTTTCTAACCATTTTAGAGCGGTCAGTAAGTAGACCAGACACACAATATAGAGGAATACTGCAACTAAAATGATCTGGATGTGCAATGAACAAATGTCTAGTTTTGTGACAACACAGGAAACTAAAGGGGATAACCCAATAGTATAAAATTTGTTTTCTAGAACATGGACTCCAATAGATATATATTTCTGCAGGATGATCGCCCGATAGCGATCATTCTACAAGGATCCATGTCGTCTATTTGTCCATACCCCCAAGGCAACCTTCATCAAGGTAATATAGTTTTCCAATGGCATTAGTAATATCTGTAATTTCCCTCCGGCTCCATAGCTCTAGTGGAAGGCCAGGGATATTGACCTAAATGATATTTCTTCGAGAAGATTCAATAGTCTGTTCAAAGCTAAATGACCATCTCTAAAGGGATAAGAATCCACACCTTTGACCTAGGGGGAGTCCATGATACACTCACCATCCTCTGGTGAGAGGAAATGGAAGGTGAATCCTTTTTTTTCTTAATGCACTAATTCGAGGGCAATACAATAAAAGGGGGAGCCACCAAGTCTCAGTATAGGGTTTCATCTAAGCTGTAGTAAATCTTCAATATAACAAATGGGCCACGAGAACCTGTTCTTTAAGTTTAAGTTGAGACTCGCTTGTAATGCCCGCACCCATGGGCTAGTGATATGATATAAAAAACACTAACCTATGTGGATAAAGTAATCAAATTGATATGGTCTATATGAAGATGGAGTGATCAAATTGAAGGATTTTCTAGTTATACAATAGAAATAATATAACTATTTTTTCTTCATTATGTTGGTGAAATAGCGATATTCTATTTTATTTTGACAATTTTATGTACCTTATTTAATGTTATTACATTGTTGATAGATATAGGTCTCTATAAAATGGATTTATTTATTACTGTGAATATGAAAAAATCTATTATGTGGATGGATGTGGAATCTCAAATGCCTATTTTTGTTCCATATATTCATACATTGGTGTAAATACCTTGTGTTTAGGGAAATAGGGTTACTATTATTTAGATAGGTTGCCGCTCTTATAGTTGATGGGTTTGAATACGTGGATAAAGAGTAGTTTGAGACTGTTTAAACATGGTTTGTCAAATAATTAAAATTATAAATAATGATTTTACGTATTTGCAACAAATAGACAATAAATCTAGCAATAAAAATGAAAGTGATAGAATATCTATAATATTCCAAAGTAGTAAAAAACATATTATTCCATCACATTACATCATTCAACTCTATTTTATAATCAACCTAAAACTAAAACATCTTAAACATCCCACAAAACTTATATTAATAAAAAATTATTTTTATACTTATAATAAAATATTAAAGCAACCGATATAAATATTAAATACAAATATTAAATATTATTTATTATTTAAATAATAGATAAATATAAATATCAAACTTTAGGTATATTTTTCTTTTTCTTTTGTACTAAAATGATATACCACTTACATACATAGCTTTTTCAAAATTGGATTAAGTATTCCTGGATAATGCACTAACCTTTTGCATCAATTGGTACATTTTGTTGATGATATTATAAGTAACCTATAAAATTATCATGCCTGTCACCATAAAAATGAGAATCACAACCGGGATTTTATGAAAATTTGCCATTTTTTGGAATGAATCTTTGGTTTTGGTCTTGAAGCTATGCAATTTGAATTAACAAAGGACTTGAAGTCGCCTCCAATTTTAGAAAATTATATAGAGTTGAGGATCTCATTTGCAAGGTTTGGACGTTGAATATTTCATGTCTATTTAATTTTGAAGGGATTAGAATTATAGGATTACAATAAAATCCTAAACCATTCCACATATAAAAGTTGTTGCCTCCCTCTCTAAGTGCGTGCTTCCCTTTGCAGAGTTTTGACATATAATTTCACCTAAGACTAGTTTTTTTATCATTGCCATAACATTGATCTCATAACATGACTTATCAGGTCTATCAGTTAAATGCTCGTGACCTGCAGCTTAATGTACCATTAGAAAGGCTTTTCTACACTCTGAATTTTTTCATGCCTTTCAATTGCTATATTTCCCTTGCTATCTTTTTGCTGGCAGCAATGTGTGTGTCACTGTAAACGTCTGTAAAAGTGTTCAGTTTTAAGCCTTCTGACCCAACTCTAATAGTTACCTTTCCTTTATGTGGAGATTAAGGTATTGGTTTTCCGACTTCATATGTAGGTAGAGTTAAACTTATGATAAAGTAAATAGATCTAACTAGTTGATCTATTTTAGGGTTAAACTTATGCATGTAAGTTGACCTATTTTGCACCTAGAATTATTCATGTAGTGAAACAAAAGTGTAGATTTAAAATGAAAGGAGAGATGTGGTAGAGAATGCCATAAAGAGGAAAAATAATTTAGTTTGAGCTTTTGTTCATGTGAATGAATAAAAAAATAAGAGTAATATTTACAAAGCAACATAGTTTCTAGTTTATTTTATGGTTATTAGTAAGCTGGCATGATGAAGGCAATGTAGAGTTTGTACTTGCTTTTATGAAAACATTTGCTTGTACTAGGTGACACATTCAATTTTTGCAATATACTACACTGAATACATCTGCACCTTTAGATTAAATGCTATTAAGAACATGAATGATTTCTTGAGTATGCATCGATTTAGAAAAACAAAAGGTTTATTGGGTTTATGTGACAATTCAGAAAACATTTCATTATAAGTAAGCGGATGGGGAATTTATGTGGAGGAGTGAAAGTGGGGGAATAATTCTTCTCCCACGCATACTCCTCTTATGCACATCCTTTCAATATACTAAGATGGATACTAGGAAGGATTATTAATTCAAATATTTGACCATTCAAGTTTTTGTCAAATATCTATGTCAAATAAAGTGAAAATTAATATTTTACATTTTTTGCTAGATGGAATTGTGTGGAAGAAGTGCGTGATAGGGATAATGTGTGCATAGGTGTGAATGTTAACATGTAAAAGTTCCCCCGCACATATTTCTCTTGTGCAAATGAGTCAATTTATGAAATTGATTTTAAAATATGAATTTAGGATTAGTTGTAAAGTTACGAGAATATTTTTAAGATGCCAATTTTTAGCGTACAATGGAAAATGAAAATTAAATTATGATGCATTGAAAAATTAAATTAAACTATAATATAGTAGTATTTTGGCACAAAATTATCCTTTAAAAGTGTCGATTTTCCAAAGCAAGAGATTGATTAAGTTTATGTGACATTTGACCAAAACATTTCTACAAAATGAGGTAGTGTATTGTGTGGAGGGGAATGTGTGTCAAGGTGTCTATTACGATGGATATTGGTAGGATTAATAATTCAAATATATGCAGCTAGTTTCAAATGGATGTGTGTCCAAATGTCTTGTAAGGAGTGTCTCGCGGGGAGAATCACTGAAAGCGAACATATGATTGTTCCACTCTTCCACACATGAATCAAGTTATGAAATTGATTTTAAAATGTGAATTTAAGAATAGTTCTAAAGTTATGAGATTAGTTTCAAAATGTCAATTTTTAGTGTAGTGTGGAATAATAGAAAATAAAGTTATGATCTATTTAAAACGGAAATAAACTATGGCAAAGTAATGTTTTTTTTGTCTGAATACCTTTATTTGTTGTAAAATGACCTTTTGGTCATCATTGCACACACTTTCTTCATTGTACTTGGGGAGTGTTTATAAACTGACGTTTTGATGTGCATTTCTCATTTTTTTAGAATTTATAAGTATTATTGATGATTTACTATGTGTCACACTTAATTTCATGTCTAAATGCATTGTGTTCACCCCTTCTTCTATCTCTCGAACTTAGACAAATTTTGGTTGCATATGTTGACCCATGAAAGCTAGGAGCACATGTCACACTCTTAATCCTATATTAGGACTCCTTCATTGTTTGTACCTATACCCTATGCTCTCCAAGAATGCATAGTACACTCCTAATCATCATCCCTCCTCCTTGTCCTCAACTGTTGCCTTGTGAAAGCATTCCTCCTTGTTGAGCGCATGGTGCAGTTGGGAAGGTTGAAGCCTAACCCCTTCAACCTTAAACATTGTTCCCTACGCCATCCTTGACCCTCTTGAACACATCGTGCACTTGTAAGGAATGAATCCTAATCCCTTCATCCTTCATGACTACATTTTGTTCCCTCCTTGGATCTCTTGAACACATGAGCACACCATGAAGCCTCATCCCTTCAGCCTTCAACAATACACCCTATGCCCTTCTTTTATCCCTTGAGTGCAAAATGCACTTACGCATCCGAAATGATATTACTTCATCCTTAAAAAATGCACCTCGCAACCTCCCTTGAGATTTATCTCTCATTTTGAGCACATGAGTGCATCCCAAATCCTTGAAGCTTCATCCCTTCAACCTTTCATAGTGCGCCCTTGTTCCAATAAGTCTCCTTTCTATTCTGAGTGCATTGTTAAGCCATGAGCAAAAAAAATGGATGAGACATGTTAAAATATGATAATTTTTAGTTTGATTCTTACTTTTCACTAGCGAGTTTGATTGTGGGTATTTCCACAACAAGATGGAAATGGTGCATGAAGAGATCAAGCAAAGAGGGCATTCAAAGGAAGCATTCAAGAACAAAGAACACATTGAAAGCTTGACGATTGAAGTTGTATGAAGGAATCCATATGATCAAAGACCCTTTGGAGGGTGAAGAAATCAACAACATGGAAGTTGCATGCAAGATTAGAGATATAAGTGGCAACATTTTCCCTGCAGAAAAAGTCCATGTCATTAATCATTATGGGTCCTAGTCATCAACGATAATGGCTTATCATGTCCTCACCACATGATGCTATGGAAATAATAATGTAATGACATAATTATTGTAAAGACAAATAAGTAGAAGTCCAAGGGTCATGTATGAATAAAAGAGCCATGTGAAGAAGTCCAAAAGACATGTAATTCCAAGAGTCATATGTAATTCCAAAATTCATTTGGAAGTTCAAGAGTTATAGAAGTCCAAAGGTCATTAGATGCTTGAAATTCAAGAGTCATGAGGATAAGAAATGCGATTCCTAAAGCTATAAAAGGAGGTTTATTACTTAAGAAAAATAATTTTAGTGTTGGCTTCTCCCACCAAGAATTAGAGAGATAGAGATAATACTTTTGGAGAGAAATTAGTGGCTCTAATACTCCACTATTGGAGCTAGTGATGTTGATTGTACTCATGTATCTTGGAAATTTTACTAAATACTTGAAGCCATTTGGACAAGAAATTTTCATGCATAGATCATGGATGTTTTGAGACTAGTCTTTTAATGTTTATGGTTTATTTTGGCTTCCTTATGTACTAAATTAATTGAACTATTCCAATGATTTTGGTGCTCAACTTGTTGGAAATGTGTTTTCATTATTTTAATGATTGTAATATCTATGTGAAGTATTTCACTTGATGTCTAATGATTATTCCTTGTTCATGTGTGTGCATCTCCACTAGAATAGTACTACTACTTTTCCATTAGAGGTTCACTTTCTCTCCCTTGCAGTGAAAGAACCTTGATACATCTTCAGTTGAACAGTTTACAAAGCACACTCTTTTTCTCATTCAAAAGGAAATGCACACTAGTCTCTCATGAAAATTTCTTAAGTTGAGGAAAATATCTAGGTAAATGGAATTCAGGCCATATTTTCAGCTAGGACTCCTACACCAAATAGTGTGAGGTCTAGCTGGGGCCTCATATTCAGAAGATACATTGTATGTTTGTGGGATCTAGGTTCCTCTCGTCTAAAGGTTGTCTAGGACAGAAAGAGTGAGAGAACACAAGCGAAAAAAATATGGACCCTTGTTCAGAATCCAAACAAGAAATGGAAGACAGAGATTAACAATTCTCTTTTTAGAATTGTAAAAAGGTACATGGAACAAGATACATTATTGAATAAAAACAAAATATTTACAAGCAAAAGGGCCAAAGTTGAGTACACAAAAAGGAATGAAGTAGCAATTTCAGTTGACATCTCTGATAAACTCATAGGTTCTAGATACACTATTTATTGAAAGAGAATTTATGGTACACATTGTCTTATCTACTCAGTGATTTCTTGTTGTAGACAAGGACGATGAAGAAGATGAGCGACCTTCGTAATACAATACAAAAATAGGTAAGTGATTATGATTGTAGTTTATTCAATACTAAAAGATAACAACTATTAAAGGTAAGAAATTATGTAATAGGGTGACAACAACAACTGGAATATGTAAGTGTGTAAAGTAAAGGAGTTAATCTCATATTTTTGTTTACTTAGGTTGTGTACATATGAATAGAGTTTCCTAAAGAAATTTAATAAGTGATGACTTCAGGAACATTGCCTTAAAAGAAATCTTGACTATTTATATCTGCTACACCAACTACTTATATAGAATCACATTGACTGGAATAGAGCATCAACTATAACTCATCCAAATTTGATTAATTATGGCCTTTATTTTGATTGCATGTAATCTACTTATTTTTTACTATTTTTTGTTGTCTAAAATTATGTCAGTATTAAAATTTTCAACAATTATAAAAATATAATAATTATAATTTAGTTCTATTTTTTCCATTGAATTTTTTTTGAAAAATGTTGAAATAAATGAAAGTAGCACAGTATTGAGATTTACCAAACATATTTTATCTTTCAAATAGATAGCTGATAAAACATTAATTTCTTTATGACATTGTTGATGGTGCTGGACATGACAACATTCAAGGGATCTCCCCAATATGAAGTCCCAACTAGATCTCACACCGTTTGGAGTAAGAGTCCCAGTAGTGGATGCTATTGTTATGTCTTGACTGCGAAAACGCACAGAGTGAAATATGGTGACTTTGGGTGAGAGCAAGTGTGTGACCCTGCGAAGAGTCAAAAGTGATGCATGAAGGTTCCAACACATAAAGGTAAAAGGAAGTACGCCCGTTGGAAGCCTGTAATAGTATGCAACTTGAAAGGAATACATGAACATAATGACATCACAATATAAGATGTAGAATATTACACAAGTTAAAGTGATGAATTAATACAACAACACACATTCAACAAGGTCCATACAAACTCAAATGAAATAGTTAATAAGCATAAGCATATGTTAAATAACATAGATTTCAAATGCAACAAGAATAGTCCTACTATATTCACAACATATGCATCAAAGTTTGTTGGATTTGATTTTATTATAAGCCAAACTTCCCTTCATATATACAACATTGATGAACCACTAGCCACAATAGTGGAACATTAAAGTCAAGAACACCTGCTCCACCAAAGAAGTATACTCGCTCTATGCTACGAAGAAGGCAAGGCTCTTCACAATTGTCCCAACCTCCTTCTAAGCCTAAGCCCAGAAAAAAGCTTGGCTACCACAAGATTGTTACATGAGTTATGAGGTTCTATTTATAATAAGAGGGGGTGACTCTTCAATTCCTCTTTGTGACCTTTTGACTAGCTTCATTACTCTTCACCTTCATTACAAATGAATCATTACATTACATCATGAATCTTCATATTCCAATATTGACACTTGGAATTTAACTTACAACATAATTACAATTAATATTTCATTTTACACTTGTACCCATATAAGACAAAATATGGTAGAGAAAACTTGATAACCTAACAAGACACAAGACTATGATGCTTGAGTTTTGGATAACTCCACCTCCGAAACCTCCACTTGTTTCTTCATATTGTTTCCAATCTTAGTAATGTGATATGATGTCACCAAATTTCATAATGATGTCTAGATGGAAGTACAATCTAGCCTCCATGGAATTCAATTATAATGTCTATTGTAGCTTTCATTGTTATTTTCTTCTTATTTTCAGTTTTACCACAAAAAGAAATAAAAATCAAAAGAAAAGAAAAATCAAACCATTGTTTAAAGGCCATGCAGGTTTAAGAGGTGTGGTCAAGTGATAGCTGGATGAGTATGATGAGGTGTGTTGCAAGAAAACAATAAGCCCGAATATTAATTAAGTCTCAACCCCTGCAATTGACCGTGATGTGAGCATGGCTGACCACAACGTGTGGCTTAGAATCATTTTGGGGGTTTGTTCTCAATCTAGTTCCCTTATATGCTTTACCCCGACAAAGTATAAAAGGAATGAAGTATTTTCTTTGATTGATGGGATGGCTTTGAATGTCAGTAATTGCGCAAGTTAGCTTGAATGAGTTTGTTTCAGAAATCCAATGCGATGGTATACTTGCGAGGTGATCTAGGCCATTTGATCAACAAGCTGCAGATCCAACGACAATCATGTGGTAACTTATCAAATGCGACGGTATATCAAATGTAGTTCAAGCTTACTGAAGTCTAGGCCAATATCAGTTGTCCATCCGAAAAGACGAGATCCAATGGATATCGGGTGAAGAAATGATCAGGTTTTAGTGTTAAAGTTGGACCCGATCAATTATTAATTGGTGATATATATTCCCCATCAGGTCCGTATGGGAGTCAATAGAGTGGTGAACAGGCGGATACGATAAGATTTATTTCAAACATGTTTAAAATATCGTGAGTTCGGAAGGATCATACTGTTAATTGAATAAATGATCGGATGGCTCACGGACAGCTAAGGTGGACCTGACAGGTTTATGAATCAAAATGTTAATTCTTTTCAGTTCCATGGAAAACTAATGTTTCACGTAAAATAGTTGATTCCATTATTTAAGCAAGACAATCAGAATTAGTAGTGGATGACTAAAATTTCAAACAAAGGTGATTGGTCGGGTTTTCTTGTGTTTTGGATAATCAAAACGCGCCTGATACATACGTAAGTCCAGGTTCACGCACAGAGTTTTGTCAAAGTTTATTATAATTGAAATGGTTTAATCATTATTAAAGCATCTACAGAGAAACTCATTAACCAAACAATAGAGCCGAAAAGCTAATAGATATCATTATTTTCTAACTTCTGTTACTTCCTGTTATTCTATGTTCTTTAGAATGAGGTGTCTTTTACCCTTTGCGTAACATTTTGTAATAATTTTTACTCTAGACAGTTAGGAAAATAATTAAGAAGTTTGACAGCTTTGGTGATCACCAACTGTCTTGTAATGTATAAAAGTAACTAAATTTAGAGAGAATGGGTTTGAATTTTGGAGAACCTGGAGATTAAGCTACTGAATTCTTGATACAACTGTTGATTAATGAAGAATCAGAAGTTTTCCATACGTTGTTGCATATGATTTTGTGTCTTCTCTGATTATGTGTCATCTTATGTTTTCTTCCTTTGAGTATAGTAATTGAAGTTGCAGGTCTTTATTTGCCTATGTAAATAAAGTCAATTTCCTTAAAGAGCACTCCTATGCCTGGATTTTCCATCTCTACATTTATTCTAAGTTACAGATAGTAGTTTCTGTATAAGATATCATATTATATATAACTTCTCCCAGTGCCACAGATAGTAGATCCTATGTTAAACAACATATTGGGTATGAATTATTCAATATTTATTCATTCATCATTTATATTCAACAATAAAATGGCATTCTGATGTTATCATGTCACCTAAGTATTGAGGATCAAGAATCGGATTTCCCAAGTCCTTCATTCGAGAACACAATATATAATTGAGTGACAAACAAGTGACAATAAAGTGACAATATTTGTAATCATTAATGTCTTAAGCACAATTAATATATAGCCAAGAAATTGGTCTCTTAAGTTAGAACATTAATTGGCACCATTGCCGGGGAGAGAATACAAGAGCGCGTTTCCCTAGGTTTTCAATATTTTCCTCTGGCTGTTCAATGAGGAGGAAATATTTCGTTGTTTTGAACAAAAGAAATAACTATGGCTCCAAGGAGACCCTATACAAGGTCAGATACCTCACAACAGAAAGTTCAAGCCCTTCCAGACCCTGAAAGGCTAGTTTCTAAGAGGGTTAGAAGGCCTAAAACTCCACTTACACCAAGTCCTACGGTGTCTGCACCAGGCAGCAGTTCATCACATCTTTCACATTCATCTTTTATTGACCAAGAGTTGCCTTTTACATCCAATTCATTTCAAGAGCCCATATGTCAAGAATAGTCTTTAGAATATATTTCTTTTTTAGTATCTGCTATAGTTATTCAACTTAAACCTATAACTGCGTTACCACCTTTGCACACTCCATTTACTCCTCAGCCAGTTTCCACATCTGCTGGTAATCAAGGTTTAGTAAATTTGGGAGCAAACATGGTAGATCCCACATTATTTATGAATATATATGCACCTCTTCAACTGCCATAACAGTTGAATCAAATGACACAAGAATACCTCAAGATTCTTCCTCACTTTACAGGGGAAGATTAAAAAGCAACGGAGAATCATGTATCAGTATTTTGTAACTTTGCAGAAAACATAAATCTTGAACATCTGGATGTTTTTCTAAGACTTTTTGTTTAATTCTTGGATGGAGAAGCAAGAAAATGGTTTAAAGGGCTTCCTAATAACTCTATTCCTTCTTGGGAAGAGATGGAGCGCCTATTCACCCAGAGATGGGGAGAAAAAAGAGAACATGGGTATTCATTAACAGAGTTTAATGTTATAAAGAAGAATTCTAATGAAACTGTAGTTGAATTTGTCAGAAGATTTAATAAATTGTACAATAGTCTTCCAGTGAAGATTAATCCCCTCCTACTAGTGCAAAAATAACTTTTGTAGGGACTTTTGAGTCAGATTTTCGATTTACATTGAGGGAGAGGAGGTCCCAAACCCATGGTCAAATCCAAATAGATGCATTAGAGATCGAAGAAAATATAGTGGCTGCAGGAAAAACACCAGAGACAACCTATCCAAGACAAGGGAAAGAAAAAGATAGAATCCTCTGAAAGTCAAACACTAGAGGATATGATTAATGTAATTAAAAATTTGTCAAATAAATAAATTAAATTAGAATCAGAGAGTAAGAGTTCTCAAAGACAAGTACATCAAAATAGAAATTTTAATCCTCAATATAGAAGACAACCTCTGCAAATTTTACAGAGGGAGATAAAAGATCAAGATCAAATTCAAGCAGCACTATATATATAGGTAGATCTTGATGGAGTACTAGGGCATCCCAAGGATCATGATGACCATATTTTCACATTGTATGCAGTAGATGAAGATGAAATAGGTATAGAGGGAGGAGACTATAGTGAAATAGATGTCATCTACGATGATAATTAAAGTGATGAATGTTGGAAGCGGTTTTCTGATTTTATCCAGGAAGAACTACGTAAAAAATATGACTTTAGATCAAGGAAAAGATCTATAAGTTAAGATGATGAAGGTGAGCAGCATATTCCAGCTCCCTTAAAAAAGGAAACTCCACAAAAGAAAGAATCATAGCCTGCTAAACAATTGAATAAATGAAAGTAGCAGCAGGATACAAGTAGAAAGACTCAAATGCTTCAAGGTGAGTCCTCTCAACACAAAGTTGAAAAATTCCTTTAAAAAAACTTGTTTCCATTCCATAAGAGATTTGATTCATGAAGAAAACTAAATATGAGAATGAAAAGTATACTAAAGAAAGCCATGTATTTAGTTTCACCAAAGAGTTAGAAAAGATTATAATTCAGGTACCCCTCACAGGGTTAGTCAAAACATTAGATTATCAAAGAGAAATTATAGAGTTTATCAATCCATCTCATAATGTGAATATAAATGACATTGTAAATTTGCAAGAAGATAAACCAGTAGTGGCTTTTGGTTCACATGTGGAGGAGGTAGATTCTTCAACACCTCCTTTCTACATTTCCTTATTGGTTTATGATTTACTCTTTCATAATTGTATGTTTGATTCACGAGCCTCACATAACCTTATGCCATTATAAGTGATGAAACATCTAAACTTACAAGTTACTAAACCTTACTGAGACTTGTATTCTTTCAATTCACATAAAGTCAAGTGTATGGGGGACATTACAGAGATGGTGGTGTCACTAGCCCAGATTCTAGCCAAAAGTTTGGTAATGGATGTAGTGGTAGCAGATGTCATTTTTAGGTTTGGAATGTTACTTTCTAGGTCATGGGGGGTGAAATTGGGTGGTTTTTCGAAACTAGATTTTTCTTATGTTGTCATACCAATTTTAGGTGGCGAAGAAAGGAGGATATACAAAGAAACAAGGTTTATTAGAACAATCACAGATGATGAAGAAAGTAATTTACCTATATATAACCAGGAGAAAGATGACTTTTCTTTCTTCATGTTGCATGACAATGCAGAATTGGCTGAGGATAATGATAGGAAACTTGCTTCAGCTTGTGTAAATGAAGAGCTGCAAACAGAAGGGGTGTGGAATTTCTTCTTTGGTGGAGGCTATGTAAAAGAAGGAACAGGTACTGGTTTCCTTTCATAGTATGAATAGATTCAATATCATAATATTTGAATTCAAAAGGATCCCAAGCTAGTCAAATTGTTCAAGGAAGTTTCATTAAATTATAAGGATAGATATGTTAAGTTTTAAGGGAAATACACTAATGTTCTGGCTTGGTCCTATGAGGATCTCGAAACATATGATGAAAACATGTTCAACAAACTTGGATTCCTTATTAAAGTCATAATAGACAATGCTCAAGTGTTCAGTGCAAGTAAGTTTGTTGCCTTTCTTCAAAAGTATAATGCTATGGCATCTCATTCAACTGCTTATCATCCACAAGGAAATGGATTCGTTGAATCCACTAACAAAACTTTGATGAGAATCCTTAAGAAGATTGTTGTAGATAATCTTGATGGTGAAACTCTACAATGACCTATCAATGGGTAGTACCTCAAGCATTACTTCTAGTTCTGAAGCATAAGCATCCTATCATTGTAGATACCGGAGTGAATTCAGTGTACAAATTCCATAGAATTTTAATTGGTTGTAATATATGACTCCATGCCCGAGGTGAAGGCAGTGATCTGTGGTTCTTAGTGATTCTGTGGAAAAATCACTATGCCCAAGTGGAGCTAGATGTTGTAGCTTTCATTGTTATTTTCTTCTTATTTTCAGTTTTATCACAAAAGGAAATAAAAATAAAAATCAAACCATTGTTTTGAGAGGTGTGGTCAAGTGATAGCTTGATGAGTATGATGAGGTGTGTTGCAGGAAACCAATAAGCCCGAAGGTTAATTAAGGCTCGACCCCCGCAGTTGACTGTGACGTGGGCATGGTCGACCACAACGTGTGGCATAGAATCATTACAAGGGTTCATTCTCAATGTAATTCCCTTATATGCTTTACCTCGGCAAAGTCTAAAAGAAATGAAGTATTTTTTTTTATCGACCGAATGGCTTTGAATGTAAGTAATTGCACAAGCTAGATTGAATGGGTTTGTTTCAGAAATCCAATGCGATGGTATACTCATGAGATGATCTAGGCCATTTGATCAACAAGCCACAGATCCAATGACAATCGGGTGATAACTTATTAGATGCGACGGTATATAAAATGTAGTTCAAGCTTACCAATGTCTAGGCCAATCTCAGCTGTCCATCCAAAAAGACAAGATCCAATGGATATAGGGTGAAGAAATGATTAGGTTTTAGTGGTAAATTTGGACCCTATCGATTATTAATTGGTGATATATATTTCCCATCAGGTCCATATGGGAGTCAATAGAGCGTTGAACAAGCGAATATGATAAGACTTATTTCAAATGGGTTTAAAATATTGTGAGTTCTGAAGGATCATACTGTTCATTTAATGAATGATCGGATGGATCACGCATAGCTAAGGTGAACCTGATGGGTTTATGAATCAAAATGTTAAGTCTTTTTAGTTCCATGGAAAACTAATGTTTCACGTAAAATAGCTGATTCCGTTGTTTAAGTGAGACAATCAGAATTAGTAGTGGATGACTAAAATTTCAAATAAAGGTGATTGGTCAGGTTTTCTTGTGTTTTGGCTAATCAAAACGCACCTGATACATATGTAAGCCCATGTTCACGCACGGAATTTTGTCAAAGTTTATTATAATTAAAATGGTTTAATCATTATTAAAGCATCTACAGAGAAACTCAGCAGCAAAACAACAAAGTTCAAAAGCTAACAATTATCATTATTTTCTATTTCCATTATTTCCTGTTATTCTATGTTCTTTAGAATGAGGTGTCTTTTACCCTCTATGTAATTTTTGTAATAATATTTACTCTAGACTGTTAGGAAAATAATTAAGCAGTTTGATAGTTTTGGTGATCACCAACTGTCTTGTAATGTATAAAAAGAACTAAATTTAGAGAGAAGGGGTTCGAATTTTGGAGAACTTGGAGATTAAGCTACTGAATTCCTGATACAACTATTGATTAATGAAGAATCAGAAGTTTTCCATACGTTGTTGGGTATAATTTTGTGTCTTATTTGATTATGTGTCATCTTATGTTTTCTTCCTTTTATTATAGTAATTGAAGCTACAGGTATTTATTTGCCTATGTAAATAAAGTTATATTTCTTAAAGAGTGCCCCTATACTTGAATTTTCCTTCTCTACAATTCTTCTAAGTTACAGATAGTAGCTTCTATTTAAAACAACATATTATATATAACTTCTCCCAGTGTCACAGATAGTAGATCCTGTGTTAAACAACACATTGTCTATGACTTATTCAATCTTTCTTCATTCATCATTTATATTCAAAAATCAAATGACATTCTGATGTTACCATGTCACCTAAGTATTGAGGATCAAGAACGATATTTCCCAGGTCCTTCATTTGAGAAACAATATATAATTGAGTGAGAAACAAGTAACAAACAAGTAACAATCTTTGTAATCATTAATGTCTTAAGCACAATTTCTATACATCTAGGAAATTGGTTTCTTAAGGTAAAACAATGTCTTTGAACCAGTTTCAAGTTCATTTTGAAGCATGAGAAACATTTTTTGACTTAGAAGGGACCATCGATTCAATTTGGCATGTTCTTTCCATTTAGCTCCAAGTCTTCCTTGGTGGAAATCTCTCTCAACTTCTCTAAGAAATATTTGATCTCCTGACAGATTTGGCTCCTAGGTTCGGCCTTGGTGAGTGAACTAAATGATGCGATCTGGTGTGTTTTCACAAAGACATCCAAACTATTGAACAATTTTACATATGAGGCCTGAATGCTACTGATAAATGAGGTGTGTTTCTTGTTGTTTTAAATCAACATCTGAAATCTCGCTTTCTCTATATCTACTTTATGGCTTCATTTTCTTCACTAAATCCAATAGTGCCCCTTTGTATTACATTTTCCACTCTTGCACATAAGTAATGGAAGCTTGTATGTTCTTGAGAGTTTTAACAAACTCTTTGGTTTGTTGTTATGGACCATGAAAATTGACAGCTGATTTATGTATGGTGACAAACCCCTCATAGATCTTATGCATTGTTTCTCCTAGTGTTGATACTTCAACAAGTATTACTTCTCTCATCTCCTCCAAGTAAACCTGTGTGGAAACTACATTCTATGATGTTGCACAAATTTGTTCTAACTCTTGCCTAGTAGCCTACAAGTTTTCTGCCAATTACTCATTCTCAGTAGTCAAATACTAAATGTTTGATCTTGTTGCTCTTGTAAAGGCCAAGTTTCCTTCGATAATGAAATTTGGATGCTTCTTGGTGTCTGCCACTATCACCCTTCCTCTAAAAAATGTAGGTGATACATGATCATCCCGAAAATGCTTTCTCTGTTCTTGTACAATCCTCTTGTGGAACTTATCAAGTGACAAATTGTACACATTCATCACTAGATCATCATCAAGTAGAAAAAAATTTCCTTGCACCCTCAGACTTGGCTCTGATACTAGAGGTGGTGGAGACTGATTGATGATCTGTCATGCGCTCAACATCTAATCAACATCTTGATTCTATGACTCTTGTTTTATCTCCATGTCTTTTACCTTAATCAAGTGATAAATTTGTTAAGCAAGCTCCTGATCCTGTACCTGTTCACCTTCCTCGTCAATTTTTGGTTGGTTCTATTCTTGCTCTTCAAACTATATTGACGTTGTTTCTTCTATCATTGGGCCTTGCCCTTATTCTTCCTCCTTCTTCTACTTCTCTTCTTATTCCTTCCTCCACAATGGTTTTTCTTCCTTCAGTTTTTGCTCTCTCTCCTACAACTTTGGTTCTACTTCCTACAAACTCAACTTTTCTCTCTTCCTTTTCTCTTCTCCCTATATCCTTTTCTTCCTATTTGCTTCTACTGCTAAATTTTCTTTCATAAGAATATGATTTTCTTTCATCTTGTTGATTTTTTCTCCCTCTGGATTGTCGACAATCTTCCTCTTTCCCTTGTCATGCATGAGAATGATGCCTTCTATTGTTGTTTCTTTCAGAATTATTATCATTTGTGGAGCAACCTGTAAATTACCTACTAAAATCACTGACTCATAAAGTATAGAGGAATTGTAGAAATTCCTCCACGGATCCTCCTCTAGCCAATGGAATGCCCCACTGATCCAAGAAAAATTAAACTCTCACAAACTGGTGTTTACAAATACCACTGGGATCATATGGATTAAAGTATCGAGTATCAAATGCAAAGCTCACTATTTCCTTTCCCTTGGAATACGTGAATTTCAAGTTCTTTATCTCATATAATCCAAATTGCAAAAGAAGATTGGGCCATGGTGCTTTCTTCTTCTTGTGAAAATTTGCTGACAACCTTGTGGCGAGATGATATGATACTTTTTTCATGAAAAACTTGTCGGTGGCATAAAAGGGTAAAAAATGTGGAGGCTTCTCTCCATAACACTCAAAGGAAAGTTCCAGTCAGTGAGGCATACCAAGCTATGATGTTTGTTATCACCTCCATTGCTCCTTGCGACATATAAGGTGGATCTTCTTCAAATATGAGCTTGTAAATCAGGATGATGAAGTGGTATGTTATTTGTTCCATTAATCCTTGATGATTACAATCTAAAAACGACCTACATTACATATGCATGGAAAATTCTTATGGTGTCCATGTCTAGTTCATGCCTAGGAACTATTGTGTTACAAAAATTGCATCCAATAAATATGTAGACATATAGAACCTTGTTTGCTCACCATCGAGAGGACTCTAGGATTGTGCTACATGGGCTCTCATTTTTTGGGCCAACAAATTTAACCAGTTGAACGGCTTCACCTCAATCACAACCTAGTTCAATAAGACTACCCACCCTTTAGGAAAGGTATTCATGCTCTACTGACCATGTATCCTGCATGCTAAGATAACCAAGAGTTGGGAGGCCTTCATGAGGGATTTTGTCTTGTATACATGGGTTGGTGTCATTGAAAGTTTGATGGCTCTTTCACCCACCATTTGACAATGTCTCATGTATTTACATAGCTATAGTTGCCATATAACAATGAGTCCATGAGCTTCACTAGCCTATAATATTTTTCCAGAAGGGTAGCAAGATTATATCCGTTGACACTGTTCAATGTCATGGTCTTCCATTCAGTGTTTGATACAATCCATCTAATGACATCTGCACATGGGAAGGTTGGATATATGAATGCATCCTTGTGTAGTCCCTGACTTCCAGATACTGAGATAAACCTATCAGTCCTATAGATTTGCCTCAAGCCTCTTCATTGAAATAACTTCATTAATTTGGTTCTATGTTAGTGTTGACCCATTTTCTATAAACAAATGAGTGTCTACATACACTGACATGTCTACTGGTGTTTTCTCAACTGATTCCCCAATATGGCTCTCAATGGTGACTTTTGAAGCAACCCTCTTTGGTGCCATGGTAATAATGAGTACTGGAGAGAAGTGCCCAACAACTGTGGTACTTGTGGGACATAAAAGACACTCATGGAAAGAAAATAACTATCTTAAGAAAATCTACCTACAAGGTAGGGTCAATTAGTAAAGCAGGCATCTGATGGGAAGGATTGTGTAATTTTCAATGGAAAGAGGGACTGGATTCCTATGGAAACTATGCATTGCACAGTCCCAGGAGTAAAGGATGAAGCTTGAGGCTTGGGGTTGCACAACCCGTAGTCCCAACCTGGGTAGAGATTGGGAGAGACAGTTGATTACACAGTCTCAATGGTCAAGGTGACAAGCTGAACCTTAGAATTGTGCAGTGCATGGTTGGATCCAGCTTGTACTGTGCACTTTTTAATACCAGAGGCCAAGATTGTGGCTTGAGCCTTAGGATTACGCAATGCCTATCTAGGAAATGAAATATCTAGCTAAAGAAAGTGCATATTTTCCCAATGGAAGTATGAAAAATGAGCAAAACCTTGCCATGTTAATAATTTGAACATTGGAATTATGCAGTGCATGGTTGGAGCCAACTTATACTATGCACTTTTTAGTAGCATAGGCCAAGATTTTAGCTTGAACCTTAGGATTTTGCAATGCCCAGCTGGGCAAGGAAATATCTAGCTAAAGAAAGTGCATATTTACCCAATGTAAGCATGAAAAATGTGCAAAGTTGTGTGATGATGTGAAGTTGAGTGCAAAATAAAATAAGTATAAGTACATCCACATATATCAAGTGAAACAACTGATCAAATGGAAGGAAAATCAAGTATGTGAGGAGAGTCACCGGAACGACCACCATTGGTGGAAAATAGGAAAACCCATGCAACACTTCTTAAAGGAAAAAAAAAAAAATTCTACGAGTTTGAATAAGTTGAAATGCCAACAATTATGAAGAGAAATAAGTAAAACAACACTCACACAAGTGAAATGACAAAATATGACAGAAAAAGTGGTAAATGACAACACAAGCGAAACTCAACTAGAATAGAGATGATGAAAAAATTGAAGGCTCCTTTATCTCATCAATAATGTTAGAGCTCCAATATTTTTTGTTTCGATTCCTCAACTTGTCTGAGAAAAATATCTGATTTGCATTGTTCCAGAAAGGAGGATTCTAGTTTGGAGAATGCGTAGAAGCATGTTGAATTGATAGGATGTTCCAGGGAGATTAATTGATTGTCAATTTCAATAAGTTCCTTAACCAAGTCCTTTGTTTTATTTAGAGCCCATCTGCAAACCTTGAATTTAAGAGCCCACAATTTGTTAGATAATTGATCCATTTTCAGAGAATCATCACTCCCAAATGGCTCGATCCTGAAATTCCGAAAGAAGTTGATGAAGTCTAGTTCCTTCAGCCATAAGTGATTGAATTTAAATGGGAAGGTTGTCATTGGGAGTGTGCCAGACCAACCAAGGAAAAATGGAAAGTGATTAGAGATGTGAGATGGCAGAGTCCAAGATTTTATGTCCTTGACGTGAATGGAAGTAGCCTCCTATACAAAGAAGTGATATAATCACTTCGAAATGCCAAGACTACCACATCTTCCATTTTTCCAAGTAGGGCCAATGGAGTCTAGAGTGATGTCCCAAAGATTTTTTTGCTGAAATAATTCTCAGAAGAATCTATCTAATGGATCAGGTTGGCCATGTGAACCCCAAATCTCAGAAGATTCCAGGGTGAGATTAAAATCCCCTTCTAAAATCAGTGATTCAAGCTCGAGAATACCATTGTTGTCTACCCTTTTACAAAATGATTTTCTGTTATGGTAATGAGAATATATATTGATGATTCTGAGTATGGAATTAGATCCCCGTTGTCCCTTGTTCAATAATAAGCCAACGTACATTTTGTATACTTTTAGGTTGAATTTGTCTAGATTCCACATTGTTGTCGGCCCTCCTGATATTCCATTGGCTAAGTTAGGTAGATTTGTAGCAAGAAACCCCCAGTCTACTAATGAGCACTAGTATTTCAGCCAAAATGCTGCAACTCCTGGAGCTACCAACTTTACTTTATCAACCTAGGGTTGGTACAAACTTGGAGGTAATAGTGTTGTATACATAAGTAAAATTGATGGTTCTGCCTTTTGTCACTATTCAGGTGGCGAGAGACCACTAGTGTTTTCAAGCTAGACTTCTACGGATTCAAAAGAAGCTTGATTGTTGGTGAAAGAAAGAGAAATCTACTCTAGGAGAAAGCTTTTCTATTGCAAATAAAGAAAATGTCTAAAATCCTATGCTAAAAACACACCATTGTCTAACTAAATGTTGAGAAACTATGCTTTACAAGAATTCCAAGCTAACATGTATGAAATTCTACTATCTAAAGCATGGAAATTCAAGACATAAAACATCACAATTATGCATGTAAAGGGCTGAAATAAATCTATTTTGTTCTTTTTATTCTTTTTCTAGAAGATCAAGTGTAAACCCTCATCTCTTTGGGTGATGTGGCAGGTGGTTTAGTGATGCTGGTGGATGGTTGGGAGGTTTAGGAGATGGTTGGAATGTTTTGGAGACCCTTGGGTGACTTGGCATTGGTTCCTAAAGGTTTTCCCTCATTTTGCCTCAAAACAGGCCACTACAAGAAAACTTGGAAGATGTACTAGAAATGTACAAGATTCCTTGTATTTCTATAGGATACAACAGAGAGAAAAAAGATGGTTGCTGGAGGTGGTGGAAGGCTTCTTAAAGGTGGTGGATGGGTGGAATGGAGTGAGAAAATTTGTAGGATCACTCAGAACTCAAAACCAATGTTAGGAGATGGTTGGTTTCACTCAACATGCTTGGAGGAATTTTTATGTAAAATGATGGGATTGAAGAAGATATTGGTGAAAGCAAGGAAATATTATGGATGGATGAATTTGGAAGGTGGTTACCTGCTATGGGATCTCTTTATATTTCTAAAGCATCTACTCTGCATCAAACATTTATAATTTCCAAAATGTCATGTAAACAAGAAGAATTCTAACAAGATAGAAAAGCATAATTTAATGAACTAGCTATCTACTTCATGCATGAGGAAAAGTGCTCAATAAAATGGAATCATGGATGAGATCTACTATAATACTGAAGATGGAAGAGATGGTAGTTAAATCCTACACTTGGAAAAATTATCAAATGCTAGTTCAAGTACAATAACCTCTAAATCTTATGAGAAAATGGAAATATGTCTTTTTGGAGCCGCATAAGGGTCTTTTCCTCAAATCATGATCGCTGACGGAAGAGGTGAGTCCAAGACACCGAATGATAAATTTTTGGTGCTCCTCTTATCCCTTCTAACTTGCTGATGAAGTAAAGCACAAATGGAAGCAAACGAATAAACAGATAATCAAATCTACATTACTTGCAATGAAATACTTCTAAAGACAATTTAACCATGAATCTATTAAGCTAAGCCAAGCATATAGATACAAGAAGAGGAGCCTTTGATGCTAGGTTTGGGCCCTTACCCAAGAGCTTTAGGCCTCTAACATAACTCAATGCTAGATCAAGAAAAATCTCATTTTAATTATGAATACAAAAATTACATCAATGTCTTCCACAAGTATGCAACTTGAAAATAACTAGTGTTTTTACAACAAAAATTCAAAATCTAATGAGGCTCTAGGACTTCCTTAGGTAGGCTTGGCTCCCAAACTCGAGATGAACTAACTCTTTGTCTATCACTTGCTCAGCTTCTTTTTTATCTTCATGACTTGGCCGATTGCATTCTGAGCTGGTGTGATTAGTGGAGGTATATTCGAGTGAGGGAGGAGTAAATGAGGAGGATTTACCTCCTAAAATCTCTATCTCTTTTCCCATTTGAGTTTCAAACCTTAGTCTTCTCAAAATTCCTTTATTTTCTCTTCCAAACCTGCATTCAATGCATATTAATCCACCAGGCATAATATTTCACTTAAACTCATCTCATTAAACAAAATATAATCAAAAGATGTAGTAAATTGTGAGAAGAGTCGATTTGACTAGCGAGGAGGTGAATTAAGGCCCATATAATTACCCAATGATAAGGATCATCATCACTCCCTACTGAAATAGTTGCTCATCCTCTCATCAACTTAATCAATATCTATGTATTTCATAGCTCTAGTGGCCTCCCTAACATCCCATGCTTCTGTTGTGGCTTCCTCTTCTTGTGCATAGAATCCTACCTTCTTTTTTACCTCCTCCCACTTATTTCTTTCTTCTTCTTCCTTCCTTCCTTCTAACATCCCCAAGAGCAATGGTGGACTGAGTCTGAAGCCAATCCAATTGAATTTGAGCCTTTGGATGGATTGCTTGTACATGGGTGTCATGTTCAGTGCTTCTCTCATCCTTTGAGGAGAGTGGTACTCTCTGGTATTAAAATGGTATGGCAAAGTATTCCATTTCATTAGGCAAGCTCGCATGCTGTCATCCCCTAACAAATTGAACATTTCCTCAAAATGCCTAATGGCTTGCTAGACTTGGGAAGAAAGATACATGTGTGCAAGTTGAGGACCATTTGCAATTAAATTATGTGTGCTAATGAAAACCATTGGATTGGACTACTCAAGTATGATCATAAGAGGCTTTGTTTGTTCCCTTGCCAATATCCTCTTCATTTATGTAGCCCTTGCTTCCTCATGGTTCATCCATGATGCCAAATACATCAACTATAAATCCCTTAGATCTGCATTAGGGCCCCATAGATTCATATCTATGAAAGCCCTATTATGGAAGTAGAACTCAGACATCTTAGCCCTATCCTCTAATGTACTTTGATCACAAAGATCAATGAACTATCGATAATCCTACAATGACATGGTGCCTCTCTGTGCTAGGGTCTTGATTTGGAACTACAACAACTGTTCCTTAAGGTACAATGCATAGGACTTAGCTGGCATCCTGCACTGGATTGCTTCCAAAGATAGACTGGCCATGGATGCCAATTGATTCTCTCTTTCTTATAGCTATCCTTTCAACCATTCTTTTCCTTCCTCCAACGGTGTCTTTGTGATGGCCTCTCCATCCTTCAAGCTAATTAGTTCCCTTCCCATATCTTTGAGCTTCTCCTCCATGTGACCAATTTCCTCCACTCCCTTTGACTTGGCAATCTGCATCCATCTATGAGTTATGTCTCTTTCTTTCTTAAGCTTGAAGAAAAATTGAATGGAAAATTTTTGTGGAATGACCCTGCCCCCCTCAATAAATCTATAGTTGGATTCAAGGTTAGGTTGAGGACTAGGTTCCCTTAGCTCTGGGTCCTCTCTCTTTGTTTCTGGCTTCTTACTTCTATCGTCATCAAATTTTTGAGTTTCCTATAGGTTTAGTAGAGTTCGTTGTAAGACTCCCTCTGCTTCTTGTAGGTCCTACTGTGTATCCTGTAGGATATTTTTTCCTTTGGATGAGGTAGACCTGGTTACAATACTTCTCACATAGGTAATATGAGACTTAGGGAACGTTTTTGCTGAGTATAATTCTTCTTGATTTTTATAGGAGGGGCCATTTTCTCCTATTGTTTAGGTGAGTCCTCAATAACAATGGGAACCTTGGTTGGAGTTGGGGTTTTCCCTACCTTATTCTTATACTTTTCATTATTCTAAAGTATAAGGGGGTTTTCCTCTGTCTTTTTCTTTTTTGTTTGATAAGGGTGCTAAGGGTAGTGAGGGAAACTATTGCCTCTCTCTCATTGGGTTCTGGAGACACCCTAGGTGAATCCTCCTTGTCTTCTTCCCCATATTTTCCATTGCCCTTTTTACCTGTGCCTTTCCCTTCTTCTTCTCCCTCTATATCCTCATCTTGTTTACTAGTTTCCTCCTTGAAATCTTCCTTTGTTTCTTCATCACCTTCTTTCTCTTTCTCTTCCCCTTCATCCTTATCTATCTCCTCTTCGTCCCTCTCTGCTTCTTCTCCATCTGTTTCTGTCCCTTCTTCATCCTTTTCACTAATAGTAGGGCTAATATCATATGTGAGGGTTTTCATATCCACATCTATTTGCATGTCTCTGAAATATCCCATTGGATAGGAATTCTGAGGTTTTGGAGGGAATCTTCTATGATGATTCTAATTAACCCATGGTGGGCTAAATGTTGGGGGTTCCCCTCTTTCACCTTTATGCTTGTATCTATCAGTGATTGTAGAAGGAAGTATGTTATGATGAGCCTACGGTGTGGAGGTGTTTTTGCTCCAAATCTTAATTCTTCAAGAAGCCTAAAGTGATAACCATAAACCACAGTATCCCCACCTTCACATGATATGTATTTTATGAGGTGGTAGCCTACCTCATTCTAGGGGTATGGTAGGATTGTTCTCCATACTCCATTCTTGTCCTCAATGGGCTCCTCTCCCTCTAAAAAGAATTTCTCTTGACAGTTTGGCTATCTCCCTTGTCTTTCTTTTTCCAAGGCACTCATAGGGTAAGTGTGGTAATTTTGATTATGATTTTAGTGGTGAGCTATATGGGGAGGCCTATCACCACAACAATGGTATGGGTTATGGTTAGTGGAATGAGGGAGAGAGAAAAATTTTAGGCCACTTCATCATCATACCCCCTCAATTTCTCAAAATACCCCATCCAATTATGCCTCGTGAGGATTTCTAACATTGGAGGGTGTTGGTGAATCCTCATAGTTTTAATGGGCTCCCTTCTACTAAACCCCACTATCATTTTGTTTGGTGAGTTTTGAGGAGCAGTGATGGTTGAAACAAATTTTAATGTAAGAGAAAATGTGACCGAAATACATGAGGAGACAATTCCTTTACGCAACTATCAAGTTCACTCAAACTAGGAGATTTTTCTATTTTATTCACTTGGAAAAATGGAAGGAAATGTAGATCCTACCTCCTCATGGTGTTTGTTGTAGCCAACCACTATTGTTTCCCTTCCGAAACTACTTTCAAGCAATCCTGTAGACTGTCTTACTATATCCTATAGGATTCCTGTGTAATCCTGTAGGAAGTCTTGTGTGATCTTGTAGGAAGTCCTGCGTAGGATAAAAATGAAATTTTTATCTTCTGTAGGATTCTTGGGGATGAGAGCGATTTTTCAAGAGTGATCCTTGAGGAGATGAATGCATGGGTGCATGGGGATCAATGATTATTTCCTCTTATGGTCGAGTTGAGTGAGGTGGTGTGCTGGTAGCCAAGGTACGATTTTTCTATTTTTGCATTGTTGGTCCCCACTACCACTTCATCATTCCCCTCTCCTCATAATCAAATCCCACTTTGGGCATCCTTATCCTTAACTGCCTTCATCCTCCTCCTCTTTTTTCCTTACTTGGCTGCTACCACATGTGGGAGGATCAATTTTTTTGTCTTTGTCGAATGAATGAAGGTGGCCAAGTTAACTTTCCACCTTTTTCTTACAAAACAACTCGCTCACAACCTTTACATATTTTGACTACATAATGCAAATGAGAGAGTGAAGTGATCTACTTACCTGTGGTGCTAATACCTTGTTGCAGTTTGTTGAAGACACGAGGTGCTCGTTGTGTGTTGGCTATATGTTATTTTTTCGTTCCCTTTTTATTTCACTCTGATGATTCCCTTGATGTGAAGGTACCTAGTGTTGAAGATGATGGTGGTGTTGCTACTCTGGAGCTTCTCCTGCCCTTGGATCTTCATGTTGGAAGCTTGCTCCTACTCATGATTTTTATTCTGTGGGATAGGCTGCTACAGGTTTTCCTAGAGGATGTCCTATAGCTACTTCTCCCTCATAGTTTTTAATCATTTCTTCTCTTGGGAATTTGAGGATGATGACATGGATAGATAGGAGGTCTAGGAGTGTGAATAATGAGAAGTACACTCAAGTGGTATTCCCTTCTACTCCCTATTTCATTTTCCTCTGTGTTTTCTTTTGAAGAATGTGAATTCTTTTTTAAAATTGATTTTTATTTATGATGGATGTAGGGGTCATCATGGTGGAGAGAGGTATCGTAGTGAAGTTATGATGTACCTTTCTTTTTTTTTACACGAGAAGGTAATTTCCTTTCCCTAGGGTTACTCATTTTAGGATTTCGAAGCTACTGTAATTCCTACAAGATCATCCTATAGGATTTCAAGGGATCCTATAGGTTTATCGGGAATCCTATAGAAAAAATAGTACCCTTGCAAACCGAGGCAAATGAGTGAAGAAATGAAAGGAATGGTGGAATGATGATAGATAATGGATGGAGAAACAAAAATATGAGTGGAATAGGTCCCATTTTAATCTCCTGTTCTCTCTCACCATCCTCTTACTATCCTGAAAACAATTTTTCATGATTTTTTTTCTCTTCTCTTTTTCATTTATTTTTAAACAACTAGCCTGCCTCCAAGAGGTTTTCATTCTAAGTGCTTTCCCTAGGCGCCTCAAGAGAAGTTTTCTCCCAAAGATAATTTTATTCCTCATTTTCCTTTTTCCTTTCTTTTGACACCGTTGGGTCGCCCCGAGAGGTTTTTAGCCCAATAGTGGGACGCATGCACCTCATGGAGGTTTTCACCTGAGTCCTTATGTTTCCTTTTTCTTTTCTTAGTGACTTGATGAGGCAGGAGTTGAAACTTTCTCCACCACCATCATTGTTTTATTGATACTATCAATGAACTCTTGCTTTGACAATGGCCTCTTGTAAACTTTCAGTTTGTGCCCATTAACAAGTAAAGGAATGGCCTCTGCATCTATGGTTCTGATCTGGACTGAACCATTATCATGTCATCTCTCTATAACATAAGGCCCTAACCATCTTGTCCTTAAAACTTCACTTAAATTATTTATATCTAGAATCATATAACAAAGCCCAATCACCTTCTTGAAATTACTTATCCTTGATGTTATTACATGCAAGATCTTCCTTTGAAGTTGGGTTACCTCTGTGTGTAGGAGGGCTTGCATTCTGAACTCATCTATACCATTCAACTGAAGCAACCTCTCTTCTTTCGCATTGCTGAGATCTATATCAATTTGGGTTGCCATCCTCAATGTGTTATACTCAAATTTAATGAACAGTAGGGCCTTTTTCCTATAGATCAACTCATAGGGTGTGAATCTAGTGGTGGTTTTCTAGGTGGTATTATAGGTCCAGGTGACCTCAACTAGTCTATCTACCCAATATTTCTTGCTACTGCTAACCACTTTGGTCAAGATGTCCTCCAACGCTCTGTTGGTTACCACCACTTGCCCGTTATCTTGTGGGTGATAGGGAGTTGAGGTCCTATTCTTGATCTTGCGCTCGCTGATCAAGTCTTCAATCATGTTGGAGGAAAACCGATTGCCTTGATCAATGACCAGTTCTCTAAGGTACCCAAATTTGTAAAATACATTCTCCCTTAAGAACTCAACCACCTTCTCGTCTATTTCTACCTTAACTGCCTTTTTTTCAGCCCACATAGTCAGATAGTCAGTGCACACAATGATATACTGCTTTTTCTTGGAAGGAGGGTCAATAGGTCGAATGAAGTCCATGCCCCACTTGTCAAATGGCTCAAAAGTGACATGAGGTTGCAGAGCCATTTCATCTCTTGTAGTAGGATTTCCCATCCTTCGGCACTGATCACAACATCCTAATGAAGAATAATACCTAGCTTGTAACACTTTAAATGTTGTACTCTTTGCTGCAAAGTGACCTCCGTAAGGCCCATGATGATAGGTCACAAGGATGTCAAACATTTCCTCCTCCTTAACACATCTTCTAAGAATATGATCTGGGCCAAGTTTGAACAAGTTGCCCCCAATCGAGGTGGAGGGGGTGCTCTTCCTCACAATCTTGATTTTCTATTTGGAGGACAGATTCAGTGGGAACTGTGAAGATACAAAATAGTTTTCTATGTTAGCAAACCATGGAGAGAGAACTAGAATGGAAAATAAGTGCTCTTCTGGTAGTTGATCATCAACCATTCCCTCTTCACATATAGGCAAATTTAATCTGGACAAAAATTTTACAACAACATTTTCCTTGCCAGGATTATCAACAAGAGTCAGATCAAACTATTGTAATAAAAGTAACCACTTAATAATTTGGGCTTTCACATCAGGTTTGTTCATTAACTATTTGATTTCATCATGGTTAGTATGTACGAATGTTGAATAGCCTGTAATATAATGCCTAAATGTGTTCAATGAATGCACAATAGCTAGGAGCTCCTTTTCGGTCACTGCGTAGTTCAGTTTGGCCTTGGACAGATTCTTACTAATAAAGTAAATGGCATGAGGCAATTTCTCATCTATCTAGACAATAGTTGTTCCTATGGCTTTTTGTGAGGCATCAACATGAATATGAAAAGGAAGGGCCCAATTTGGGCCTCGGAGAATCAATGCAGTGGTTAACGTGTCCTTCAGGGTGTCCAGGGCCTCTTGATAGCTTTTTGACCATACAAACTCAAAGTCTTTGGCCAACAAGACAAATAAAGGAGAAGCCAACTTGATGAAGTATTTTATAAACCTTCAGTAGTATCCAGCTAACCCTAGGAAACTTCTGACATACCTTTGCTTTTGTGGAGGTGGGACTCTTTGCATGATATCTATTTTGTTTGGGTCCACTTGCCGAGATATTGAATGACCTAGCATAGTCCCTGCAGTCACCAAGAATTCACATT
Source organism: Pinus tabuliformis (assembly GCA_031772625.1). Lineage (NCBI taxonomy): Eukaryota > Viridiplantae > Streptophyta > Pinopsida > Pinales > Pinaceae > Pinus > Pinus tabuliformis. The sequence goes on from CM062811.1 coordinate 741,333,210, forward strand.
TCTTAGGACTGAGAGACAGGTTCATTTCAATGCATTTGTGCATATTCTTACCTAAGTTGGATAAAGCCTCCTCAAAATCACCTCGATAAGGTGTGAAATCATCCATATAGATTTTTACCGCATCATGGATTAACTCGGAAAAGATACTCAGGACTGCTCTCTAAAAAGTGGTAGGATCATTGCATAGGCCAAAAGGAAGGACCCTATAGGATAAAGTACTCTAAGGAAAAGTGAAGGTGATTTTATCTGGATCTTTCACGCTGATCTAGATTTGATTGTACCCGTTGAATCCATATAGGAAAGAGAAAAACTTTTTCCCTGCCAAGCCATCTAGCACTTGGTCGATGAAAGGTAGAGGGAAATGGTCCTTCTTTGTGGCTTTGTTTAACTCCCTATAATCAACACAAATCCTCCACTTACCATTTTTCATTGGAACCAACACCAAAGGAGAGACCCACTCACTATATCAGATAGGGTAAATGAATCTTGCATCTAGCAGTTTTTGCAGTTCTTCTTTGACTATATATTTAAGGGCTCAATTCATCCACCTTTGGCATTGTCGGATTGGCTTGAAATCTTCCTTGATATAAATATGGTGAGTACACAATGAGGGGTGCACTCCCTTCATTTCTTGGTAACTCCAATAAAGGGCATCTAGATGTTCCTTTAGCATGTTGCACGACTTTTCTTCTTGGAGAACATAAAGAGATGGATTGATTTTCAAAGTTCTCTTGGGGCCGAATTCTATGTTTTTGAAATGGATAGCGTTGGGGTCAACTAAGCATAGATCAATTTGATGGTTGTTTTGGGTTTCCTCTACTACTTCTTCTAAGGACAATGTACTAGGAGTTGGACTTTGGATTATGCTATCGATTAAATCATCTTCGTCCTGCTATTCCCCTCCCATGGTTGCTTCTAAAGTATAGAGTTGGGTAAACTAAACTTGATCTTCCTCCTCATTTTCCAACCACAAAGGTAAGTCGTGTTCTATAGATGGGTGACCAGGAGGGTATAGGACTAATTTCTTGGACATATGCACATTCTTGATGACCATATTTCGAGCTCTGCCCCTAATGCAAGAATCAGTAGTGGCTAACCAGGGACGCCTGAGGATGAGAGGGTAACCAGTAAGCTTAGAATTATGTTGGAGAACTTGGAAATTTGTAGGGCATTCCAAAGAATCAATGGAGACCATCACATCCTACAAAATCTCCTCAGGGGTCACTGTGTAGTGGTCTGCAAGTTGCACAACTATTGTGGTCTTCCTTAATGAACCTTGGAGGTTGAACTTGACCATGGTGTCCTTGGTCATCACATTAATGGTAGCCCGAAGATCGATTAAAGTGTGTGGGACAATGGTGCCATTGATGTGCACATCTACTACAGGGTTTCTAGGTTCCAAATAGTTTGGATAGATTACCTACCCCAACATTAAGTCGAATAGTCGTCCACTGACATTAATGATAGGAAAATCTCTTCTTCGGTTCCCTGGATGCTTGAAGCACTTATCCTTAATAAATTTGTTATAAATAGTTACATCCTTAATAGCTTGGAGAAGTGGAATTTTGACACATAGGTTTTTCAATTCTCCCAGAAGTTTGGTCTCTTCTGGGGTAGGCTAGAGTGTTTGGGTTAATCTCTTAGGAAAGGGTGGTGGATTAACTTTAGGCATGCTTTCCTCTCTTTCGTCTTAAACCTCCCTAGGTGGAGGTAGAGGTTGGTTGTTCGATATTACTCTCCCAAATCTCAGGTTGATTTCCTGAATCTCCATAGCATAAGCTGGATATGATGTCTCTCCACTGTATACTTGGTGTGCATGTCTGTTGTTTGTGTTTGAGTTCAGATTTGGCTGGGTAAGATTATGGAATTATTTAGGTGGAGAAGAGTGTAAAAGTTGTGGTTGGGCAGGTGGTGAAGGAAATAAAGTTGGAACATTGTTGTATTGGGGCCTCCACCCTTGGTGCGGTGCATTCCACTGATTTTGTGGTGGAGCATATGGTTGAAATGACTGGCTGGCTAGCTAGGAATGATACTGAGGTGCAAAGGAACAAGGAGGAGGTGTAGACCAGGAAGGATGAGAATGGGGGGCCTAAGGAGGTATGAATGTGGTCTAGTTGGGTTTTTAATATGCATGGGGTGACCCTTGCATGCCCTGCTGGTATGGCCTAGGCCCATGAGGTCTCATTTGGTTTATATAATAGTGCTGCTTAGTGACCCCTTTAGCTCTTTCATATACACCTTTGAGTCTAGGTAATGAGGGGCATTTGTATGTGGAGTGGTTTTCTTCACATACTGAGAAAATTTCAATGGAATTGAATTGACATTCATTCCTAGGGTGCCTCCTAGTGCATCTAGGACAAAAAATGGCCAAGCATATCTCGGTTTCCTCCTGCTTTCTCTTAGTATGCATAGTGTCCATCTGTAGGGCAAGGGTTTGCAGCATCTCAATTTTGAAATCGTCGAACATATTTCCAATTTCACCCTTGATGGATGAATTGTAACGGGATGGACTAACCATAGGTTGACTACCCTTACCCTTTTTCTTGGCTACCCTAGGATGGTTTCTAAAGACAGTCTTGATATCCTCATAGGGTAACTAGTAGATATATCCCCCACTAACAAGTGTAGGTTATCAATAAGGTCTTCCCTTACTCCTCTAAGAAGGACCAACTTCAGCGACTCAGGGTCAAGTGTGCACCTGGCCCTTTTGTACCTAAGGTGGAATCTTTCTTCATAATCCTCTAGGGATTCATCATTGCCTAAGGTCATCCTAAAAATTTCCTCTTTAGTGTATTTATACCTACAGTAGTCCTGATACTTGTTGTTGAAGGCTTACTACATCTCAACCCAAGTTGTGATGCTATCTCTAGGTAAACCAATGAACCAGCGCAAAGCTACATCCTTGAGAGTGGATGGAAATAGTTTCAACTTTTGCTCATCGTTTGTATAGTAATAGGTTCAACATATGACAAGAAACTAAAATAAGAAAGTGTCTAGGTATTTTGTGGTCAAGCCATGGAAATGAGGAAGGGCAGAAGGGCTTATATTTTTCATCTTAGTATCCCCATTGGTTTCCTTGATGGGGAAGGCACCCTCAACTCTTTCTCTATTTCCTCTATCATTTATGTTTTCAGGCATAAGTTCAGTAGGAATGGGTTCTCATTCTTCTTCTTCCCCTGTAGGTTCTTCAAATATGTTTGGTTGCCCACCTAAGGGTTCCTCCAGTTCACAACAACCGAGGAAGAGGGAAGGTTGGTTGTTTGAAGAAGTGGGGGTATTTGGCAAAAATTTCCCTAAGTTATCCATACTCCTACGAGGCATAAAAATAAATGTTTTCGTTCGGTTTTTTTTTTTGGCAACTTTGAAAGTAATTTCAAATTGAATGAAAACTACTAACTGAATGAAAAATTAACTACTTGATTCGGCAATTTTATAGTTCTTCTTTGCTACATTCCATCTTGCAGTTGTCACTGCTATCCTTTATTCGGAAATTTTTCGTCCCAATAACTTTTGCGAAATGTTTCCTGATACTACTCTAGACCCTCCCATCCTAGCCTGAGTTATTCTATGCATAATTTGAGTGTCGTGTCCTCCCTCCCAGTCACTTAGACCCGAAACTAAAAGCAATGCATCATGCTATACTGGGAGATTTTTGGATTTGATTTAGTCTAATCATGATTGAATTGCATGAACAGGTACATGGGTGGAACCAGTGTGATGATGAACAGAATGAATAAGGAGCACATGCTAGAAGACTTTCCCGTAGCTAATTGAACGTACAAAGCACATTCAGCATCAAGTGAAAGCGATACATGCATTGAACCATCAAGAAAATACCAATACCATCAGAGAACCCACCACACTTTGCCATGCAAAGGTGAAGACACAACACACCGAGAGCACACCCATCACTCAATAGATAACAACTTGACATGGACACCATAGTCAGCCAGTACATGTCAACAGTGTCATGTTAATTCAAGGCATTAGTTGTCTCAGCAAGATCATTACTATGGAACATACTTGTTGTAATCAAATGTAATATAATGTGAAAGTCCAAGAGATAGACATATGAAGTTGAAGATTCACATTGGTTGAAAATTCATAGGAAGTTGAACCATCATGAGGGAAGTCCAAGGGTCATAATGTTCAAGCATCACCCTTGGCTATATATACCCCCTCATTATATGAGAACAAGACTTTTCACCTTGGCTCCTCCCACATAGCCTAGAGAGATTGTAGTCTGTTCTTTGAGGAGCGAGTAGTGGTTCCAATATCCCACTATTGGGACTAGAGATTTATGGTGTACAAATGTGTCTTGGAACTTTTCTTAATTCGGAAGCCTGTCTTAGGCCAAGATATTTTCATGCATGTTTTTTATTTGTTTGTAAGACTATTCTTTAAACATTTGTAATGCATGTTTTCTTAACTATTACTAATATAGTTTAAATACTTCGGTTATTTTATAACTTACATTGTTGAAGATGTGTTGTGTTGTTTTTCACTATTGTCTTGCCCTTGTGGACTACTCACCAAAAATTCAATAGACCATTCTTGTTTTCCTTGGTTATAATGACTGTCACCCTTGTGTGGACTACTTCGCTAGATAATGTATGTGTTTTCCCTTGCACTTTGGTTTTAGCGTCTTCCGTATCCGCTCTAGACTATTCCACTATATGCTGAGATATCCTTGTTTTTTTGTGTTTCTGTTCCTCGACGGTACTACTACCTCTCATCTAGAGGCTAACTTTTACCCTCTCCCTTAGAGTAAGAGAACCTAGACACAAAGTTACATTACACACTCACTAGGCATACTCACCTCGCATTCTTGAAGTTAAAACCATAACACTCTCATGTTCTAAACAACAAGAGATAAGGAAAATCTCTAAGATAATGGAAACTCAACCATCATACCGGATGGGACTCCTACACCAAATGGTGTGAGGTCTAGTTTGGACTTCATACTGGGGAGGTCCCCTGAATGTTGGTGGGTCCAGCAACGTGAAAATGTTTAGCACTAGAAGGAGGCTCGCTAGTAGTTTATGGTTGAATGTTGTCTCAGCCCCATTTATCTATCATCTGGTCAAGGTAGTAACACGAACTCCCTCTCTCCCATGCACAAATATAAATTCAGTTACTCCTAAACTCCTAGACCCAAACAATAAATTCCATATCATCACATCTATGTTGTTCGCCCTATCACCCATCAATTTGTTAAATTTGTTGGACTCCTTCTAGGATTACAACTCTTCCATCTTCACAAAGGAATCATAAGACTACACTCAAAGGAGTGTTAGTCTCATCTGTTGAATAAGTAATCCTTGCCAGTCTTCAAGAGTTGATAGAAGTTGTTGAGAACTAAGAGGAACCTCCTGTTTTCTTAGATGGAGAAAAAGATAACAAATTACTCTTGGGCTTAGGTTTCGGTGGAGGCAGTGGAGGAGAATGTAATAAAGGAGGTGAAGGCAGAGATGGACCAACAAATTTGGAGGTTGAGTTGTCAAATTCAGAAGAAGAGGAGGACGATGAAGAAGAGGAAAATATGGCTGATCAAAATATGGAATGGATGACATAGGGACCATTGGCACTCGTGGGCATCTTGCACAACATGTCAAGGCACGTAGAGTAGTTGTTAACAAAGTATGACCCATACAAAATAGTGAAGGAAGAAGATCATCTAGACATGTTCACTCTAGATCTACAGACACTAGAGGTACATTATGATGATGTTGCTTGTAGACTATTTCGATGTACCTTGGATGGCAGACCTGTTTTATGGTACCATAACCCTCCTGTCAACTCCATTAAGAACTATGGGATGTTCAAAATAATTTCCCTTGAGAGGTTTACTGATGAAAAATCCCCCGCCATGTTGTTGAAAGAGTTCGGTAGTCTCAAGATGGAGTAGAAAAAAATTACAGAAATTACCTACATACAAATTCTAAAACACAGAAAATAAAAAATGCGAGATCATAAGACATAAAACACATATACATAGAGATTTTCCCCTGGATCCCAAAACACGAACTACCAGCTTGATTTTTCGTTATCTTTCTTTCAATGTTATAATACATATTTATACATGCCGAAGCATCCAATACCATGGACCAGAAACCATCGCATCCAATACCATGGACTAAAAACCATCACATCCAATACCATGGACCGAAAACCATCGCGTCCAAAAAACATGTGTGAAAATCGTGCACAAAACCATAGGTGGGTCCACCCATCCTAACATAGGGTCCAAAACCAAAATTGTTTGGGCCGCTGCCCTGTACCCCATAAAGTGGGGTTACGGGTGGCCTTCAAACCCCTTGTTAACTATGTGGAAAGAATATAACAAAACCAAACATTCTCCCACTTGTTGTTTTCTTTCCACAGGGGTCCACAAGAGAGCTTAGTCATTTTCCTAGCCTTTAAATTTCCATTGTCTCTCTACACCAAGATAACTTCTCGGAGCTCACAGATTTTGTCAATGCATCTGTAGTATTCTTCAAAGTGTCCGCCTTTACTAGCAAAACCTTTTTTCTTCTATCATATCCCTCACAAAGTGATACTAAACATAAATGTGCTTTGTCTTTGAATGATATGCAGGGTTCTTTGCTAGGAAAATTGCACTTTGACTGTCACAGTCTATCCTTATAGCTTCCTGTACTAACCCCATACTTGAACAAAATCTTTGCAATCAAACTACTTCCTTGCTTGCATGAGTGGTTGCCATGTATTCTGCCTCTGTAGTTGATAGTGCCACTATAGATTGTTTCTTACTCATCCAACTGACTACACCTCCAAATAGGTTAAACACATACCCACTTTTAGATCTTCTCTGATCCAGATCTCCAGCCGAGTCTGCATCAAAAAATCCATGAATATCGAACACTTTTTCCAATCCTGGTCTTCCTTGGTAGCACAAACCATAATCACTAGTGCCACACAAATACCTGAAAACCCGCTTCACTACTGTCCAATGCTCCTTTCCTAGTTTTGACATAAACCTGCTCAATACTCCCACTACATGTGCAATGTCTGGTCTATTACAGAACATTGCATATATCAGGTTACCGACTGCACTTGCATATGGAACACGTGACATGTCCTCTTCCTCTTCTTGTGCCTTGGGGCATTGTTCAGTAGATAACCTCACAACTACAAGAATAGGAACTATTAGAGTCAGTCTGGTCAGTCCTCTGTCATAGATCAAAACTCTTTATGCATTTCATTTTTAGGTGTCCCACTCCATTCATTCAGCTGCATTCCACTAGGGGCATGCCATGATCTGACGGAGAAGGTCATGCTAGTCATTTCGCCTCATGTCTGGCTCCTGCTGGCTTAGGTATTTGGTCAATGATCACAAAAGCCCATGACAGTCAAGGTCTGGTCGTTTGATGGACAAAGGTCAATTTTGATCATTAGGTCTAGGAATTAAACAATTTGGTCTTTAATATGTCCAGTAAATCCATGCAGGCTAGAGTGATGACCCTGCAAAGTAATGATCCGTGGAGTTTCATCGTCATATTGATAAACTTTGACTGTTCTTCAAAACTCTATTTTGAAGAAAAGTCAAACAGTGCTATTGATGACAAAATTTTCAAAAAGAATCTTCAGTTGATTTCTATAGGTGCAGTCATGGTTTCCGTGGCCAAATGCTCTGTCATGCAATCCCCACAAAAAGTGTCAAAAATTTCATCATTAGAGCCAAAATTTAGAGAAAAAGTGAAAATCAGGGTTGTATTAAAGTCAGTGAAAAAGTGTCAAACAGGACATTAGAAAGGTGGGTTTTTTGAAAAAGCAAATTCAAAACATGACCTCCAAGCCTATATACACAAGTTTCCATCATAAATCCAAGTCATTGTGAAATCAAAGAGCCTAGAGAAGCATTGCAAGGTCGTGTAGTGTGAAATTGCGTTATTTGGAGCAGTTGGAGGAAGCTTCAAGGTGCGTGGCACACACAGGCAGGGGCGTGGTGGACACATAGGGTGTGGCGCACATAGAGCCTACCTGCAGTGCTAATTTCTAACCAGCGCGGGGCACTAGGCTTTGTGCGCGGTGCACAGAGACAAAGCGCCCAGAACGTGCCAAAACTCCCTCAAATCTTTGGTGAAGCCCCTCTAATTGCAAGGTAGGCTCTCAAACTCACTTGTTCACCAAATTGGATAAAGATAAGGTGGTTTTTATGCCCGTGATTGAAATGAAACAAAACTCTTAAAGCAACCACAAAAGGACACCAAGAAACCATCTTGCTAGGGTTGTGCCATTGTGTTGTTGCTGCCAAGGTTTTATTTTCCCTACCCTACCCCTGTTCCTTATTCCCTTATGCCATTTTTCCTATTATCACTACCCTAATACTACCAAACTCATATTCCCTTTCCCCTCCTCCTATTGCTCAATAAAAACCCCAAACCCTACCTTATTAAAACCCCAAACCCTAACCTATCAAAATACCCAAAATCCATACAAATCCATAAACAAAATTCTCCCTATAACCCCTATTCCCATTACATTATTCCCCTCCTAATACTCCCTTGTTTCATTGTTCCCCTTGGTAGCAAATATAACAAACAACACCCAGCTTCACCATCATCAAAGGGGCAACCTAAAATAAATTTTATAAACAACAGTCATGGCATCTGAGGGTTCATCAGAGTATGAGGTGGAAACTCATAGTGATACAGCTTCAGGAGAACAGGCTCCCAGGAGACATCATAGGAGTGGCAAACATGTTAGGGATGAGCCAAACACCCTCACTGAGTTGCAAGCATGCCCTCTTGCTATGTCATGTTTCCAACACCTAGCATGTTTTGAATTTTGTCAGAGGGTGGCAAATGTTAGAGTTCATCATGAGTTGGCCCGTCTGTTTGTGCTTCACCTACATGGAGGTCAGTCTACCTTGGTCGGGGTCACCTTCACATTGACACCCGAAACTATATCAGTGGCAACAGGCATACCAAATGTTGGAGAACGGTGGCATAAGAAGAAAAAGGTGGATAGGCATCATTATGAGCCTTACATTAAGGCCAGTTGTCTGAGGCAACTCACGAGAGTTTTCCCATTCAGATTTTTGAAATCTGAGTATGCTCCGCTCATGAAATTGATCATGAAGTACTTCACTTGTGAGGCGAGGTTTTCTCGCCTATATGCCTATCACATCAGGTTGTTCATGCACTTTACCAGGGTGTGGATGATGAACCTCCCATTTTTCATTTGCGGGAACATAGAGAGGATGAAAAGTTTCATGCAGCATAAGACCGCTCAACAGTACCTCAACAGTGTTTATCACTTTTCTTTTAGCCGAATTTTGGTGGATCATTAGTTGGGATTGCAGGGCATTTCTTGGGAGGAGTTCATCTCTCGTCACTTCTTCAGCACTCCACAAGTAGTATCAGAGGCAGAGCATGAGATAGGTGGTCCATCACATTAGTATGAGTGCCATGAGACTGCTACTATGCGAGTATTCATCACCTATCAGATAGGTAGTAGACATTTGTTTGTGGCGGAAAAGCGAGTGTTATCTCCACCCGAGATGGAAGGGGCCTCGCTTCTGACATCAGCATCACAAGAGCAGGGCAGAGGTAAGGAGATAGTATAGGAGGAAGGGCCATCAGGTGAACTAGAGACTGAATTCGTTCTCCTCCATGATTATGAGACAGATACAGAACCAACGAATGCAGAGCTTACAAAGATCATCCAAGAGCAACAATCAATGATTGAGGCCTTATCCCTTGACTTGGAGAGGGCTAAGTGGAACACGAAGTGCCTGGAGCAGAGAAAAAAATATCTAGAGGATCAATGGGTGATTATGGAGCTGCAAAACATTCGTGAGCATCGCCAAGATGCTCAAAGGGGAAGAGTTGAGCTCACATCATTGGAGCAAGAGATGAATGAGGATCGGGAGGCCCATCTCGAGAGCGTGAACATGCACTTGGAGAGGCTATTGGACAAGGCCAATCAGGACCTTGTCTTGCTAAGACACATGGCTTATCATTACAGGACACGAAATATGAGTGCAAGGGCCCGGATAAGGAGCTTAAAGGTAAAATTGAGCAAAGCAACCAAAGAGGCAAAGAATGCAAAAGAGGCAAAAGAGCAAGATCAGCTTAGAATCTTGGCTGAGGCTTCTTTGGCATGGCATAGCACCTCATAGAGGACCTCCATCCCAGATTTCAAGGAATTAGGGGAAATTTTCATCACATGACAAATGTTTGGGCAAAACACAGGTTTTTTCTCCATGTGCATCGCCCCACTGGCGCAACGCTAAAAATCGAGAGCTTCAAATGAAGAATGGTTTGGATTTTTGGATTCATCATGGAAAATCATGACTAATTGTGCTTGGAAAAGAAATTTCGGCAAGATTTGAGTCTCCAGGAGGTAAAAAACACCCAAAAAACGGCCTCTCTGCCCCTTTTTTGACACACAGGAAGCAGTCTTGGGAGAATGAAGATTTGGAGGGGCAAATGAGCACCAAATTTAGAAATTCTAGTTGGGTTAGAAAGTAGACAAGACATGCTTTCCGAAAAACCCACTTGGGAACATTTTGGACACTTTCAAGTGCCCCAAGATAGACCCCAAAGTAGCGCGGTGCACAGAGGAATGGCGCAGTGCACAAAGGAAAAATTGCCAAATTTGCTTCTGTTTTGCAAAATTTCGATTCGCAACTTCTCCAAGTGGGCCCGTTCATCTACACTTTAGTTTTTTGGCACCTAAGGCGGTATTTAAAGTATTTTTTTCCCAGATTGGCTTCTATCCAAGTGGCGAAGGAAGGAAAACGGTTACCCAAGCCATTTGTCATGTTTGTAACGCTGCACCTGTAGCTGATGGTTGGCTCTTCATCTCCATTTTGTAATGATTCGAGTAACTCCCCAACCCTTGGGCATTCTATCTCTTCATGGCACATTCTATATATTGTATGTAAGCTATTTGCAAAGGGTTGGTTGGCTTGTAACTTCTGGGAGACTGTGGGAAAGAAACTCTGTTTCTTCACTGTATATTTTTGACAGAGAATTAAAGAAAGGCAACGGCTCTGTTTCATGAGATTCTTGTGGTTGTGAGTGTAGCAAATGTGTATCTTATGTTTTCATATGTACTTCGTTATGTTTCATAATTTAATTCATGTTTATTTCCAGTGAAATTTTTTGAGTGAGATTAGGTAGATTCATTTTTATTGCTCTGCCTGTGGGAAAATTTCATGTTCAGTGTTCTTCTTCTGTTGAAACGGATTCATGTTCCTATGCCCTTTTCACACTCAGAAATCTCTCCATTCCACATTATTCCAAACTAAATTTCTACACCTTCCGCCTGCCTTGCCTCACAAAGTAATCTGTGCCTTTGTACTAAATTCTCTGTTCTTTGCTTACCATTGGTCCCATACCATCCTAGAAGCTCAGTCATTCATAAAAAATGTTTCTTGTATCCATATTTACTTACTAGCTTAAGATTAATATTTCACTGTTAGTCATCTCAGACCATTCCGTTTACTTATTCACTGATCGTGACTCGGAGAGAGCCCTCTCCTGTTCTGGTAGGGCTAGCTACCAAACTGAGTGTCGTTTGTGGTTACCCTGAATTTTGCCTGCCTTCAGCCTAGGGCAGATTTCGGTGCTAACATAGTGGCGACCATACTGGGGACGCAAGACTGAAATCAAATCCCCTTATTTCTTAATAATTCTAAGCTTCCGGATGATAAGTATTGGATTGGATAGGCTAAGTAAGTTGGTTGTGTCCTGTTGTTTTTCTCAATAGAACGCTGGCTTCGAGACGATATACCAGAGCCAATCCAGATCCAGATCCTCCTCATATTTACGAAAACCCCAATTTGATTCCGAGAGTCCCTCATCAAGAGAGCACCATAACTCCCGTGTTCAAATCCCATTCATGTCCCGACATTTTTTAGTATCTTGAAGAGCTTGAGTTTGACGAGCGGTTGAAATATCGTTGTTTGAGTCTAAATCCGAAAGGGTTGTTGACTATATTGTCCCAAATCAGTACTTTCTTGTAGATTTAGAAACCGAAAGAGCTAATCAGTTAATTGGTAATTATATTGCGACACAGCATCAAACTCCAATTGCCAGCCCCTTACAAACTGTGCAAACTCCTCCAACTCCTCCAAGGCCAAATCCACCGAGAGTGATGGCTTCCCATTTTGCACCCCTTGCCCCGCTCCAAGTTCTAGATGATATGCCCTCAGATTATCAAAGCAAAATCATGTTTCTTGATGGCACTCCTAACGGCATTGCTACTCAGCAACATGTAGACAAGATAGCAGACTTCTATGAACTTCATGAGATCGATGCGGAGAATGTGGCAATGAGACTTTTCGTACATAAATTTTCAGGTGAAGTGAAGAAATGGTTCAGAGGTTTGTCAGCTGCACATATCACTACCTTGGCTGAACTACAAAGACAATTTTTAAATCGATGGGAAGTGAAAAAGAATCCCCTTCAAATTTTGACTGAATATGAACAAATCAAATGAAACGCTAGTGAGCTAGTCCAAGATTATTGTGTTAGATTCAATAAAGTTTATAATGAGATTCCAGATCATCTAAAGCCACCTGTGGGACTGGCAGTGATGAAATTTTCGGATGGTTTTGACGCTGATATGGCCTACCAATTAAGAGAGAGAGAACTGGCCACAATGGAAGACATGGAGAAAATCGCGGTCAGCGTTGAAGCGAATCTGCTGTCCAAAAGAGCTAGACGAAAGCAAAAAAGAAAGTCACTGTTAAGGAAGAGTCTTCTTCAATGGATCAATTACTCAAAAAGGTAGAGCAGATGCTTGAAAGGGTGAAGCTCGACAAACCTGAGCCACAAGTTAGAAATCCTAACTTCCGTGGCCAGTAACATCAGCCACAATATAGAATAAGACAAAGAGATCAACGTGCCCAAGAGTAAACAGCACAACAGCCAGTACAGACACCTTTGCAACAAAATTTTGTGCATGGACCGGAGTCAGATGAGGACAGAAATGTAATAGGTGAAGAAAACCACCTCTTTACTCCAGATGAGCTACCTACTTACATTACCGAAGAAGAGGAGTGTGCGGTGAGCTCAGCTGCACACAAAGATGCAGATTCCATTCTAGAAAGTGACATTATTTTACAAGAAGAATTAGAGGAGTACCAAAGGGGGTATATGAATGCTCTGTCCGCACAGCAGCAGCAATATTCACTTAGAAACATAGATTTTCCAGCCAAACCAATTCAGAAAACGAAGGATGTTGAAGCATCAAAGAATGATTCATCAGTTTCACAAAGGAAAGGAAAGGAGGCAGTTGTTCTGGAGAGAAGAAAATCAACATCAGTAGAACAACCACATCAGCAAGCCTCATCAAAAGAAAAGGAAAGGAAATAAATCCCAGTCAAAGAGGTAGAAAAGAGTCCCGCTTTTAATTTAGAGAGTGAGATTTCTAGGTTAAAGGTATCCATCCCTTTGACTGAAATAATGAAGAACAACAGTTATAGAGGACAAATATCTAAGATGTTGAATTTGGACCCAATGTTCAACATGGTAAATGTTGAAGATGATCAGCCTGGAATGATTTCTGGACCAACATCGAATGGTGAGTCTCCTGATAGCGATGTGCCACCATTTTACATCAGTTTAAGATTGCATGATTTTGTGTTACGCAATTGCATGTTCGATTCAGGAGCTTCTCACAATCTCATGCCCAAGGCTATCATGGATAAGCTCGGTTTGGACATCACCCAACTATACCACGATCTCTATTCATTTGATTCCAGCAGAGTAAGATGTATAGGACTCATCAAAGACTTGGTTGTGAGTTTGGATCAACTTCCCATGAAAAATGTTTTGATGGATGTGGTGGTAGAAGATATTCCTCCAAGGTTTGGGATTCTTCTTTCCAGGTCTTGGGTAGCAAAATTGAAAGGGACACTACAACTAGATTTCTCCTATGCAACGATTCCAGTGTTTGGACGAATGAGGAAATTGTATCGGGAACAAAAATGAAATATATGATCACAAGCAAGGAGAAACCAATAAGTCATCCAATTAACTATGTACATACAAATTTAGACTCTTTTGTTTTGTATTCAGATAGTTTAAATGATATAGATAGTCAGTTAGTAGAGGCAGATGATATTATGGAAATAACAGAAAATTTCAGAGAAATTTTAAAGAAAGAAGGACAAGAGCAGTAGAACAATGTTGGGCAATTAGCTGAAAATAATGGACAGTAGGTATACAAGGCACAACAAATAGATTTACAACACTTACAAGAGGAGGAAGAAGGTTTGTGGACTATGGATTTTGATGGAGCAGTGGGAAATGATGGCGTTGGAATTGGAATTTGTGTATGCAGTCCTTTCTCCGCCCTAAACAAAGTGCCTAATAGCATGCAGGTATGCTCTTACAAGTTGGCTTTTGAGTGTTCAAACAATGAAGCTGAATATGAAGCTCTTATTGCTAGCCTGAAGATTCTAAGAAAGCTTAATGCTAAAAGGATTTCGATATATGGCGACTCTAAATTGGTAATAAAGTAGGTCAGAGGTGAGTATCAAGCAAAGCATCCTAAGATGCGGGCCTATCGTAATGCAGTTCTAAACATTCTAAAACTATTTTCAGAATACACCTTGACATGTGTGCCTCGTATACGAAATAGTATTGCTGACGCTCTTGCCATGGCAGCAAGTAGTTTGAAGATCCCAATGAATTCTAGCAATAAATTTGAAATCGATGTCAAGCATCGTCTAACCATTCCAGGCAATTAGAGATATTGGTAAGTGTTTCAAGATGATGAGGAGATTAATGATTTTCTGGAAAACAAAGGCAAGTTCAAAGAAACCTCAATTGATGTAGAAAATGAGGATGGTAAAGGGAATGGTACATATGAAGCACAGATCAATGAAATGGACGTGCTACAGCTAAAGAATAATGTTATTCCTAAAGGCTTGATACCTTTAGAAGAACCTTTTGATCAAGATGATGTAGCCCACAAGCCAACATTGTAGCCAACAGAGAAGGGTGTAGAAGAGATGAACATCGGAACAGCTGCCAATCCTAAGTTGGTAAAATTTTCTGAAGCATTGCCGCCAAATATCAACGACAAATACATCAGTTTGCTGGCTTCATTTGCATATGTGTTTGCTTGGGACTATTCTGACTTAAAGACATATGACACCAATATAATTTAGCACACTATACCCATCAAGCCCAATCAAAACCCATTCAGACAGAAGTTGAGAAGGATAAATCCAAAGTTGTTGCCATCTATTGAAAAGGAGGTAAATAGGCTGTACAAGTCAGGTATCATTGTGCCCATCAAATTTTCAGATTGGATCTCTAACTTGGTGCCCGTACAAAAGAAGACAGGTGAGATCTGCTTATGCATTGATTTTAGAAATCTAAATAAAGTTTCATTGAAGGACAACTATCCACTGCCCAAAATGGACCATATACTTCAGCGAGTAGTGGGGCATCGCGTATGTCACTACTTGACGGCTATTCTAGATATAACCAAATTTCTGTCCATGAAGATGACCTGGACAAAACAACATTCACCACTCCATGGGGAACCTTTCATTATGCCAAAATGCCTTTTGGTTTAAAGAATGCAGGTGCCACATTTCAGCGTGCAATGGACTTGGCTTTTGAAAATGAGAAGGATGTGTTTTTGGTGGTGTATCTGGATGATTTGACGGTGTTTTCTAGATCTGATGAAGAGCACATGCATCACCTACAAACTATCTTTCAAAAGTGTAGAAAATATGGTTTATCACTGAATCAGAAGAAGAGCTTGTTCGCCATGGAGGAAGGCAAATTACTCGGGCACATTATCTCAAAGGATGGCATTCGTATTGACCTAGGATGTGTGCAAGCAATTCAGCAAATCGATCTACCCCGGAATAAAAAAGAGATACAATTGTTCAATGGTAAGATGAATTTTCTGTGTCGTTTTGTGCCTAATCTTGCTGAACACTTAAGAGAGATGACCAACATGCTCAAGAAGAACTGCCAAATGAAATGGACAAAGGAGGTAGTAAAATCTTTCAATTTGGTCAAATTGGCCCTTTCAGCTCCAGTTCTAGTCAGCCTGGACTACAGTCAGGATTTCTTATTGTTTTCATTTTCTTCGGAGCACACTATGGCAGCAGTATTATTGTAGAAAAGAGATGATCACGAAAGACCCATTGCATTCTTGAGCAGAGCTATAAGGGATGCAGCCTTAAAGTACAACATCATTGAGAAGAAAGCCCTGGAACTGGTGAAGGCATTGAAGGATTTCTAGGTATATATTCTACATTCTCATATTCTGGCCTATGGTCCTAACGTTGTTGTAAAAGATGTTTTAGTGCAGGCCAATCCTGAAGGAAGAAGAGGCAAATGGATTGCAGCCTTACTGGAATATGATGTGGAAATAAAGCCCACAAAACTGTTCAAAGGACAGGGATTGGTAAAGCTAATGGCCGAATCAAACTTTCATGCCTTGGACATAAACCTGATTGCTGCTATGTCCAATGAGAATGAAGAATCATCATCAATTCAGGTATCTGAAATGTTTGCTTTTTCTCCATGGTATTCAGATATCATATATGTGCTTAAAAATTTGTCACCACCGCCTGGCATGCCTAGAATCAAAGCGAGAACACTCAAGTTGAAGGCTTCCAAGTTTTTCATTTTAAATTATGTACTGTATTGGAAAGATCCTGGTGGCGTTTTGTTAAATTTTTTGTGGAAGAGGAGGCAAAGAAAGTCATGGAGGATTTCCACGGAGGAGAGTGTGGTGGTCACCTTTTTTGGAAGTCAACAGCAAATAAAATTCTGAGAGCAAGGTACTATTGGCCGACATTATTTTCTGATGTACATAAGATGGTCAAGTGCTGTCATAAATGTCATATTTTCGAAGGAAAATAGAAGTTACAGCCTTTGCCATTTAAGCCGAATGAGGTGAGCGCTCCTTTCCAGCAGTGGGGGTTGGATTTGATTGGTGAAATTCATCCCACTTCTTCCGGTCAGCATAGATGGATCCTCACAATGACAGATTATTTCACAAAATGGATTGAGGCAACTCCCACCAGACAAGCTACAGATACGATAATCATTTCCTTTCTTGAAGAAAACATCTTGTCTCACTTTGGTTGTCCAAATAAGTTAATCACCGATAATGCAACAGCTTTCAAATAAAAAAGGATGGTAGAATTTTGTCATACATATCACATAATTTTGGGTCATTCAACTGCCTATCATCTGCAAGGCAATGGATTGGTACAGTCTTCGAATAAATCATTGGTCAACATCATCAAGAAGCTGCTGGAAATAAATAAAAAGAGTTGGAATAAGAGGTTGGTCCATTCGCTTGGGCAGATTGGATCAGTTGGAAAAAATCCATTGGTATGTCACTGTTTGAGCTTGATTATGGAGTTGACACAGTATTTCCCACCTCTCTTGCTGCCCCAGTAGTCAGAATTATTCAAGAGGCTGGCAGTGAAGAAGATCCCATGCAGAGAAGGTTGAATCAAATGGTCCACTTACAACAAACAAGAGAATAAGTTTTCAAGAACACATCCAAATTGCAGGAGAAATTAAAGAAAATCTATGACAGAAGAGCAAAGGCAGATAGATTTTGGTTGGATGATGTGGTGCTGAAGTGGGATGCAAGGAATGAAGAGAAAGGTAAGCATGGAAAGTTCGAGAATCTTTGGAAAGGTCCTTTCAAGATTGCAGCATATAGGGGTCAGAATGCATTTCCTCTGAAGGAAATGAACGAGGAAGGTTGTCTAGGAGGGCCGACCAATGGTCGGCAGCTCAAGTGGTACCACTACTGAGTTATTAACGCTACTTCCACTGTCATTGTAAATACCATTTTTATTTTAGTTTGGTTTCAGTTTGTCAAGTTAGTTTTTGAGTCATTTCAATGTTAAGTTTGGGTCAATTTCTTGGTCATTTCAGTTTCATAAATAAGTCAAAGTCTTGTGTTGTTAGTCGAAATGATGACTGCATAGCCCAATGGACAAAAGGCACTGTATAGCTCCTCCAGAGATCTGTTGTTCTTGGCACCTCCAAGGAGCTACCATCCCCCATTGGAGCCAATGTTAGAGTCGGTCTAGTCAGCCCTCTGTTAGAGATCAAAACTCTTTATGCATTTCATTTTTAGGTGTCCCGCTCCATTTATTCAACTGCATTCCGCTAGGGGCATGCCATGATCTGACGAAGAAGTTCATGCTAGTCATTTCCCCTCATGTTTGGCTCCTGCTGGCTTAGGTCTTTGGTCAATGATCACAAAAGCCCATGACAGTCAAGGTCTGGTCCTTTGATGGACAAAGGTCAATTTCGATCATTAGGTCTAGGAATTAAACAATTTGGTCTTTAATATGTCCAGTAAAGCCATGCAGGCCAGAGTAATGACCTTGCAAAGTAATGATCCACAGAGTTTCATCCTCATATTGATAAACTTCGACTGTTATTCAAAACTTTGTTTTGAAGAAAAGTCAAACAGTGCTATTGATGACAAAATTTTAAAAAGAGTCTTTCGTTGATTTCTACAGGTGCCATCATGGTTTCCATGGCCAAATGCTCATTCATGCAATCCCCATAAAAAGTGTCGAAAATTTCATCATTTGAGCCAAAATTCAGAGAAAAAGTGAAAATCGGGGTTGTATTAAAGTCAGTGAAAAAGTGTCAAACAGGACATTAGAAAGGTGGCTTTTTTGAAAAAGAAAATTTAAAACATGACCTCCAAGCCTATATACACAAGTTTCCATCATAAATCCAAGTCATTTTGCAATCAAAGAGCTTAAAGAAGCATTGCAAGGTCGTGGAGTGTGAAATCGTGCGATTTGGAGCAGTTGGAGGAAGTTTCAGGGTGCGTTGCGCACAAAGGCAAGGGCGCAATGCACACACAAGGCGTGGCGCAAACAGAGCCCACCCACAGTGCTAATTTCTAACCAGCGCAGCGCACACACAGCACGCGATGCACTGGGCTTTGCGCGCGATGCACAGAGACAAAGCGCCCAGAACATGCCAAAACTCCCTCAAATCTTTAGTGAAGCCCCTCTAATTGCAAGGTAGGCTCTCAAACTCACTTGTTCATCAAATTGGATAAAGATATGGTGGTTTTTAAGCCCGTGATTGAAATGAAACAAAACTCTTAAAGCAACCACAAAAGGACACCAAGAAACCATCTTGCTAGGGTTGTGCCATTGTGTTGTTGCTGCCAAGGTTTTATTTTTCCTACCCTACCCCTGTTCCTTATTCCCTTATGCCATTTTTCCTATTATCACTACCCTAATACTACCAAACTCATTTCCCTTTCCCCTCCTCCTATTGCTCAATAAAAACCCCAAACCCTACCTTATTAAAACCCCAAACCCTAACCTATCAAAATACCCAAAATCCCTACAAATCCATAGACAAAATTCTCCCTATAACCCCTATTCCCATTACATTATTCCCCTCCTAATACTCCCTTGTTTCATTTTTCCCCTTGGTGGTAGATATCACAAACAACACCCAGATTCACCATCATCAAAGGGCTAGCCTAAAATAAAGTTTATAAACAGCAGTCATGGCATCTGAGGGTTCATCAGAGTATGAGGTGGAAACTCATAGTGATATAGCTTCAGCAGAACAGGCTCCCAGGAGACATCATAGTAGTGGAAAACGTGTTAGGGATGAGCCAAACACCCTCACTGAGTTGCAGGCATGCCCTCTTGCTATGTCATGTTTCCAACACCTAGCATGTTTTGAATTTTGTCAGAGGGTGGCAAATGTTAGAGTTCATCATGAGTTGGCCCGTCTATTTTTGCTTCACCTACATAGAGGTCAGTCTACCTTGGCCGGGGTCACCTTCACATTGACACCCGAAACTATATCAGTGGCAACAGGCATACCAAATGTTGGAGAATAGTGGCACAAGAAGAAAAAGGTGGATAGGAATCATTATGAGCCTTACATTAAGGCCAGTTGTCTGGGGCAGCTCACGAGAGTTTTCCCATTCAGATTTTTGAAAGATGAGTATGCTCCGCTCATGAAATTGATCGCGAAGTACTTCAGTTGTGAGGGGAGTTTTTCTCACCTATATGCCTATCACATCAGGTTGCTCATGCACTTTACCAGGGTGCGGATGATGAACCTCCCATTTTTCATTTGCAGAACATAGAGAGGATGAAAAATTTCATGCAACATAAGACCTCTTAGCACCAGCTCAACAATGTTTATCACTTTGCTCTTATCCGGATTTTGGTGGATCGTCAGTTGGGATTGCAGGGCATTTCTTGGGAGGACTTCATCTCCCGTGACTTCTTCAGCATTCCACAAGTAGTATCAGAGGTAGAGCATGAGATAGGTGGTCCATCACATCAGTATGAGCGCCATTAGACCGCCTACTATGCGAGTATTCATCACCTATCAGATAGGTAGTAGACATTTGTTTGTGGCGGCAAAGCGATTGTTATCTCCACCCGGGGTGGAAGGGGCCTCACTTCTGACATCAGCATCATAGGAGGAAGGTAGAGGTAAGGAGCCAGTGTAGGAGGAAGGGCCATTAGGTGAAGGAGAGACCGAATTTGTTCTCCTCCATGATGACGAGAGAGATACAGAAACAACAAATGCAAAGCTTATAGGGATCATCCAGGAGCAGAAATTAGTGATTGAGGCCTTATCCCTTGACTTGGATAGGACCAAGTGGAACATGAAGTACCTGGAGTAGAGAAAAAAATAGCTAGAGGATCATCGGGTGATTATGGAGCTGTAAAACATTTGTGAGCATCACCAAGCTACTCAAAGGAGAAGAGTTGAGCTCACATCATTGGAGCAAGAGATCAATGAGGATCGGGAGGCCCATCTCGAGAGCGTGAACATGCACTTGGAGAGGCTGCTGGACAAGGCTGATCAGGACCCTTCCTTGTTGAGACACATGGCTTATCATTACAGGACACGAAATATGAGTGCAAGGGCCCGGATAAGGAGCTTAAAGGCAAAATTGAGCAAAGCAACCAAAGAGGCAAAAGGAGGAAAAAGAGGCAAGAGAGAAAGATCAGCTTAGAATCTTGGCTGAGGCTTCTTTGGCACAGCATAGCACCTCATAGAGGACCTCTATCCTAAATTTCAAGGAATTTGGGGAAATTTTTGTCACATGAAAAATTTTTGGGCAAAACACAGGTGTTTTCTCCCTGTGCGCCACGACGCTAAAAATCGAGAGTTCCAAATGAATAATGTTTTTTTATTTTTCGATTCAGCATGGAAAATAACGACGTTTGGTGCTTTTACAAGAAATTTGGGCAATATCTGAGTCTCTAGGAGGTCCAAAACACCAAAAAAACGGCCTATCTGCCCCTTTTTTGACACACAGGAAGCAGTCTTGGGAGAATGAAGATTTGGAGGGGAAAATGAGCACCAAATTTAGAAACTCTAGGTGGGTTAGAAAGTAGACAAGACAGGCTTTCCAACAACCCCACTTGGGCACATTTGGGACACCTGCAAGTGCCCCAAAAGCATGCCCCAAAGTAGCGCAGCACATAGAGGAAATGGCACGGCGCACAGAGGAAAAATTGCCAAATTTGCTTCCGTTTCGCGAAATTTCAATTCGTGACTTCTCCAAGTGGTCCCGCTCATCTAAACATAGGTTTTTTGGCACCTAAGGTGGCATTTAAAGTATTTTTTCCCTAGATTGGCTTCTATCCAAGTGGTGAAGTAATGCAAACGGTCACCCAAGCCATTTGTCATGTTTGTAACGCTGCACCTGTAGTTGATGGTTGGCTCTTCATCTCCATTTTGTAATGATTCGAGTAACTCCTCAACCCTTGGGCATTCTATCTCTTCATGGAAAATTCTATATATTGTATGTAAGCTATTTGCAAAGGGTTTGTTGGCTTGTAACTTCTGAGAGACAGTGGGAAAGAAAACTCTGTTTCTTCACTGTATATTTTTGACAGAGAATTAATGAAAGGCAACGGCTCTGTTTCATGAGATTCTTATGGTTGTGAGTGTAGCAAATATGTATCTTATGTTTTCATATGTATTTCGTTATGTTTCATAATTCAATTAATGTCTATTTCCAGTGAAATTTTCTGAGTGAGATTAGGTAGAATTCAATTTTATTGCTCTGCCTGTGGGAAA
The DNA here is from genome assembly GCA_031772625.1 of Pinus tabuliformis. NCBI lineage: Eukaryota > Viridiplantae > Streptophyta > Pinopsida > Pinales > Pinaceae > Pinus > Pinus tabuliformis. The sequence goes on from CM062811.1 coordinate 741,355,283, forward strand.
ATTTCATGTTAAATGTTCTTCTTCTATTGAAAAGGATTCATGTTCCTATGCCCTTTCCACACTCCTCAGCAATCTCTCCGTTCCGCGTTATTCCAAACTAAATTTCTACACTTTCCGCCTGCCTTGCCTTACGAAGTAATCTGTGCCTTTGTATTAAATTCTCTGTTCTTTGCTGACCGTTGGTCCCATACCATCCCAGAAGCTCAGTCATTCATAAAAGTTGTTTCTTGTATCCATATTTACTTACTAGCCTAAGATTAATATTTCGTTGTTAGTCATCTCAGACCATTCTGTTTACTTATTCGCTAAGCGTGACTCGGAGAGAGCCCTATCTTGTTCTCGTAGGGCTAGCTACCAGACTGAGCATGGTTTGTGGTTACCCTGAATTTTGCTTTCCTTCAGCCTAGTGCAGATTTAGGTGCTAACAGGAACCTTCACCAGTTTACTATCCTGCATATTAAACCTTTGCAGTATTGTCTCGACATGCTTCCTCTAGTTTAACCAGAGCTTCCTCTTTGCCTAATATCTTTTAATTTCCATGCCCAAAATATAGTTTGCAGCTCCAAGATCTTTCATGTCGAATTCAGAGGACAATTGGGTCTTCATATCCTAGATAATTTCTTTTTCATTTCCAACCTACAATATATCATCCACATACAAGACTAGATAAATAAAATGGTCACCAATTAATTTAAAATACACACAGTGATCTACTTTGCTTCTGGTGAAGCCAATTTCCTGTATAAATGTATCAAATTTTTGATACCGCATCCTTGGTGACTGTTTTAACCCATACATAGACTTCTTTAACTTGCATACCAGTTATTTCTTACCCTTCACTGTAAAGCCTTCAGGTTGCTTCATGTAGATTTCCTCTTCTAGATCCCCGTGAAGAAATTTTGTCCTCACATCCATCTATTCTACCTCAAAATCAAAAGTAGCAGCAATAGATAAAAGTAATCTAATAGGACTTACCTTGGAAACAGGAGAAAAAATATCACCAAAATCAATTCCCTGCACCTGGGAATAACATTTTGCTACCAAATGAGCTTTGTATTTCTCCACTTTTCCTTCTGCATTTGTCTTCTTTTTGAACACCCATTTTCTACCAATGGGTTTCCTTCCAGTCGGAAACTCCACCAGATCCCAAGCCTCATTTTTGTGCAAAGATGCCATTTCATCAACTATGGCCTCTTTCCAGAGTTTTCCATCCTCTGAATCTACTACTTCCTTCACAGTTTTGGGATCATCATCAATAATAGATAAAGCAAAATTTGAATAGAAAGCAAATGGACTATACCTTTTAGGCTACCTTCTTTCTTGAACTGATCTTCTCACATCCAGAGTTTGTGGCTCTTCATCTTCTGATTCCTCCTCTTTTGTAGAGTCTTATTCTTCCTCCTTTATCTCAACTCTATCTTCTCAGGTTCCTTTCGTTGGACTTCATGTTTAATAACATATTTCACCTCTATGAACACCACACCTCGGCTATACACAACCATCCATGTGACTGGGTTCCAAGGCTTATAACCCTTTAAACCATCCTTATACCCAATAAAGATGTATTTTTCAGATTTACTATCCAACTTGGTTCGTTTCTCCTTTGGAACATGTACATATGCATCACATCCAAATACCTTTAGATGTGAAAGAGAGGGTTTCTTACCAGTCCATACCTCTTGTGGAGTCTTCTCCTCCAATGCTGATGAAGGTGCCCTGTTGACCAAGTAACATGCAGTATCCACTGCCTCTGCCCAGAATTCCTATCCTAACCTAGCACCACTAAGCATGCTTCTTGTGCTTTCCATCAATGTCTTATTCATTCTTTCTACAACTCCATTTTGTTGAGGTGTATATGGAGTAGTATTCTGCCATGCTATTCCACAATTCTTACAAAATTCTTCAAATTACTTACTACAAAACTCTCCAACGTTATCAGTCCTCATCACTTGTATCCTCTTCTCTATCTGGTTTTCCACTAGAGCCTTAAATTCTTTAAACTTGTCAAAGACTTTAGGTTTCTTCTTAAGGAAATATATCCATGTATTCCTTGAGAAGCCATCTATAAATGATACATAGTACATAGACTTACCCAGTGATGAAACCTTCAAAGGTCCAAACACATCGCTATGCACAAGTTCTAATATCTATTTCGCCCTCTTAATACCAAAGGGTAAACTCACCTGATCGTGCTTCCCTATGTACAATTTTCACAGAAATCAAAATCCAGAGAGCTATTACTCATACCTTCTACCACACATTTACCATGAAGTATCTGATGGCCCTTTTCTCCAATATGTCCATGCCTTTGATGCCACAGCATGGTCTTCTCTCCAGAGCCCACTAGATTTTCTGCTCCACTTTTAGGAACCACAAAAATATTGCACCCATCAATAACAGTGCTACCTTTCAGCTTGTACATAGTTCCAATCCGAACTCCCCGCATCAATACCAGTGCTCCCCGAATCATCTTGCAGGTATCCTTCCCGAACACTGTTTTTACACCTACATCATCTAACTTGCTAATAGAAATCACATTTCTGGCTAATGCAGGAATATGTAGAACACCTGCAAGAGTTCTAACCCTTCCACCTTGCAACTTCAATTTTTCTTTTCTATAACCAATGATTCTAGCCTTCCTATCATTTCCCAAGAAGACATCACCACCATCATATTTATCATACTCACAGAACCACTCTCTATGGGGAGTGAAGTGAAAGGATGCACCTAAGTTAATCAACCATGCCTCATGATCTACATGTGTACTTGAAGAAGACAAGTACACATCCTCACCTTCATCTGAGGTGGTTTTTGCCTCTGTAGAGGGAGCCTCATCAGATCCCTTTCCTTTTTAGGAGCTTTAGTTTTACAGTCCCTTTTGAAGTGCCCTTCCTTTCCACATTTCCAGCACACCACTTTTACAAGTTTTCCTTGAGATTTAGATCTCCCTCTAGATTTATATCTCCCACTCGATGAATTATTTTTGTTTCTATTCTGGGACCGTCCTTGTATAGACAAGGAATCACCATTCTGGCTCTCCATATTTTTCCATCTCATCTCCTTCGTCAGCAAGGATGAGACTATTTCATCAAAATGCAAGGCAGTTGCATTGCTACCTATTGCAATAACTAGACTATCCAATGAATCTGGTAGAGAACACATCATACTGATGCACTTATCTTCATCTGAAATTTTAATATCAACAAATGCTAACTGACTTACCATAATATTAAACACATTCAGATGCCCTGTCACTGAGTCTCCATCTTTCATCCTCAGGTTATACAGCTTTTTCCACAGGAATATTTTATTAATTAGAGACTTAGATTGGTACAAAGTCCCTAACTTGTCCCACAAAGCCTTTGTCGTAGCTTCCCCTAATACATTCAGCAATACTGAATCTAAGACACACAATTGTATTGTGCTCTTTGCCTTCCAATCCAACTTCTTCCATTCTTCGTCGGTCACTCCTGTTCATTTAGTACCTAGATCTACCACGATCCACTGATCTTTATCCACCGACAGATCCTCCATCTTGAGTTTCCACAACTCAAAACTCTCACCATTAAATTTCTCGATCTCTATCTTTCCACTGCTTGCCATGTTCTTTCACCACCAGAATCGATCTTGCAGATCTCCCAGTGAACAAGGTCTACCATAGGCCCGAGCGAAACCCCTCAGCAATAAAGGCATCCCCTTGAAGGAAAAACAACTCTGATACCAAATGTAGGTTTTAACCCCGTACAGAAATTACCTACATACGAATTCTAAAACATAGAAAATAAACAATGCGAGATCATAACACATAAAACACAGATACACAAAGATTTTCCCCTGGATGCCAAAACCGAGACTGCTAGCTTGATTTTTCATTATGTTCCTTTCAATGTTGCAATACGTATTTATACATGCCGAAGCATCTAATACCATGGACCAAAAACCATCGCATCCAATACTGAAAACCATCGCGTCCAAAAAACATGTGCGAAAATCATGCACAAAATCATAGGTGGGTCTGCCCAACCTAACATAGGGTCCAAAACCAAAATTTCCAGGGTGCTACCCCGGACCCCATAAAGTGGGGTTATGGGTGCGCTTCAAACCCCCTGTTAACTACGTGGAGGAATCAAAAGAAGGCTTGCTAGTATTTTATGGTTTAATTTCCTCTCAACCCCACTTATCAATCATGTAGTCAAGGTAGTAACACGAAATGCCTCTCTCCCATGCACAAATATAAATTCGGTTACTCCTCACCTCCTAGACCCGAACAATAAATTCCATATCATCACATTTGTGTTGTTCACCCCATCACCCATCAATTTGTTAAATTTGTTGGACTCATTCCAGGAGTACAGCTCTTCCCGCTTCACAGAGGAATCAAAAGACTACACTCAAAGGAGTGTTAGTCTCATCTGTTGAATAAGTAATCCTTGCCAGTCTTCAAGAGTTGATAGAAGTTGTTGAGAACCAAGAGGAACCTCCTATTTTATTAGATGGAGAAGAAGATAATGTTATAAACATTTTTGTGCCTTACAGCTATAAGCATGAAATGTCCATAATTCAAGGGATCCAAAGTCCCTAAAGATGTGGTTACAGCTCCTAAAGGAACAAGGTCAACCAATGACAGCTTCTCCTAGAATTTCTCCACCAAAAACCACTCAGAAACAGTCAATTCAGGATCAATTCAGAGGCTCCACTAGCTACCTGCATTGAAATGCAGAAGCTACACTGCCTAAGTGCACTGCAACGCAGGTGGAAGCACTACCAGGGTGCGCTGAGTGGGAAATGACAAATGGCAAGCTCATTCAACGAGGTGGAAATACCATGGAAGCTTCCAGAATCTTCTCCAATGACACTTGACTCAATGAATTCGACTAGTGATGAGTAAGAGGTTCTCAACCCCCAAGTGGAAGCAAGAACTGACAGAGAGAAGCCACAAGTCAAAACATAAGCTGACTCATCCTCTCTGCTTACATCTATATATGGATCTCTCACCCAGAGGTTCAGGAGGCTGGAATTTTGTACTTTGCAGAGAATTGTTGTTGGTTTGAGATTGAGATTAGTAAATTGGGTGATTAATGCTTTGTTGGAGGAGAGGAAGGGATTCCTTTGCTGGGAGGTAGATGCTGGATCGGAACTCACTTGGTTGTATCTCCTCTTGGACATTCTTATTCTATCAATAAACTATTTGAGTTTCTCCTACATGCTGTGTACCAATGATGTTTTGTTATGCTTACATGTTTAGCTTAATCTGATCTTGAGCTTTTTATGAATGTATATCTATATCTTCGTGTAGTTTCTCTCTCTTGTGATCTTGTAGGAATTCGGTGAAGTTGGGCCGGTGAAGGAGCAAGAAACTGGGAGCTACTGAAGAGAGGAGCGATTTGGATCGACAAACTAGAGGAAGACACTGGTTAGTTACATCCTTCTTCCTCATTTACATTTCATAAAGAAGAATGCTCAATTAGTTTACCTTGTTTGTTGCTAAGGCACTATCACACCTTAGAGTGGGATAGGGGCATTCCGAATTGGATACTTTTCCCAACAACAAATTGGCGACTCCGCTGGGGATCATATCTTGTTAGTTTATTTGTGTTTCTATTGTTGTTCTTCTCATAAACTCAGGGGTGCCGAATCGAAATGCATTTGCCATTTTCAAATGCAAAGTAGAGATCTGTCACTCTAGTCCATTCACTGGGTCTATTTTTATGATCTGAACAGACTGATCCACAAGTTCTCTAACAAGCCTCTGTGATAGATCTTAGTCCTCCTTTAAATCATCCTCCTAATTGTACCTAATTGATAGCTTTCATCCGGCCAAAAACTATAGATTAAACTGGAAACCGTGACCCAGAACCCAGAAACAATTCTCGTTTCTGCTTCAGCGCAGACTCTATGAAGAGGTTCTGAATTTCAATGCAGGTCCCGTGAAGGCTACATGCGTTGAAGTTCAGTTTCTCTGTGCTGAGGGTGCGCTGATCAGCCCTTGCCATGTGCAGCTGTGGTTCCCTGCTTCCTTTTTCTCAGTTTTATCTCTGTTTTTTGCAGCCTGTTATCAGTCAGTGTACCTACCTGAAACCCCTTTTCTTTGCCTCAATTCTGCCTCAGTTGTATAAAGAAATTGTATTTGTTCTTTGTGTATTTGTTACATCATTTGCAGTTTCCCATTACAAGAGTAAACTAATCATATTGTCGCCCTTAGATCTAGACCTGTCGTAAGTGTCATTTTGATCTTAGGAGTGAGTTTGTTTGCTGTTCACAGTTGATTACGCTTTTACTTTTGTCTTTTGGTTTGAATTTATGCATTTCTAGTGTCGAAACAAGTGTTTACTTCAAAATCATAAAGTGTCGTAATCGTCTTTTTGATTTCGAAAAAGGAGTTTGTTTATGTTTTCACTTGAAATCGAATTCAAATTTGTACAACAGATTTCTTTTTAGGCATCAATATTAAGAAAGCGAAAACAAATACATGCATATGTGCATTTGCATTTTGATAGTCTGCATGCTTTGATTTAGGGAAAAGTGCATTACAGTGTGCTCTATGCTCTTTGAGAAACGTTTGTGTCTTCCTTTTCCCCTTGTAGCTAGGATTTTCATTGTTGAAAAGATATAAAAGCTTGCTTATCATCTTTAGACTGCATTTAGGAATTGTATCATACATCTCATGGTGAGCCAAAAAGGAAAACTTCTAAGAAAGATCAACCTAAAATAAATTGAATGAACTTAACAACGCTTTGTAACTTAACGCACAACATAGAGGTCTAGGCTAGAGACGTGTTCCGGCGTCGTAAAACCTGGTGACTGTCGATCTCGCTGATGGTTGGGTGATTCCTCCTGAGACACGATAGCGCCAGTACGGATTGTTCTCCCACGTACCGTCGAGTATATATTGGGAGACCCCTATAGGAATAAAACCTTTATCTATAGGAAGCCATGTCGGTCGCCCTACTGATCGCAATGCACTGAACACAGCATTCGCGAAGATTGACCGCCCGTACCTTAAAAAGTATTCTGCGGTTTTGCGAAAAGTCTAGCACACCCTCTACCTAGAACTCCAGAGCAGTTCCTTTTGGCCTTTTTCAGACTCTATAACAGAAAAAGTCCATCCGAGAATTTGTCACTTCGGGCTCGTTAAAACATCGAAGGAGACTAGAGTCATCTTTAGATTTTTCTCGACTCTTTAAAATTGAAAAAGCAAGTTGTGTCTAAGCGTCGTTAAAATTTATTTTAAACGGAATAATCACCCTTTTTCCTGCGTTGATCTTTAGGTTGAGAAAATGGAGCCCACCAACCAAGGAATACCCCTTGGTGGAAATCCTAGTCCCTTCTCCTCTTGGGGAGATGTTGGTGCGCCCCATATGGCCACATTGTCGCTTCCAGGACTGACAATTGGCTTGTCGGTCTGGCTCTTCTCAACCAATGTCGTTCAGGACACCACTATTCTTGAACAATCAAATCAACAGTTAGACCAGTACAGAGTTACCCACCAGCCTTCTACTTCCTCTAATTCTTCCTCTCCTCCTTCCTCTTCGCTTGACGAAACTGGTAAAACAAAAAACCAAGTTCCTAAGGAGAAGAAGGAAAAGAAGAAGAAAGAGAAGAAGAAGAAGGAGCCAAAAGCAACTGTGGGCAAACAAGTGTCATTTGACAAAAATCCACACACAGCACTGACTAGGCCTAAATCGCCATGTGTCATATGCAAGGGAGTCCATTTCCACAGAGATTGTCCCTGCATCCCTCGGATACTAAGGGACTGGTCTCCCCGTTTGCACAATCTGGTGGCATCAACCTCTGATAGCCATGTTGAATGCACACCGTCAACTAGCGAAAGTGAAGTCCTTGGACAAAAAGGGAGAGCTAGATCTCCCTGTAGACTGTGCGAAGGCAATCATGCCATCCACCGTTGTCCCTTCTTAGACGAAGCGAAAAGAGTTTTGGATGATCTTCCGGTTTCACTGTTACGACTTCCTCCTGGATATAAAAAACTCTTGCCGAGTCCTTTGTTAGTTGAAAATCCAGCTGGCCCGCTCAAGTGGTCAGCTGAAGCACCGGTCATTGAAGATGAACCAGCTGAATCCATACCCAATGAAAGTCAAAAGGTCGAGGTGGCAGTTGACCCGGTCTTGCCTTCAGAGGATTTATCTTCGAATGATACAGTCACTGAAGAGGATAAAGATGACACCATCCAAATTCTCTTCATCAGCACAGACTCAGACGAGAACGGGGGCAATCCCCCCATTCCTTTATCGCAGGAAGGAAGTTCGTCAAAGCGATACCCGGCCATCTACTCGGTCCCACCACCAAGCAACCTAGTTGTCTCCTTCGACTGGAACCAACTAGGCAGACCCCATTTGCCAGCAAGCATACCATTCAGAATTATCATCCAAATATACAGAATGGTCATGGCTGGCACCATCATTGATGAGGGGGCATCTGTGAGTATCCTTTCCTCTATTGCTTGGAAAGCGCTTGGTTCGCCAACGCTTTTGCCTGAAATGAGAAATCTGACAGGCTTTGATAAAGGAACCAGTCGACCTTTAGGGATCCTCCCCAATGTGCCTATCACATTGAAAGGGAAGACCATTCAAATGAACGTGATGGTCGTTCAAGGACCCTTGGATTATAACCTACTTCTTGGACGAGACTATATATTGCATGGGAGCCATCATCTCCTCACTCTTTAGAGTAATGTGTTTTCCGCACGAAGGAAGAGTGGTCAATCTCGTGGACCAGCTTTCATTTCCCGGATCATGCATCGCAAATAGTCATATACCATCCCTAAATGGTCTCTTCACGCAAGAAATGTCTCAACCCACAGTTCGTCCTCCCGATGAGCGCGAGTAATTTGGAGGGATATGACTGGAACCCAGGGGGCATGCGTCCTGGTCTGCTTCGGCAGGAAAACTTTGGGTATAGGGTAGGTTTCCGCGGGAGAATATGACTAGTCCGTACCCCGTCCATGATTGGAAGAGGGGTTGTTCTAGAATAATATTCTTTTGTAAAAGTTATGTGACTCGGCGGGCATCGTCATTCACCTTTGTCTATCTCGGTAGACATTGTCGAAGAAGTGTTTTGTTTGAAAGATTAATAGAACAGTCTTTGGGTGACCTGAAAGAGGTAGGCCTTTCCTAGTAGAACAAATGTTTTATCTGCAAATTGAGGGGTAACCTTGAAACTCTGTTTTATACCTAGGGGCATGCAAACCTTTTGGAGTGCAAGCAAGGGGTAGCTATTTTTTTTTTAAATTTTTAGGTCCTCCCTTTAAACCTGTAGGTCTAACCCTTTAAACTTGTAGGATTAGTCATTTCCGAACTTTCATAAAGAAAGGATTCCAGGAGCAAAGCTTTGTAAGGCGCAAGATCCATAAAAAATGGGATCTTACAGGAGACATTCTTATCATATGACTGGATAATCGAGCAGTTTTAGCACATAGTTCGTGCTCGTTAAAAAATAAACATAAGATCGAGCAGTTTTAGCACATAGTTCATCCTCGTTAAAAAATAAACATAAGACCGAGCAGTGTTTTTCCGCATTTAAGCTAGTTAAAAAATGAACTACCCTCCGGTAAATAACCGCCGTGAATGTAACATTATCAGCCACTAAAGCCTTGGTTGTGTTTGCACCGTCACCTCCACTTTTCATTGGCCGATCATTCACCTCCATATTGATTGTTTAGCCATTTTGAGGAACAGCTGTGAAGAGTGATTTCACTAGCCATCCTTGTGACACTGCCGTGATTGGAAAATTCCAACCCTTACCTGGAATCAGCTGCTAACCCGTTTTATCACTCGTTCCTCAAAAGACGAGTCTTCTTTAAGCTATTTTCATCTGACTCGTAAAATATGAAAAGATTGCCGAGTTTTGGCCTTCCAGCTCGTTAAAGCGACCGGAAGTGCTATCCCTCCTCTAGATTTTAATCTTTTTGGACCTGAGGGATTATTGCACAAAAAGATCGAGCGCTTGTTTTGTTCGGCTCGATAAAACTATCGAAAATTCATCCCTTCTGTATTTTTTATACTTTTTCGGACTTAAGGGATTAGATGACGAAAAAGGACTTTCGGAGTTAACTTTACGTACCTTTTCAGACTCTCTAAAAATGAAAAGGATTGAGTTATCTTTATCGTTAGACTCATTAAAAACATTAAATAGCGACAAACTTGTCTTTAGACGAGAACGAGTTTCACTATCGCTAGGCTCGTTAAAACATAGCGATGGGTTTGCCCGAAGGGAAAATTATAGAACAAGCATATGTTATCCTCCTCAAGCTTGACAAAAATAAAGAGGTACTGGTCAGCAATGACTGGGGAAAAATTGGGAAGAAACTCAAAGAACTTTATTGGTAGCAAGTCGCTCATGAACATGACACTTCCGCTCCGTGCCTGAGTCGGGTTGGGTTGTTTCATTCACCGGTCACATCACCATGGTCTCACCATACCATCCACCTTTGGGGTAAATGCTACCAATCCATCACATAAGTGTCGCCGGTATGTTCAAGAGAAGTCATCCAGAGAAGTCAACCGTGTCCCATCCACTACCATACATTATCCTTCATCCTTTCATGACCGCCACCCTGAACCATATATCATCAGATCGTTTTCACCTCCATCAAAATCATTTGCTCCGTTCCGTGTCACTGATGTGGGATGCATCAAGGCCCTCCTTTAACGGATCGCTTCTTGTCGACATCAGCTCATTATCCAAGAAGTTGATCTAGGAACAACCCTTTCAGTACTTTGAAGCTTGCATGCCTCAATGGCAAGTTTCTCACTTCCGGCGACAGGTATACATCAATGACCTTTGACCAAAAGATTTTGCGTGGTGTTCGACGCCAAGTCCTTTATTCACACCACGTGAATTGTACTGCAGTACCTTGAGGGTCATTATCATTATCGGTGATTCCTCTCGCGCTTGTTAATAGTTTACATCATTGACTGGTAATCAAGCGATGTCTTTCCATGTTCGACTTCAGAACATTTCTCACATGGATCGACTTGTACTTAGAGTAAAGATCGAATGAGTTTGAAGATGCCAGATCTAGTTTCATCCATCCGGGCTGCGATATATATTCAGGAAAAATAAAGACATTGACATGTACAGCATTGCAGCATAGACAATCATCCTACCAAAGGATGATGATTTCAGCAGGATCATCAGTCTATCATCAGACAATTGTCTGTCCTATGTACATAAAAATGAATTTATAAATCTGAGCATGGGAATGCCCGCCTCAGCTAGATCATGAAAACAATATGAAAAATAATGTATTGTATTGTATCTTATTACAGGTCTCCTCCCAGCATTGAATGAACTTCGGATCCTCCTAATAAGGAATTTCACCTGATAAACGACCTCATACTTTAGGGGGCAACTGTTATAGACATTTTTGTGCCTTACAGCTATAAGCATGAAATGTCCATAATTCAAGGGATCCAAAGTTCCTAAATATGTGGTTACAGCTCCTAAAGGAACAAGGTCAACCAATGACAGCTTCTCCCAGAAGTTCTCCACCAAAAACCACTAAGAAACAGTCAATTCAGGATCAATTCAGAGGCTCCACTAGCTGCCTACGATGAAATGCAGAAGCTACACTGGCTAAGTGCACTGCAACGCAGGTGGAAGCACTACCAGGGTGCGCTGAGCGGGAAATGACAAATGGCAAGCTCATTCAACGAGGTGGAAAGACCATGGAAGCTTCCATAATCTTCTCCAATGACACTTGCCTCAATGAATTCGACTAGTGATGAGTAAGAGGTTCTCAACCTCCAAGTGGAAGCAAGAACTGACAAAGAGAAGCCACAAGTCAAAACATAAGCTGAATCATCCTCTCTGCTTACATCTGTATATGGATCTCTCACCCAGAGGTTCAGGAGGCTGGAATTTTGTACTTTGCAGAGAATTGTTGTTGGTTTGAGATTGAGATTAGTACATTGGGTGATTTATGCTTTGTTGGAGGAGAGGAAGGGATTCCTTTTCTGGGAGGTAGATGCTGGATCGGAACTCACTTGGTTGTATCTCCTCTTGGACTTTCTTATTCTATAAATAAACTATTTGAGTTTCTCCTACATGCTGTGTACCAATGATGTTTTGTTATACTTACATGTTTAGCTTAATCTGATCTTGAGCTTTTTATGAATGTATATCTATATCTTCGTGTAGTTTCTCTCTCTTGTGATCTTGCAGGAATTCGGTGAAGCTGGGCCGGCGAAGGAGCAAGAAACTAGGAGCTACTGAAGAGAGGAGCGATTTGGATCGACAAACTAGCGGAAGACACAGGTTAGTTACATCCTTCTTCCTCATTTACATTTCATAAAGAAGAATACTCAATTAGTTTACCTTGTTTGTTGCTAAGGCACTATCACACCTTAGAGTGGGATAGGGTCATTCCGAATTGGATACTTTTCCCAACAACAGATAACAACTTACTCTTGGAATTAGGTTTCAGTGGAGGGAGTGGAGGAGAAGGTAATAGAGGAGGCGAAGGCAGAGATGGACCAACAAATTTGGAAGTTGAGTTGTCAGATTCAGAAGAAGAGGAGGACGATGAAGAAGAGGAAAATATGGCTGATCAAATTATGGAATGGATGACATAGGGACCATTGGCACTCATGGGCGTCTTGCACAGTATGCCAAGGCATGCAAAGAAGTTGTTAAGAAAGTATGACCCAGACAAAATAGTGAAGGAAGAAGATAATCTAGACATGTTCTCTCTAGATCTACAAACACTAGAGGTACATTATGACGATGTTGCTTGTAGACTATTCCCATGTACCTTGGATGGCAGAGCTGTTTTATGATACCATAGCCTCCTGTCAACTCCATTAAGAACTGTCGAATGCTCAAAATAATTTCCCTTGAGAAGTTTATTGATGACAAACCCCCCACCATGTTGTTGAAAGAGTTTGGTAGTCTCAAGATGGAGCAAAAAGAAAAGGTGGAAGATTTTAATTAGACACCAAACCTCATGAATCCATCACAGTTGACTATTGCACATCTGCACTGTTGAATAACATTATGTAGTTCATCAAGAGAGTTGTGAAACCAACGCTTTTAGAAAATTTGCAAGAGGCAATTGATGTAAAGAAAGACCTCCACGTTATTGGATTCATTGTAGATGACGTTAGCTACCTATACCAATAGGTTTCATATTTCATGATTGGCAAAGAAAGTTCCAAATATGCTCTGCTTTGGTGATGCAAAGATCCCATATTTTCAAGGAAAGGCAACATGTGTATATAGCTTGATCTTGTCTCAATTTTGATGGATGGTCCAACAGCCTAATCTGGATCATGCCATGTTTCAATTTTTTGTTGTAGAATAGAGAAAGAAGTCTGTCCAAACTGTTTAATCTTGGCAGACCAGTAGCTAGGTAGAGAAGTAAGGTTCCCAACTGCTTAATCTTGGACTTTGGAAGCAATAAGGGTAGGCTGAGGTAGAGAATAGAAAGAAAAAGCCAGAAGAAAAGAAAAGGCACATAAGGGTCTGCAAGTCTAAGTGCACCCTCCATGAAGAAACAAAAAATGCTAGGCAAGTAGATGGGTAGGCAGATGGGGTTGCAGAAATGTTATTACTTTCAAATGAGTTCCGCTGGTCTAGCATAAAGGAACATCAGTGGATAGAGAAGCTCCTCTTCTCCATCATGTTGTAGCAAAGCAAAGGAGCATGACTAACTCCCTTTTCTCCCCTTTCACATTCATTACTAACATCCCTTCATCAGTTGTGTTCATGAAAGAATTTAAGGTTTTGTGTTGGTTCTTATTCTTTTAAAAGCCACCTTTCTTGTCTAAAATTCTTTTCATTTTGATCTACTCCCTAAGCTAAGTTGTTTTTATATAAACTTAGTGATATCACTCCTCATTCACCTCTTCCATTCATATTAACCCCTAAATTATTATTATCTAAATCCCCTATGTTACCCTTTCCCTATTATTATAAACACTATGGTGTATAAACCCCAAGAATTCTATAAATATCCTTTCCCCCCTGGCATTATAACCATATGTTCACAGTCAGGGATTAAATTGACATCTGATCAGTTTAAGAACCCAAACCCTACCCCTCTTCCCCTTCAGAAGTTATCTAAACCATTAACCCCTTCATTTGCTAAAGAACCTTGTAAAAAACCCCATTTTCACCCCTAACCCGCTTCATCTGCAAAATATACATAAAAAACCACTTTTCCCATTTTACCCAAAGTACTGGCGCAATGCGCGTTTTGATAAAATACATTGAAAAGTCATACAAATTCGCCAAAGTCCAAAGTCCCGCTGGGCGCGCTTTTCAAACAAATATATTATTTTAATCCCTGCCCACGTCGGTATCAACCTGGCACCTTAACGATCTGTCGACCGTCGGATCTGGCCCTTTTCATCCGACGGCTCTCATGCATTTCGGACCGGGCCCGACGTCTGTAAGTTACCTTCTGAAATCTGTCAGAGAGTGACGTCAGGCCTCTGCCATGCGTCACCCCCAAATCGTATCGAAGCGCCCTCTGACAATTCTGCTTCCGTATAGAGAGCGGTGCGATATTATACCGCTTACCATTTCCGGTTTCTGTGAACCCGCCTTGCCAACGTCACTACCACGTCATTACCGCGTCACTACTACATCACCGCCGCGTCAGCGCCCCTGTCCGCCACTGCTCTGACCTGCCCGCCACCTCACCATCCCCGTGGACCACTCTCAAGCCGCCGCGTCACTCGATGACGTCATGCTGACATCATCCGACCTTGACCCCACCTGATGATGTCATGCTGACGTCATCCAAAAAAAGTGCCAAATAACCCAAAAATCCATATTTTGGCCGAAAAATCGTGTTTTTCATTACTTTTGCAAAAAAACGACTGTGGCACCTCTGCATGTATTTTACGACCAAACAAGCGTCAACCTGCTGAATTCGACCCGAGGACCGTTGGTGCGCCAAATCCACCTGCATTTGTGACTATTGCCGACAGTTTACCAGGTATTTATCCCAGTCATTCCCTCTGCGCCTGGTTTTATCCTGCATTCTCCAACAATAGCTTAAAGAGTAAGAAAACATTGTGTTTACCACTAAATCCCCTGTGGCTAGCCTCCATTTTCAGTTGTAAAGTCGAAATTCGCCTACAGAGCCTTGTTTACCCGAGTTTTCACAAAACATACAGTTAGTTCGCGCATTCGTGAACTGAGAACCCAAGCTGCACCAATTCACCGTAAAGAGAGTTTTTAAGGCCAAGCATTTGCCCTATCAGTGCTTTGTGCAGTGTTTCAATTGCTTCCATTGCCATTTTATCCTCTGTTCCTCAGTAAATCACCTCTCTTTCCAAGAAATACTCCTTTGTGTTGCTCTGCACAGTAACACCAGTTCATATCAACATAATCCTAAAGTAACCATGGATGCACTAGTAGCTCCTGTAGCCTTGAATATTGCTCCATTAAATGCCCCTCAGAGAGAATTGGAATGGCAACCATTAGCAGACCTAGATTATCAAATATCAGAAGAAATGCTAATGCACAGCAAGTACCACATCCACTTGTTAAATGAATTGAAGATTAAACATGAGACTGGAGCAGATGTATTGGGCATTTGGGATTCTTTCCTCCCTATCTTCAAGCTCCCTCAGGTCAACCAGTTCCTTGACCTAATCCACCTATGTGCTGACTGCTATGACGCCACTCAGAGGGCTGTGATTGACCCTTCAGGCTCAGTTGTTTTCTATGTCACCCCTGAAGCCATCAGAGAGATGCTGCACTTCAAAACTGAGAAGAAATTAGTTCCTTTATCACTGATTGATCTGATAAAGCAAGGAGCTAAATTGAAAGATGCTCAGGTCACCAAACTAAATCAATTGTACATTGACTCTGACACCGTGAAGTACCCTCCCATTTCTCATGTTTACCTCAACCAATTGGGCAGCGACCTTGTAGACATGATCAGTCCCATTCTGGGCTATAATTCAATTGAGTTTGTTGATGAAACTGTGATGGTGATGATGCTCATGTTTTCCCCTGGCAAGTCTCCAATCTGCTATGACTATGCCACCTACATATCTGACAAAATACATGAGCAATTAATGAACTTGGCAAGAGAAAGGGTGTTCAGATACACCTCCTACATCTACCACTTAATTTTGTATTATCAACATGAGAAATTTCACTTTGCTATGAAGAGAGTGGATGCACAAGGAAATCCAAGGTCAGTGGTTTATTGGTCCTCTGCCTTCCACTGCAGATCTTGTTCTCCATACACTTATTGTGAGTTTATAGACCTCTTCATCCACCCAGCCATGTCTTTGCTTATGAGCTCACCTCCTCCAAGACTAACTGATGAGATGCAGAGAGTCCTTCAGTTATCTAAAGCATACAGCATTGTGGATTGGTACTATTACCAAAACCACACAGTCATCAGAATATATGGGTGTGAGTTGCCCCCATACAGATTGCCCAAATATGTGCCCATGAGATTGTTTGCCCTTGAATACTTCAGGCAGTTTGGGAATGCTCATGTGCTACATTTTTTAGGCAAAGGCAAGAAAGCACAGCTCAAAGTAAGAAACCAATTAGGCCACTTCATTTACAACAAAAGGGAGGAAGGTTGGGAAGAAGCAGACAGAATGCTAGAATCCCTTGGCCTACAGACCAGTTTCCTTTGGAAACCTTATGACCCCAATCACTTCATAACTTTAAGAAGGGTCAAGTATAGGCTGGCCAGTTATGACCGCGTAAGGTTGCCTCATATAGAAAAATATGCAAATCAAATAAAGTGGAGGAGAGGCACCTTAGAGGAAGTTGTCACACAAGAAGAATTAAATAAAGGAGCAGTTAAAAATCTCCAAAAGATGGCTGACTTAGAGCTTTGTGCACAGGTATTCGCTCTTCCAGGCACTCAATTGGGAGCAGCTGCCTCATCCTCCACAGCACATCAACAAGCAGCCAAAGCTACTCATCAAACCTCTAGCAAAGGCAAAGAGAAAGAGATGGAGCCAGAGCAGCCACCTCATGAACAGGTACAGCAGTAGGAAGTGCAGCAACAGCCACAGGTACAACAACAACAAGGGGGGCAGCAAGAAAAGGAACAGCCAGTGCAACAAGAGCAAACATCACAGGCCCCAAAATCCACCGGGCAGCAAGCTCAGGACACTCTGCCTCCTAGGCAGGAGACAACAGTGGAGGCCTCAGTCCTCCAAACCCCACAAAAAGAAGACATAAGTAGAAAGAGGGACAAAGAGACTCCCCTCACAACATCAACAACTCAAGGGGAGAAAAGACACAGAATGAATCCCCTCTCAGAGGAAGAAATGCCTATAGGGCAATCTTTGGGCATGGGCCCACCTAGTATGGAGGCATCTGCAAGTTCCTTCCAGCAGGAACAAGAGAGGATGATCGGAGGAGAAGTCAGCTCCTCAAGCCAGCAAAGAGGAGGTGAACTGGGCATCAAGCAACAATTCATTGATATAAAGAAGAGGAATGAGCCCATAAGAATACAACTATATAATCATTTGTTGAAAATGGCTCCCACTAACCAGCAAAGACTAATGTCTGCATATGATGTCCAGGAGGGAAAAATGATCATGAGCCATTTTACGCCAGCAGTGTTGCAGCCGCAGTCAGCTGCAGATTACATAAGGACCAACCTTGAGGTCCTTGCCAGGGACATCCACCCAATGGATCAAATCGAATTACATAAGCAAACGGGTGAGATGGTGTATGCCTCCTTGGCGGATAAGACATTGGTGAACTACAAGCTAGAAAATAGCCTAAATAATACAGCTGCCCAACTTGAGTTGGAGAGAGCATCCTCTCAAGCAAAGGACAACATAATCAAAGCCTTAGAGGAGATAATCATAGAACTTGGGCATGATCCCAAGGAAATCAAGGCTGTACAAGCATTATTGAAGTTAAGATATGCATATATGGCAGCACTAAGGAAAATGGTAAAAGTCCTAGCAACCATTCACCCACAAAATGGAGAAGTTGCCCAGCTGAGACATGACCAAGATGCAACAGCTATGCTGGTGTCATTATACAAACAGCTGATCCAGACATAGGAGAAATTGGGAGAATCAGAGGCTGCACAGGCTGCACTACAGGAAGCATTACAACAAAAAGAAGGAGGACAAACATCTCAACCTCCTCCAGAGATAATCAACCTTGAGGAGCCTCCTCAAACTACTGCTCCTCCCACTGCACTGACAGAACAGGCAGTGCCTTCCACATCAGCACCGACGCCAACAACAGAGCAGGCTCCAAGTCTGGACATGCAGAAACTGAGGAATGAAATCCAAGCCCTGGAAGCCCAAATGGCAGAATTAAATGAGGCCAGGGAAAATTTGGTCAAGTTGAATGAAAGATATGATAAATCAAAACAAAGTGTTGCTGAGAAAGGAAGAGAGATAAAGGCTCTCAAAGAGAAGATAAAGGAGCTGGAGAAGGAGCTCACACTTGATAAAGTAGTGGCTGAACTCAAGACAGTCCTATGGGCCAACATTGGCCAATCCATAACTGATCAATGGCAATACATTGAGACCATTCATGAGCAAATAGAGCTCATAGGAAAAGCACATAGAGAAATCCAAAGAACAAGGGCATCTCTAGGCAATATTCCTGAGGTTGCCAACAGAATGATTAATGTGCTTAATAACAGAACAAGTGCTCAGCTGGCAACAATGGGAATTTCCAACAGGACTGAGACCATTTTGCTAATAAAAAGAGTACTAACACTAATAAGCCTGGTGCAAACACTAGAAAGAAGAAGCCAGGATATGCAGATAGAGGTTAATAAGTTCATGGAAAATTTGTGGCATTGCAAAACAGAGGTCTTCCTAGCTTACTGAACAGCGTAGGAAGACTACTTTCCCATGAAAATTATGCCAAAAGGGTCAACACATTTGCTACAAATCAGATTACAGAAAGGCTGAGTACTTCAGAAGAATCAGGACCAGCATCAGGGCAGAGTCTCTACAACAGGGTTGAGAACCTATTTCTCATCATGGATGAGATCAAACATTTGGTTGAAGTGCCTCCAAATTTCTATAAATACACTGAGGCAGATGAGACTTTAGAGGCAATTCTAAGACATCAATTTCCCACACAGGAAGTCTGGACCAAAATGATACAATTAATATTGTAAAACCAGAGCCTGTAATCAAGTTTTCTCATTGAAATATATAAGTTATCATGCACAGGAAAATTTTGATAAAATCAACATGTATGGAGAAGAATGGGCTGAGCCAACTCAGCAAAACTATTCGGCCACTAAAGCAGCACTAACAGTCACAGGTGACAGGGCCGAAAAGCTACAGGAGGACAGAGCTACAAAGACACGTCATTCATCATTTATAATAGAACATTCAACCGACTCAGTGGCCTCCAAAGGTTAAAAAGTCTTCTGACAGAATTATAGAGCATTTATGTTGTATTCAAAGCTGTAATAACTTCTTATCTGTTGTTCTATACAAGTTGGTGAACATATTTATTTCTCAGATGACTCAACGCTTCAGATATTTTGTATCACTGTTTGTATATATTCCCCCCTCGCATAAGCTTGCAGGGGTTGTTGTTGATTTCTCTTCTAGAGTTTCTTATGCTGTAAATTTTCAGATTATTAATACAAAGGCTGATGGAATTTCCAAAGCTCTGCGTTATCTGAGTCATTGTGGTGTTTTGCTGAATGTTACAGGATTCCTGCGTACTTCATGGCACAATAATTTTTCCTTAAAAACTCTTCGTTATGTGTTTTTTTTTTTTATCCTTTCATAGCTCATTCATGTTTCTGTGTTTCATAGTTAATGGCAGAGAAAAAGAATAGTTCCAGGATTTATTCACAGAGTACCCTGAACTCAATATATGCTGTTATAAATGTCTTTCTTCAGTTATAGTCATAAGGTGTAATTCTTAACTACTGCACCTCCAAACTATATCTTTCACAGTGATTGTTGTTTCAGGAATTCAAGTTTTCTCCTGTGCAATATATCTCTTTCTTACAACCCCAGCTTAGTGGACAATTCTTAACTGCTTTTCACTGGTTAAACACACCTCATAATCACAATTTCAATTTTGTTTCATGATGTATTTAAATGGCCTTGCAGTTTCAGCAACTCAACTCAATCCCTCAGACAACCTGTAGCCACAGACTCCATTGCCCAATGGACTAGAATTATCTGAATATTTCCACCTTAGGTACAGAAGACATCCCTCAACCAAAACACAAAACCAAACCCTGAATTCATAACTAGCCTAAAATATTCACAAAACAGAGACAAACCTTAAAGAGAGAGCACTCTCTGATTATATTTTGGCTAGAAACTGTAATCCAAAGATTGGTTAGTGGTTACCCCGGCCGTATTCCCTTGGGAGTCAAAGGGAACAACCTGGGTGTTAACAGATGACAAACCACTTAAGGACTTGAAAGAAACGGGAAGGAGGTCTCAAATTGTTTTGAGTAAGGTAAAGGAAAAGGAGGAAAGTGAAATAAAAAAACTTACTCATCAAGCCAAGTCCTTGGAAACCAAATTTTTTAAACTCAAGAAACATACAAGCGAAACCATCGTGAGCAATACACCTCCCAGATTTGCGTAGAGGAAGAGTTGAGCTTCAAGCAACAGAGGTAACCTAACGAAAAATGTGTCAGGTTCTAGCTTTGTGTTCAACATTGATCGAATCACGAGAGATCATTATTGCAAGTTCCATAGCGAATGAAATTCAAAAAAGACTTGTGAAGGTTGGAACCAAGGAATGAATGCACTGGCTACACAGTTGACTGATCAATTTATGGCCAGTGAGTAGGCTGAGCTAGAGAATGAACACTAGGAGGAAATTGTTTCTTCTGATGAAGCTCCAAGTGTTGGGCACGTATTTAACATAAATCAATGTCTTAACACTTTTCTAGAATAAAACCATCGAGAAGGAGCCTCCGAGTGACTCTCTGGCCCCAAAATAAAACAATCGGTAAAATTTAAGGAGTCATGGGGCCCCCAATATTTTTGAGATTCTGAGAGAAAAGATAAGACAACATTTTCTCAGAATAGTGGATCAACCCGTCATCTCGATACAAAAAAGACAATGAAATTTTGGGAAGATAGTTATAGCCAAAAGTACGACTATGAGAAACAAAGACAAAAATAGCCCACTGGAAAATACGAATGCAAATCCTCCCTCGGATAACTTGGTGAGTCTTCCCACTTTGGATTACAATGTTGTTGAATATATGTTAAAATTTGCAACCAGGGAAAAACTTCATGTGGGGCATCTTATTCATGGCTGATAATATTTTTATTAGATTCCTCTCGTCGAGAGGTGTAGGATTGATATAAATATCATCCGAGTCCGATAAGTATTCATGGAGATATGAATTTATTTTGATTATGGAATTATTATCAAGCCGACCTACAACTCATGTAGGCTCAGAAGCCCAACAGTCGCATCTATTCACCCACCAACGTTGTGTATAAATATAAGAGGAATTTTCCTCATTTTGACTCACTCATCTCATCACATCTGTCTCTCTCTACTGCGCAGATATGAGTCTCTTCTCTACTGCGCTGAAATGGGTCTCTCTCTCTCACACATGTGAAGCTGGAAGCTATTGAATTTGAAGCTGAAACTACAGAAGTAAATATTTACTTACGTGGCATAGAATATATCCTCTTTGGAACTGCACTGTAGGTTCATCTGAACCTCCTTTGAAAACCGCAACTTTTGGTGGTGGAATGAAGTCAATCCGATGAACGGTTTGCAAGATATTGATTGCCGTAGTTTGAAGCCGGAAACTGCTGAAGCTGAAGCTACAACTGCAGAAGTAAAGATTGACTTGCATGGCCTAGAAGATCTCCTCTTTGGAACTGCGCTATAGGTTCATCTGAACCTCCTTTGAAAGATGCAACTTTTGGTGGTGGAATAAAGTCAATCCGACGAACGGTTTGCAAGATATCGACTGCCCTAGTTTGAAGCTGGAAACTATTGAAACTGAAGTTGCAACTGCAGAAGTAAAGATTGACTTGCGTGGCCTAGAGGATCTCCTCATCTGAACTACTCTGTAGGTTCATCTGAACCTCCTCTGGAAGCCAAAACTTTTGGTGGTGGAATGAAGTCAATCCGACAGTCAGTTTGTGAGATATCGTCTGCCCTAGTTTGATAATGAAGCCGCTAATGCTGATGTTGCTGATCTAGGCTTTGCTACTGCTGATATGAATCAGATTTATTGTACTATTTCTCTCTACTAAATTATTTAAGATAAAAGAAGATTTGATCAAAGGGTTTCCCCACACATTGTGGGGTTTTCCCCTGCCTAGCTGCCACATCTTGTGTCTCTTGTCTTGGCTTGTTTTCTGTCGATCGTTTAATGTTCTATTTGCACTTTACTTTATGTACATGTGATTGCTAATCGATGGGATATAATAAGAAAAAGAAGTAAACTGTTATAAGCATAGAACATACCAGAACTTAACATGGTATCAGAGCTGAGGTGAAGACAAAGCCCGAGCAAGAGCAAGAGCAATCATTGAAGAGAAGATTGGCAAGGCTATCCTAAAAGAACTATGGTGTCCTCAACACTCTTTCCTGCTGAAGACAAGCTCCGTGAGAAAGCTGACCATCACGGATGGAAGATGTCTATCGATCTAACCCTTGAGAATCAAGGAGTGTTGGATCATGTGAGAGGCAATATTGTTGAGCCTCCATCTAATGCATCCGCTGCTGCCTGGAACAAATGGAAAAATGGAGAAGTCAAAACAATAGAAGATCATCGGAGACTCTATCGACAAGCACTTGGTGGCCTACATCTCTGAACTGGACACCTCCAAGGAAATCTATGATAGACTGGTGAGTTTATTTAAAGTTAATGATGCAAATCAAGTTTTGTTTCTTAGAAATAAGCTTAGGGAAATCAAGAAGGGTAAAGATGAAAGTATGCAAGCATACTTCTTAAGAATCACCGAGATCAAGAAAGATCGCCTATCTATTGGGGAAACTATTACTAACAGAGAAATGGCACTCACAACTCTTGGAGGATTGCCATTTGAATGGTATGTGTTCAGGACTACTCTTTGAACTATAATGTAATTCCTGGTTTCGAGGAATTAATGGCTATATGCATTTAAGAAGAAACAAGGGAAGAAGTGCAAGAAATTCCCATGCCTAAAGTTCCTCCTGCTGCCTTTTCTTCTCATGCAAAGAAAAGAAATAATTCCGAGACTAAATCAAAAGGAAAGGCTGGACCTAAGGCTAGAAGAAAATGACGATGTTACATTTGCGATAAAGCAAGTCACTATGTATGAGATCATGAGCATCATGATGAATAAAATCATGGACATGGGCAGCATGATCATAATCATGATTAGAGAAGAATGGTATAGTATGCAGTGGTGCAACTCGAAATACCTCTGATGGCAATCAAAGGAATGACAAATTCAACAACAAAGGTAAGAGGAGAGCTGGGAATCAAGGAAGAGGACAAGCATTCAAGAAGGCTAGAAATTCTAGGATGTATTAATTGCACCTGACCTCAAAAGGATCCTAGTGTCCATCTTGGCAATGGAAGACAGAGGCTAGAAGGTAACCTTCAACAATGGGAAGGTATGTATATGGAAAAATAATGTTAAAGATGCCTTTACTCTTGGGTTTAGTGTTGATTCATTATATCAGGTCGATGGAAGTCTGCTAGGTGTCATGTCTTGTGACACAACCCTTTAGTCCAAACTTTGGCATCGGAGGTTTTCCCACCTTCATTACAAAGCTCTACCTAATGTAAGACAGATGGTAACAGGGATGCCCGAATTCCAAGTAGAGAAAGAAGGTGTATGTCCGGGATGTGCCAAAGGAAAGCTCAAAAGGGGACCATTCCCCTCAAGCCAAAGAAAGACTTCCGGTATATTACAATTGATTTAATCAGGCATACCTAAGGTTGGCATTAAGAGAGAGACTACTACACCACATACTCTTGAGCAGAATGATGTGGTGGGAAGGAAGAACCACACAATGATGGAAGCTGTCCGGGCCATGCTACATGATCATAGACTTCCAAAGTTTCTATGGGCTGAAACTATAATCACCTCCGTATATGATCAAGCATTGGGTTCCTAAAATATTGAAGAAATGTTCACCACCGGTCAAAGGGAAGTCGTGATTAGTCATGATGTCACCTTTGAAAAAGATATGGCTCTCAGCAAGGTGGACAATCTGCTGACTTCGAGTAGCTCTCAAGAAGCCGACACCAAGGAAACAAAAGAAAAGGATGATGAATCAATGCCTGATGTAGAAGAACCCCTGGATCCGATTGATCCTCATCCACATGAGCCTTCCTCTTCTAGGAAGAGGCCTTCATGGCTTGGGGGGATACTTGATGATGTTGAAGGACATGTTGCACCCTGAGGAACCTTCCATCAAAGTAAGAAACTTAACAGGTATCAGGGATACCTGACCATCATGAGCATGATCATACAAAATGAACCTTCATCATTCTAAGATGTCGTCAAGAATTAACTATGAAAGGATGCTATGACCATAGAATATGAGTCTATTATGGAGAATGATGTCTGGGTAGTAGTTCCTAGACCCTGGATAAGACAATTCTTACTTAAAAATGGCTTTACAAGATAAAGCATGCAGCATATGGAAGTACGGAAAAGCACAAGGCTCATTTTGTTGCTCATGGTTTATCCCAGAAGGAAGGTATAAACTATGATATTTGCACTTGTTGCCAGATATACAACCATCTGCCTGATCATAGCCCTTGTGGCTTCACAAGGATGGAACCTACATCAAATGGATGTCAAGACCGCATTCTTGCATGGTTATATCAAAGAAGAGGTCTATGTGGAGCAACCTGAAGGATTTGAGATTTATGATTGAAAATATCATGTATGCAGGTTGAAGAAGGCTCCCAATGGGCTGAAGCAAGCACCTCGAGCATGGTATGAGAGGATCGATAGCTACTTGACGAAGCTGGGATTCACTAGGAGTGAAGCTGATCCTAACTTTTACTTTAAGGCTGAAGATGACAAGCCTCTCATACTAGTGTTGTATGTGGATGACCTCTTTCTAATAGGTGCAGACCCTCTCATTCAAAACTGTAAGAGGGAGATGGCTTCTGAATTTGAAATGAAGGACCAAGGACTTGAAGTGTGGCAGAAGCCAAGGGAAATTTTCATATCTCAAGGAAAATATGTGGTAAATATATTGGAAAGATTCGGTATGATGGACTGCAAGCCTGTGACTACCTCGAGGATCTTAACTTTTAGAAGTTATATGGTAGTGATGTCAGACCGAACTTGGGAAATGCATCTGAGTTTCAAAAACTCATTCGCATTGATGTTCTTGGTGAACCTCCATCCGAACATATGTTTTGCAGTTAGCATTGTGAGCTCATATTTGGTTGAGCCTCACTGGATTGATGCCGGGAATCTTCTGAGATGTCTTCAAGACATAATCTCTCATGGATTAAGATACATTTCCGGAGATGTGAGACTACTTGGATATACGGTTGTTGATTGGGCAGGCAGTGTGGTGGACCGTAAGAGCACTTCCGGGTACAATTCACCTTGGGATCTGCTTTGATATCCTGGATGAGCAGGAGGCAGAAGTTGGTAGCTTTGAGCACCGCCGAAGCAGGATATATTGTTGCTAGCATAACCTTGTGTGAGGCAGTCTGGTTGCGAAAGCTCTTCAGTGAGCTGTTTGGATTTACATTGGATACCACTGTGATTCTCTATAACAACCAGAGGTGGGATTCGATTATTGAGGAATCCCGTATTCGTCAATTGCTCCAGCAGATAGACATCATCTGGGATATGGTAAGTCAATGAGAAAGGAAGCTCCATCACATTAAGATGATGTACAGGTTGATACACCTTGTCAAAGGCCCGAGGAAAGATCTCATCTGTGATTTTCCCAAATGACTTGGAGTCGGCAAGAAACCCTTGTACAAGGGTCCTACATGTTGCATACATTGAGCTCTGGCATCTCTGAGGGCTTGCAGTTCCTACTGGAGCAACATACGACCACAGGGTGACTCACCCTCCCTTGGTGGTGCGCACTGGAACAATATGATTCGCTCTCTTGTGGGAGAAGATGATTCACTCTCTTGTGGAATAGGATGATTCGCTCTCCTGTGTAGCAGGATGATTAGTTCTCCTCTGAGGCCTGGATTGATGTGTTCTCCATGGTGATTGTAGCAGGATTGATGTGTTCTCCTGTGAGGCTTGGATTGATGTGTTCTCGATGGCAATTGTAGCAGGATTGATGTGTTCTCCTGTGAGGACAGGATTGATTAGTTCTCCTGTCAAGGCATCCTACCCATGCAGTTTGGGACTCATGGGAAGTACCTCTCATGTGATCAATGAGCATGGAAATGAAGTTAGGGACCATAGTAATACCGATGGACGCATCGTTGTAACTGTCGTACTCCCTACGCTAGGATGACCTCCATTGATCCGGGATCAATGATACTGGTCTGGGAACAGTGGTAGGAGTTGTACCATACTATGACGCTGACTTCGGGTCAGTTCAGACTGGTCTCGGATCAGTGGTACATACTCTGAGACTGACTTTCAGTCAGTGGAGGATGATATTGGTCTGGGACCATTGGAGTTGTACTCACTATGACGCTGACTTTGGGTTGGTTGAGACTGGTCTGGGACTAGTGTTACATACTCTGAGACTAACTTTGAGTCAGTATGATACATCCTCGATCATTTCTTCTTCATCATAATTCGGACAAAAGCAGAGCAGAACAGAACAATGCAAGAGCAGAGCAGATCAGAACAAAACAGTACAAATCAGTGCACGGCAGAACAAGACAAAGCAGAACAGGAAAAATAGAGCAGAGCAGGGTAAGGGTCAGGTTGTACAAGGCAATGCATTTGATGGATGAATAGTAACAACGGATAGACAGATTGCAGATGAAGTTCTCCATGGTTGAGAGGGAGTGTTAAAATTGGCAACCAAGGAAAAACTTCATGTGGGGAATCTTATTCATGGCTGATAATATTTTTATTAGATTCCTCTCATCGAGAGGTGTAGGATTGATATAAAGATCATCCGATTCCGATAAGTATTCATGGAGATATGAATTTATTTTGATTATGGAATTATTATCAAGCCGACCTACAACTCATGTAGGCTCAGAAGCTCAACAGTCGCATCTATTCACCCACCAACGTTGTGTATAAATATAAGAGGACTTTTCCTCATTTTGACTCACTCATCTCATCACATCTCTCTCTCTCTATTGCGCAGATATGAGTCTCTTCTCTACTATGCTGAAATGGGTCTCTCTCTCTCACACATGTGAAGCTGGAAGCTGTTAAATTTGAAGCTGAAACTACAGAAGTAAAGATTTACTTGCTGGCTTAGAAGATCTCCTCTTTGGAACTGCGTTGTAGGTTCATCTGAACCTTCTTTGAAAGCCACAACTTTTGGTGGTGGAATGAAGTCAATTCGACGAACGGTTTGCAAGATATCGACTGCCCTAGTTTGAAGCCGGAAACTGTTGAAACTGAAGCTGCAACTGCAGAAGTAAAGATTGAATTGCGTGGCCTAGAAGATCTCCTCTTTGGAACTGCACTGTAGGTTCATCTGAACCTCCTTTGAAAGCTGCAACTTTTGGTGGTGGAATGAAGTCAATCAGACGAACGGTTTGCAAGATATCGACTGCCCTAGTTTGAAGTCGGAAACTGCTGAAACTGAAGCTGCAATTGCAAAAGTAAAGATTGACTTGCGTGGCCTAGAATATCTCCTCATCTAAACTATGCTGTAGGTTCATCTGAACCTCCCCTGGAAGCCGAAACTTTTGGTGGTGGAATGAAGTCAATCCGACGGTTAGTTTGTGAGATATCGTCTGCCCTAGTTTGATAATGAAGCCGCTAATGCTCATGCTGCTGATCTAAGGTTTGCTACTGCTGATATGAATCAGATTTATTGTACTATTTATCTCTGCTGAATTATTGAAGATAAAACAAGATTTGATCAAAGGGTTTCCCCACACATTGTGGGGTTTGTCCCTGGCTAGCCACCACATCTTGTGTCTCTTGTCTTGGCTTGTTTTCTGTCGATCATTTAATGTTCTATTTGCACTTTACTTTATGTACATGTGATTGCTAATCGGTGGAATATAATAAGAAAAAGAAGTAAACTGTTATAAGCATAGAACATACCATAACTTAACAATATATGAAAAATATTTGTGCATACATATCTCTTTATGATTTAACCAATCTCACAGGTTACTAGAATATCCTTTTGCGTGCATTGGGGGTAACCTTCACAAAAAATGTTTCCTCTATTAGGAAGGGACCCAGCAAGTCTCCTTAATCACTCACATCTATGCTCAATGTGCTTCGCATGGAAGAAGTGAACTCTCTCTGCCCACCATTTTTTTTATCATTTGAAATATTCAACTTCAATGTCCACAACTATTTGGTTGAATCTGGCGCATCAGTCAATGCCATGCCACTCTCCATTGCTAAACAAATCAATGCACAATGGAGCAATACAACTATGTAGATCATCCAACTTGACCAAACATATGTACCAACCATTGATAAACTCTAGGATGTGATCATTTGGTTATCGTCTGATAGACGAGTTCATCAGTGCACTAACATTGTGATCGTCGACATCTTAGAAGAATATGGCTTGTTACTCAGCAAAGACTGGTCCAACAAGTTGCAAGGATATTTTGCTACAAACTGGTCACAATTATGGCTTTCATACAAGGGGAGAGACAACCAAATCTGGGTGTTGTTGGAGAGATATATGAATCATAATATTACTCCCTTGGATGGCCAAAATGAACCATTTTCTTTTGTAGAACTTCTGTTTAGAAATTTCTTTTTAGAAATGTAGTTGGGGTGTTATCTTCCCTAGCCACACCCCACCCCATCAGACACACATTTGGGTCTCTTTCCTTGCCCAACTGATGGAAATGAAACTTGTACAATACATTATAATAGTAGTACTAGTAGTGTTAGCAGTACTTGTGCACTAAGTGGTCCTTATATAAATGGCATGTGGACCTTGTATTTTGACAGATCTGAAACAAAGGATGGATCGGGAGTCGAGTGTGTTTTGATAGAACCAAGGTCAGGGAAACACTGTCAAATATGGAGCACTCATTTTTGGCTTACAGAAATCCATCAGAATCAAAATAACTGTGCTGAAAGTGGTTTGTGATTTATAGATCATTGAACATCAGGTACGTAACACCATACATTGTGTTTCACCATGTCATAATATTTAGCAACTATAGGTATGGAGACTTAGCTATAACTTCCAAGTTTTCAATATTGTTTCTATACCAAGAGTGCATAATGTAGTTGTAGATGCTCTTGCAACTACAGTAGCTAGGATGACACTACTTAGGGATATATTTTATGTTGAAATTTTCTATAAGCCACATATCCATCCTAACATCACTAATTTATGTGTTTTTTATGATGATTAATAGATACTGCATTTCATGGCCAATGATGACATGTTCAAGGATGCAGGGATAGATGAAGATGTGCACGAGTAGTCTCTGCAAGAAAAATCTGATGATAGTAAAGGCAACCTTATCCCCAAGGGTTTGGTTTCACTTGAGAAGTTATATGACTTGCAGAACTTCTTCAAGGGACCTAAGAACACTAAAACCCATAGTTCCACAGTGATGCATGAAAATATAATTTGGACATAAACAAATATTTGAAGTTCACGAATCTCGGTACATGTGGTAGACCAGAATAGCGCCAATCCTTTGTCTTCCTGTTCAGACAGTACCGTGGTATATTTAGATGGACATACTAACACTTGAAAACATACAACACACAAATAATCCAACACATCATCCCAACCAAGGAATGGGCCAAACCGTTTCAACATAAGCCTAGGAAATTACATCCGTCACTCGAGCCCCTCATTCAAAAAGAGTTGACTAAGTTGTTGGATGCTTAGATCATTTATAAAGTTCATCATTCTAGATTTGTTTCAAAATTATTTCCAGTCAAAAAGAAGTCTCGGGAGATCCGCCTTTGGGTTTATTTCCTAAATCTAAATCGTGCCTTGAAAAAAGATAAGTACCATTTGTCATCTATGAAACACATCTTGCAGATAGTATCTGGAGTAGAAATGTTTTCTCCGATAAATGCATTTTTGGGATATAACTAGGTTCTGATAGGAGAACCTAACAGCCTGAAAACTAGAATTGGTACGAAGTAGGGTACATTCACTTATCGTAGAATTCCATTTGGGCTGGTAAATGCATGTGCAACATTTTAGCACGCAATAGACATCGCCTTCTGTGGGATCATCAGATAAAGTGTGGTAATATACCTTGATGACATAAAAGTTTTTTCTAGAAAGCGGTTAGACCACTTGTGTCATCTCAAGAAGATCTTTGAGCGATGTTTTAAGTATGGGATATCCTTGAATCCAAAGAAGAGCATCTTTGTAGTGTCTAAGGAGAACCTCCTTGGGCACATCATATCCAAGAGTGGAATCAACGTAGATCTGGACCAAGTTCGAATCATCACACAGATTCCTCATCCCCTAAATAAGAAAGCCATGTATTCCTTCATGGGGAAGATAAAATTCCTCCAGAAGTTCATTTCAGATTATGTGCAGATTGTTAAATAAGAAAGCCATGTATTCCTTCATGGGGAAGATCAACTTCCTCCAGAAGTTCATCTCAAATTATGTGCAGATTGTTAAACACATACAAGAAACGATCAAGAAGGATGTAGTTTACAACGAGCGGAAGAAGTAAAAGGATGAATTCGCCTATATTAAGCAGGAAATAGAAGAAGCATGTGCGCTATACAACCCATATTTCAACAAAAATTTCTTGCTTTACACATTCTCTTCCGACACTTCACTCGATCTAGTGCTAAAAAGCAAAGTTCCCATCTCCTTCATGAGCACGAGAAATGGTCTTGACTATCCCACAATGGATAAGAAAGTATATGTAGTATGTGAGGCTCCCTCCTAGGGTCCTCTAATTAAAAACTAAATTTATCTAATTTTAAACACAATAAGAATATAAATAACTTATTTATATCTAAACATTTATTTGATGACAATATACAATTAAAATTTGTTTACCACAAATTAAATAAGTAAGAATTTCATTGCAACCATTTACATAAGTAATCAATAAATGGAGGAATACATGTAGCAATACCTTAGTTGAGATGCTCCTGAGCTCCTGACTCTATTTGGATGCTCCTCTTGACTACTTGACTGGATTTGCCTCCCAACCAACTAGGAAGTAATTCCTAGCCCAGGGAACCTCCACGGGTTCCCTAGCCCTCTGAGCCCAAGTCGAACTAGATATAGCGTGTCCAAGTTTAACAAACACTCTCCAGATCCGAGTTTGATCTCCCTTCTTTATCTCTCCATTCTCTCCCTTCTCTTTCTCCAAATTCCTTCGCAAAACAAAATCCTCCAAACCAAAGCCAAGACCAAGGACCCCCCCCCCCCCCTCTCATCATCCTTCCCCTTTTATGTCTCTTCCTCCCATCCACCTCAACCACCTATCATTAATGTCATGATCCAGGTGGATCTTCAGACACTAGTGGCATGGAAAAATCTCAAAATTCAAAGTGGCAGAAAGATGATGAACTTGAAATCAAATTGAAGTGCTCGTTGCCCTGATTCCAATGGTGTGAATGACACTCCAATCCGAGTCTGGATGAAGGAGATAGAGGTAGTCAAAGTTGGGTTGACTTTTTGATGACTAGGCAAGATTAATGAAGGCACAATTTACACTTTTTCCGACAGATGGAATCCGGCCAAATCCGGCTAGATTTCGGGAAAAATTGTTGCCTCGTTAAAATGACTCCTTTGGTCCAAAACTGAATTTTCAAAATTGCACCATTTTTTTTATACAAACTATATATGTATATATATATATATATATATATATATATATATATATATATATATATATATATATATATATATATATATATATATATATATAAGAGGGGTGGCGGGCCACCAACCCTGCCATCCCAACACATTCCATATAACAATATAAAACATTGGTGGAGGGGCAAGACAGAACCCCTATCCCCTCCCATAGATCCATCCCAATCGAATCCATACATTAAAAGGCATGGGAGTTCGGTGGGCCAACCCATTTAATATAAACCACAACCCATGGCTCAACATGAAATGAGAATGACAGGGTTTTGGGTAGGGTCGGCCCTTAGGGCATGAACCCGATCCCGAAAGTCAACATCCACTTAACTTCATGACGGAGGTGAGTATGGTGGGCGGAGCACCCAATACAGGCCCAACAAAATCATAATGTGAAAAAAGGGTTTGTTTAAATATAGTTTGATTCGATGTATAAAAAAAGGAGGCAGGATTTGACTGTCCAACCTCCTCCCTATTAACTAGGATCCTTAACCAACTCAACCAACCATTCACTTTGGAAAATTCTCCACCCAATTTTTGTTTAAAAATAGTTTGTCGGTGCACCCAGGCAGATGAGGCAGTGCACGTAGTTCGAGGAAAAATTTTGCAGGAGGGTTGGAATTTGACTTTGCTGGATTTTGACAAATTTTATATGGTTTCAACATTTCTCAATGCCACAAATGTAATGGCATTGTCTATTTCTCCATCAGAGTTCTGAATTTTTCAGCCATTTTTTAGTATGGAGGTATAAAACTCCTGTTTTGTAGTAACTGATGTTGTACTCTTCTTTCTCGTGCCACTTAATGAATGAAGGCCTCCCCATTGATCGAGCAGGGCTCAGAGATGTAGTCCAAGCTGGAAGAACTTTGTTATCAAGTTTTGTTTTCTTCTTTCATGCATTATGTGTTTCTCCTCTTCTCTCATGTGCACATTAAGTTTTCTATGTTAAGCAACAATTTACGCATGTAATTCTTTAACACATCTATAATAAAAATATATTGGATCAAGTGGTATCAGAGCATGTCTTTTTAGATGTGAATTGCATGTTTGTATGCTAACAAGAAACGAGCTCCAAAGAGGTGAAGGGAAACTAAAGTATTTTGATTCCAAATCGAGACATGCACATCAAAGGAGAAACATGGTATATGAAGAGGCTCGTCATGAAGAGGAGCTCAATTTCCGCAAAACCTTCTACTCAATGGCAGAAAATGTAGGTCAGCTGCTTTCAAGATTGGAGAAAGTAGAAGGTAAAAGGGCAAAAGAACAAGGTTCAGTGCATGGAAATGGTGAATAAGAACCCCCTCCTTCTCCTTCCATGAGTTAAAGCTCTTCTTCCTCTCATAATCATCATCGTAGAAATTCAAGGGGTGCATATAAGAAACCTTTATTTAAATTAGATGTCAATTTTGATCTTCCTATGTTTAACAGTGAAAGTAATGAAGAGAAGTTTAATAATTGCGTTAGGCATTTTGAAATCTACTACAGGATTCAGCGGATTGAGGAGGACGGGGCAAAGATTTAGTTGGCCGCTCTTTGACTGAGTAGCACTGTTATCGTTTGGTGGGAGAGAAAATTGTGAAGTAGTAAAAGTGTGGGTAATCTTATTTCCTCATGGCCTAGTTTCATTTCTACACTAATAAAACAATTGTATCCCTTGGGTTATAAGTGAAAAGCTTTAATGGATTAGCAATACTTAAGGCAAGGTAGAGGTCAGGATTTTTCAAAGCTTGATTGACTAGTTTAGAAAACAAGCACTTAATTTGGGCATTGCACTTGATTCACCTTAAATAGTAACTAAGTATATTGGATCATTACATAGTTGTACATTAGACATTCATTATTATTGTTTGAACCTACTACCATTGAATCGACTAGTGTAAAGTCCATTCATTTGGAAAACAGGGGAATACCTAAACAAGATGACCACCTAAAGAGAGCCATAGTAGCTAGGAGAAGGGGAGCAAAGCCCTCTTTCACACATTGTGAGAAATAGAGGCATGATGAAGAAAATCGTTAGAAGTTGCACCCTGAGCTGAGACCTGAAAGGAATGACAGAAAGGGGAAGTATAAGGTCATCACCACTGTGCAAAAAAACTAAGATCTAAGTCAGAGGAAGATGAGAAGGTTCCAGCTACAAGATTTTCATGAAGTAGGCCCATTGAATTGGTGTCTGATTCCGATGATGAAACAAATTTTACAGCCCTTGGGATCACGCTAGGAGGACCCATAGATTTGGGGTCTGATTCTAGCCATGAATCAAGGATTTTAATAGACATAACAAAAAGGGCACTCCCTGCAGTAGGACTCCAAGAACTTGAGGAGATCAACCACCACATCGAAGTAGAGAATGATGAGCTAAGGAGGCTTCTATAGGAGTAAAGGGAAGAAAAAAAATATTAATACAAAAATTTCAAGCCAAGGATGACGCCTTGGAAAAGCTGCAACATCACTATCCAAAGGTAAAAAGAAATTCCTCAATTTCATATGATTTTCATGATGATGAATTCGTTGCTTTTGAAAAACATACTATAGGGATTGGATCCAAACTATTGAAGAAGATGGGGTTTTAGGGAAAGAGCCTAGGCATCAAAGGCCAAGGCATCATAAACCCCATTTAATTCAAGGAATTTGTGCATTGTAAAGGACTCAGATACACTAGAAAGGAAATGGGAGAAAGCTCCAATACAACTAGTAACCAGGCAACGACAGATGATGAAATTCCCTCCTCACACTCCAGCAATAGTAAGGGCCCCATAAACACTTTTCTAAGGAACACCAGGGAAAAGCGCCCCAAGGAAACCTTGAAAGTTTGGAGGAAAAAGAATCGTTGTAGCCATTGCAACAAAGAGGGAACCAACAAACTGCATGTTCGATGCTCCATGCTCCAGAAACATTGCTGGAGAAGCTGAAAGGTGAATGTGTTCAGCAAATGAAACCACCACATTCACAGTGGTCTACTTTGTTAACTTTTTTTTTCTAAGGTAGTAGCTTGTTATGGCCACCATTGTAAATCATACGTTGCAAGTAAATGAAAAAGTGATGATCTGTCTCCTATCACTTCAAACCGCAACGATGATATTCTAACCATTCATTACTAGTAGTTGACGTATTGATTACTTTTTATGTAATGCTTGGCCAAGGAGTGTGTGCTATAAACTCTTGGAAAGGAAGGGTTGTGAAGTCATGTGTGGTGCGCATGATTGCAAAAAAAATGTACTAGTTTTGTGTGCAGGTGATCGAAAGTGTGGGTAGAAAGCACACAAATAATGTGCTAAGTGTAAATGCTTTTGGGGTCCAAAAGCTCCTAAGTGGGGAGGATTGATATAGGTGGATCTTCAGACACCAATGGCATGGAGAAAACTCAAAATTAAAAGTGGTGTAAAGATGATGAACTTGACATCATGTTGAAGTGCTCATCACCCTGATTCGAATGGTGCGAACGACACTCCAATTCGAGTTTGGATGAAGGAGATAGAGAAAGTCAAAGTTTGGTTGACTTTTTGATGACTGCGAAGGATTAATGAAGGCACAATTTACACTTTTTCCAGAGGAGGGAATCCAGCCAACTTTGTCCAGATAAATTTTTGCCTCGTTAAAATGACTCCTTTGGTCCAAAATGGAACTTTCAAAAATTTCACAATTTCAAAGAGGGCCAAAATTTCACTTTGTCAAATTTTAACAAATTTTATATGGTTTCAGAATTTTTCGATGCCACAAACGCAATGGCACTATCCATTTCTCCATCAGAGTTCTGCATTTTCCAGCCATTTGCAATTATGGAGGTATAAAACTCCTTTTTTTGTAGTAACTGATGCTTGTACTCTTCTTTCTCATGCCACTTAATGAATGAAGGCCTCCCCATTGATTGAGTAGGGCCCGGAGATGTAGTCCAAGTCGAATGAACTCCATTATCAAGTTTTTTTTCTTCTTTCATGCGTTATGTGTTTCTCCTCTTCTCTAATTGTTATTAAGAAAACTAGTGTCCATACAAAGCTGCTAGTGCCATTAGGACAGGTAGCTATATGAAAAACAAACAAACGGAAGTTACTTGTGTTTTCCTTTATGAGAGATAGATGAGTGAGAAACAGAGAGTACCAACCTCGGTCTTTTGCTTGGCTCCTTGCTTGTTTCCTCCATCCTCTGATAGAGCTTTGCCACTCCTTCCTCACTTGTTTCACTTCAAAGAAACACCTATAGAGTCAAAGCATCATAATACCATCAAAGCATAGATATCTATAACCATAAAGAATATAGGATCAGATGTATATTAACCATACAAATGCATATATCAATACAAGATTAAGAAATATACAAGAATATGGAGGAAAACTCAAATAACTTTATTGATAGAAGTAGTAGAAGAGAGGATTACAACCCATTGGTCTGACCTAGTGCCATCCTCCCAGCATGAAAGCCCTCTTCACCTCATGAAAAGCTAGATCACCCAACACTATGATGTTTCACAGAGAAACCAACAACACTTAAAAAATACAGAATTTCAGCCTCTGGATCTCTAGGATGAGGGATCCATATGTAGATATTTGCAGGTGGGTGAGTCAGCTTCTGGGATTTTGATTAGTGTCATTTCTCTGATAGTTCTTGGTTCCACTTGGAGATTTCATGATTTCTTACTCATCCCTGGGCAAATTCATAGAGGAAAGTGTCAAATGAGTAGTTTCTAGAAGATTCTCTAGGTTTCCACCTAGAAAATTTCCACTGCCATTTGTGTGCTCTTTCTCATCGCACCATACAAAAGGGACTTTCAGTATGCATCACACCCACTATGTGTAATAGGTGAGCTGCATCACACCCTCTGCATGGAGCAGTCTGTATGGTCCAATTTTGACCAGTTCTGAGCAGGTTTTTAGGGAGAAATTTTGGGAAACGATGTAATCAGCTGACCTTGTTCCTTTAGGGTATCAAACAACACTTTTATAGGATTAGAAGCCCTTGGTTTATGGACATATATGATTGGTGTTATAGTGCCCAAATATGCCTATAACAGTTTCCCCCTAAAGCATGATATCATAAATATTCTGACGTCGGGTGAAATGCTTTATCATGAGGATCCGAGGTTTTTCGAACTCGAAGGTGACCTGTAATAAGATACAATACAATATATTATCTTCATAACATTTTCATGATCTAGCTGAGGCGGGCATTCCCATGCTCAGCTTTATAAATTCATTTTCATGTACATAGGATAGACATCCGTCTGTGTGGCATACTGATAATTCTAGTAGAGACATCATCCCTTAGCTTGGATGATTATCTGTGAAGCTATGATGTAAATTTATGTCTTTATTTTCCTGAATATATTGCAGCCTAGATGGATGAAACTAGATTCGGGGTCTTCAAATTCATTCAATCTTCACTTGAAGTACAAGTTGATCCATGTGAAAAGATGTTCAGATGTCGAACATGGAAAGACACCGCCTGATTACCTGCCAATGATGTAAGCTGTTAACATGCACGAGAGGAATCATCGATAATGATGATGACCCTAAAGGTACTACAGTACAATTCACGTGGTGTGAATACATGAGTCGATGTCAAACACAACGTAAAATCTTTCAGTCGAAGGCCATTGATGTAAACCTGTCACTGGAAGTGAGAAACTTGCCACTAAGGCATGCAAACTTCAAAGTACTGAAAGGGTTGTTCCTAAGTTGACTTCTTGGATAATGAGCTGATGTCGACAAGAAGTGACCTGTCATAGGAGGGCCTTAATGAATCCCACATCTACGACACGGAATGGAGCAAATGATTTTGCGGAGGTGAAAACGATCTGATGATACAAGGTTCAGGGTGGCAGTCATGAAAGAATGGAGCGTGAAGGTATTACAACGGATGAGGCGTAAGCTGGGTTGGTGAATTCTCTAAGCGACTTCTCTTGAACATATTTGTGACACTAAAATGGATTGGTAGCATTAAACCCAAAAATGGATGGTACAAAGGACCAATGGTGATATGACTGGTGAACGGAATAACCCAACCTGACTCAATCATGGTGATGGAGTGAAAGTGTCATGTTCAAGAGTGACCTGCTACCAATAAAGTTTCTTCAAGTTTTCTTCCCATTTTTTCCCTAGTCATTTCTGACCAGTACCTCTTTATTTTTCTCAAGCTTGAGGAGGATAAAATATGCTTGTTTTATAATTTTCCCTTTGGGAAAACCTGTCGATATGTTTTAATGAGCCTAGCGATAGTGAAACTCGTTCTTGTCTGTAATGGAGAAGTTTGTCGCTATTGCTTTAATGAGTTTAATGACAAAAATAACTCGATCCTTTTCGATTTTAGAGAGTCTGAAAAGAGATGGAAATGAAAATCCAGTAATCCTTTTCCATAGTATAATCCCTTAGTCTGGAAAAGTATAAAATAATACGAAAGGGATGACTTTTTTGATCACTTTAACGAGCCGAGAAAGACAAGCACTTGATCCTTTTGTGCAATGATCCCTCATGTCCAAAAGGATTAAAATCTAGAGGAGGGATAGCACTTCCAATGACTTTAATGAGTTGGAAAGGCCAATTTCTTGACAATCTTTTTATATTTTACGAGTCTAAAAAGAGCTTAAAAGAGACCCGTCTTTGAGGAACGAGTGATATTTTTGGGTAGCAGCTGGTTCCAGGTAAGGTTTGGAACTTTTCAATCATGGCATTGTAATGAAAGTGGCTAACAAAATCACTCTTCGCAGTTGTTTCTCAAAAGGGTAAACAATCAAGTGGAAGCGGATGATCGGCTAAAAAGTGGAGGTCACGGTAAGAACATGACCAAGGCTCAAAAGCTGATAGTAATGCGATCACAAAGGTTATTTATCGGAAGTGGGATCATTTTTTAATGATCTTAAACTCTGGGGGAACATATGCTCATAACTAGATTTATTTTTTAACGAGCTTGAACTTTGCGGAAACATTTCTCGTGCCAGTCATATAATAAGGATATCTCTCATCAGTAGGTTCATTTTTTAGGGAGCTTACACCATGCGCAAATTTTCTCTGGAGCCCTTTTTTATGCAAGCTAGGAACGACCCACCTACGAGGTTAAAGGGTTGAGAACGTACAAACCAAGAAAACAAGCCTATAAACTACGAAAATAAAAGGTCATTTTTTACTTGCATGAAAAAGGTTTGCATGCCCCTAGGTATAAAGAGAAGTAGAGTTTCTAGGTCACCATATGGAAGTTCTCGCATTTGCAATATTTTTCCATCCGCATTTGAAGACAAAACACTTCCTTGGCTCTATCGATCGAAATAGACAAAGGTGAATGGTGGGATGCATCCACTCACATAACTTTGATGAGGGAATCTTATTCCAGTCTAATCCCATTTTCCTAAATGGACGGGTGTGTTAGACTAGTCATAT
This sequence comes from Pinus tabuliformis, assembly GCA_031772625.1. Taxonomy (NCBI): domain Eukaryota; kingdom Viridiplantae; phylum Streptophyta; class Pinopsida; order Pinales; family Pinaceae; genus Pinus; species Pinus tabuliformis. The sequence goes on from CM062811.1 coordinate 741,394,513, forward strand.
ATCCTCTGTGGAAACCTACCCTATACCTAAAGTTTTCCTGCCACAGTAGACCAGGGTGCATGCCCCCTGGGTTTAGTCACATTCACAAATCATCAGGTGGACGGACTGGAAGTTGATGAGACATTCCTTGTGCAAAAAGACTAGTTAGGATGGTATGTGAGTATTAGTTGTGTTTGAACCAAGAAGTGAAAGTTGGTCAATGAGCTAGATTGTTCTGCCTTCATACAGGAAACACATCACCCTAAAGAGTGAGGAAACAATAGCTCCCATGCTCTAAATGTAGTCCTGTCCAAGGAGTATATTGTAATCTAATGGTCCTTGGACTACCATCACGTTCAGATAAACGATTTTCCTTCTCAAAGTTATAGGCGAATTTGGAAGGATCCCTAACGGTCAACTGGTTCCTTTGTTGAATCCTAATGGATTTCGAATATCAGGTAGAAGCGATGGTGAACCAAGTGCTTTCCAAGCAGCTGAGGAAAGGATACTCACGGAGGCCCCTTCATCTATTATTGTACCAACCATGATCATTCTGTAAGCTTGTACTATGATTTAGAATGGTACATTAGATGGTCGGCGGGGTCTCCCTAGTAGATTCCAATCGAAGGAAACAACTAGATTGCTTGGAGGAGGGACTGAATAGATGGCCGGATGAATCTCTGATGAACTTCCTTCATGAGGTAAAGGAATAGGTAGATTGTCCCCAGGTTCATCGGATTTTGTGTTAACAAAAAGAATTTGAACGGTGTCATTCTCATTCTCTTTGGTGACTATATCATCTGAAGGTAGACATTCTGAAGACAAGGTTGGGCTGACTGTCATCTCGACCTGTTGAATTTGGTCTTGTTTGGACTCAGAGGGCTTATATTCAATGATATGTGCTTCGACCGACAACAAAGGTGCGTCAGTCAGATTTTCAACTAGTGATGGACTCGGCAAGAGTTTCTTGTGTCCAGAAGGAAGCCGTAGCGGTGAAGTAGGATCATTATCCAAGACTCTTTTAGCTTCATCTAGGAAGGGACAACGGTGGATGGAAAGATCACCTTCACACAGTCTACAAGGAAATTTAGATCTTCCTTTTTGTCCGTTGACTTTTTTTTCACTAGTTGATAGTGTACTCTCAACGTGATCATCAGAGGTTGAGGACACCAGATTGTGCAAGCAGGGAGACCAGTCCCTTAAGATCTGAGGGATGTAAGGACAATCTTGATGATAGTGGTCTCCTTTGCAAATGACACGTGGAGATTTAGGTTTTGATGGTACAGTGTGTGGATTTTCTCCAGACAATGCATGATTACCCCCTTTTTCCGTTAGCTTCTTCTTCTTCTTCTCCTTCCCTTTCTTCTTCTTCTTCTTAGTTACTTGGTTTTCAATTTTACTAGCTTCACCAAGCGAAGAGGAAGAAGGAGAGGGAGAAACAAACGAAGTAGAAGGTTTGGGGGTAACTCTAGTATCATATGGTTGCTGATTTGATTGCTCAGGAATCATGGCATTTTGAATGACAGAGGTCGAGAAAAGCTGTATTGGTAGGCCAATTGTAAGTCCTGGAAGGGACAATGTAGCCATATGAGGTGCACCGACATCTCCCCAAGAGGAGAAGGGACTAGGATTCCCCCCAAGGGGAAATCCTTGACTACTAGACTCCATTTTCTCAACCTAAGACCAACGAGGGAATAGTGATGTTATTCCAATTAAAATAAATCTTATGATGCTTTGACACAACTTGCTTTTTCAATTTTAAAGAGTCGAGAAAAAGCTAAAGATGACTCTAGTTGATTTTGATTTTTAATGAGCCTGAAGTGACAAGTGCTTAGATGGACCTTTTCTTTTAAGGAGTCTGAAAAGGAATGAAAGTGACTACTCTAGAAATCTAGATAGAGGGATTACCAAACCAATCGCAAAACTACAGAATACTTTTTACGTGGGCAGTCAATCTTCCCAAATGTTGTGTTCAGTGCATTGTGATCGATAGGGCGGTAGACACAACTTCCTAAGGATAAAGGATATATCCTATTATGGTATCCCAATATATACTTGATGGTACGTGGGAGCACAAGCCCGTTTTGGAACTTGTCGTGTCAAGGAGGAGGAATCACCCAACCTATGATGAAAAAGATAGTTACCAGGCTTTACGACGCTGGAATACGTCTCTAACTTAGACTTCTAGATGTTGCGTGTTAGGATCCAAAGTGTTTTTATGTTCATTGAAATTTATTTTATAGTTGATCTTTCTTAAGAAGTTTTCCTTTAAGGTTCACCATGTGATGTAGATATACAATTCCTAAATATGCAATCTAATATGATAAAAAGTCGTTTACTTTCTTTTGCAATGAAAATCCTAGATACTAAGGAAAGAGAAGTAAAATCCTTTCAACATAGAGTAGAGAGCACACACTAAGATGCACTGTCCTAAATCAATTTTTGCATGCAGTCTAAATGAAAATGAACATGCATGTATCTGTTTTTTAGTTTCCTTAATGTGAGAATGACAAAAAGAAAACTAAGTATAGATCTAAACTATCTTTTCTCAAAGCGACACTTTAGCAATTTCTTGTTCAAAAATGAAAGGAAGACTAAAATGACACTTTCAATTTCGACCTGAAAACTACTTTCAAAACTTCAAAGAATTGATGATTCAAATCAAATAAAATAGCAAAAGTGTAATCGACTATCTAAAAGAGGAAGACTTTACGACACTCTTTTCTTTGACTGAAAACGACACTTGCAACACTTTCAAATCAAAAGACGATAGTTCGATTAAGCTATTGTTTGCAAAGGAGAACTGTAAATGACGAAAAATACATAAAAACATTCATAATTCTCTATCAATGGAGGCTAAATAATGGAAAGGAAGATAGTTTCAATAGTGATATACTGATCACAGACAACAAAACTACTGAATAATGCTGAAGAAAGTGAAGAGAAAACCAAAATCTGGAAGCAGAAATAGTCTCACCTAATCATCGCACCTATAACACAGGGAAACAGGGATGCATCTCACCTATAGCACACGAGAGGTGGAATTCATCCAGACTGCCAGTGGGAGATAGTGTGATGGTCCAGGGATGAGACTGAGCTTGGTTTTTTTCTCACAGTTTGCAGCTTAGTTCAGGGATTTAGGCTGAGCTAATGATAGGCAGTAAACACAAAGTATAGGGGTTGATCTAATGAGGTTATTTGAGAAACCACCAAGGAACTTACGACATTTTCAAGTCAGATGTTTAGTTCATAAACTAACCTAGAGATTGACTGAAGCAACGTTGATCTACTTTATAGTTGCATAGCAAAAGCAGCTCGAAGGCTAGCTGGCTTAACTTCAGGCTTCGATTGTAGTTTATAAAGCAAACAATAGTGACTAAAAATCAAACTATTCACTCCCCAGCGGAGTCACCATTTTGTTATCGGGAAAACTAGTGTCCATTCAGAGTTGCTAGTCCCACTAATACGGGTAGCTATCTTAGAAACAAACAAACTAAAGTTACTTGTGTTTTCCTTTATGAGAGATATATGAGAGAGAAGAAGAGAGTACCAACCTCAGTCTTTTTCTTGGCTCCTTGCTTGTTTCCTCTCTCCTATGATAGAGCTTTGCCACTCCTTCCTCACTTGTCTCGCTTCAAAGAAACACCTGTAGAGTCAAAGCAGCATAATACCATGAAAGCATAGATATCTATAACCATAAACAATATAGGATCAGATATATATTAACCATACAAATGCATATATCAATACAAGATTAAGAAATATACAAAAATATGGAGGAAAACTCAAATAGCTTTATTGATAGAAGTAGTATGAGAGAGGATTGCAACCCATTGATATGACCCAGCGCCATCCTCCTAGCATGAAAACCCTCTTCACCTCATGAAAAGCTAGATCACCCAGCACTATGATGTTTCACAGAGAAACCAACAACACTTCCTTACAAAATACAAAATTCCAGCCTTTGGATCTATAGGATGAGGGATCCATATATAGATATTTGCAAGTGGGTGAGTTGGCTTCTAGGATTTTTATTAGTGTCATTTCTCTGATAGTTCTTGGTTCCACTTGGAGATTTCATTATCTCTTACTCATCCCTGGGTGAATTCAGAGAGGCAAGTGTCAAATCCGTAGTTTCTAGAAGATTCTCTGGGTTTCCACCTAGAAAACTACCTTTGCCATGTGTCTACTCTCACTCATCGCACCCTACATAAGGTCTTTTCAGTATGCATCACACCCTCTATGTGTAACAGGTGAGATGCATCGCACCCTCAACATGGAACATTTTGTGTGGTCCAATTTTGACGAGTTCTAAGTTGTTTTTCAAGGAGAACTTCTGGGAAATGATGTAATCAGCTAACCTTGTTCCTTTACGGTATGAAACAACACTTTTAGGGGTTTAGAAGCCCTTGGTTTATGGACATATGTGATTGGGGTTGCAATGCCAAAATATGTCTATAACACTCATGTGCACATTAAGTTTTCTATGTTAAGCTACAATTTACGCATGTAATTCTTTAACACATCTATAAGAAAAAGATCTTGGATCATGTCATGTCTACCTCCTCATCCTTTCATTTAGTACCCTTGACTTTGCTTACCATATCTTGTTCAAGGTAGATCTGAGAAGACATTTTGGGGATAAGATATGGATATTTAATTTGGAGATTAACTTGGAGAGCACCATCTCTTCTCCGAAGTAGATTTTGAAAAGACACCTTGGGATATGGATATTTAATTTGGAATAAATGGAAGGAGACCATATCCTATCCAAAAATTAAATTTCAGAAGATAGGTTGGGAATTGAATAATAACAAGAATAAAATTTATATAAATAAAATTATAGTTTCACAAATGTAGGTATATACCAATAGTTCTTGATAATTATAAGTCATTATTTTCAGGTAATTTAAACACTAATAAAATTTTGATGATAAGATTAAGTAGGGCATTACATACACCCCTCCTTCAGAAAACTTTGTCCCGATATTAGAGAGAAAAATATACAAGGAGTTCGAGAGAAATTTGACAATATGGCATAACAAAATAGAGAGAGAGTTATAGTAGTAAAATCTAGTAATTCAGAAAATGATACCACCTCCCATCAAGAGTATCCAACTAATCTATATGCTCCTATCCTTCCTAACCTACTTCCATTCGCACCCTATCCATCCTCTACTTCTATATACTATGGCATCAACTATACTAATCTAACCACTAATAAAACCAATATGGTGGAAGCATCTACTATATCAACCTAACTTCCCCAATATACAACTGACAATCATCATCACATGTCTAGGGGAGCGTGTCCATCACTGCCCCCGATGATTCCACATTTGGAGGTTACAGGGTGGGAAATAACTCCACCTTCCTCAAAACTAGGGTCAACACCCTAATATGGACCACACTACAGCTCTAGTTGGATACTTGTCATCGAATAATCGAGTCACGTAGTCTTATCACTTGCCATTTACATTTTACCCATGTCATAAGAGTGCATATCAAGTAGATACAAAATGTAATAGAAAAATGTACATCACACCTTTCCTCATCATATGTCTCGACCTTCCCCAATGGAAGAGTATATCTTGTTTATCATATAGTTCCTTCCAATCTGCAGGTTAGTTCTCATTCATGCATATATATAAAAACAAAATATATATAGATAAATGATCTTAAACATCATGTTATTAAGTCTAGTATCCATGTGTCAATTTTCTAGTTCATACTGGAAATAAATCTTACATTAGATAAATCATAATTTCACTAAGTCATTCATTACATAAATCATATCCACTTAAGCCATACATGAAACAACAATAACTCTAATAAGTCACACTAGATAAATCATAACCAGGTAAGTCATACATTAGGTCATACATCAAACATTTCAGTCATCAATACCCAATCCATCTAATGATTTGTATGAGTAGTTTCACTTGTCCAACTAAATGCATCAATATTACATAGCGTTCATAAATAAATAACATGGAACTACAAATAGAGCCTTAGCATAGGTAGCCATCTACGTCGTAATGGACATCATAAATGGTCAAAGGTAAGGGGTAATTGCAACATATCATCTTTTCATCCTTCCAGGTAGCATATCTTGGGTTATACTTCTCCTACTGTATCTTAACCTGGTCCCCCAAGTGATTCCTCAGCTATCAAACACTATGGTATAATATGCATATTGGTTTAAACGTTATGGTTCCCACGTCTGATACCTATCATTCCCTGTAGTTGAATTTGTGGGATTCATTAGAAACATAATCTTATAGGACAGATACATAAAAACATCACGAGTTTTATGCAAGTGGGGTGGTAGTACATGATAAAAAGAAACTGGTCCAATTTTCTCTTTGATTCTAAAAGGTCATATAAATTGAGGTGGTAACTTCATACCTTTAACTGAATAGTGTTAGGAATAGCTGAAAAATAAAAATAAAAACTCAATCCCCCACTTTAAAACTTTGATCAGTACTATGTGCATCAACATAACTCTTTTTCCTATATTGTGCTTCTTTGAAACTTCGTTGAATCTATCTTACCTATTCCTCCATTTTTTGAAACATTCCTATCGTGACTATTAATGTGTCTTCTATCCTTTAATCGACTCAATGTTGTCCTGCATGGACTCTCATATAGAGCTTGATAAGGAGGCATCCTAATTGAATTGTGGTTATTTTTATTATAGGAAAACTCTACCAATGGTAAGTACCTTTCCCACCGAGTATAATTATCCATGACGTACATTATAGGCATATATTCTATAACCCAATTTACTTTTTCTATCTTTCCATCTATTTATATACGATATGAAGTGCTAAGGTTTAACTAAGTCCCCAACACTAACTGCAAACTTGTCCAAAATGTATATGTAAAGTGAGAGTCCCTATCAAAATGGTCTTTGTGGGTAACCCATGTAGCTAGATAACTTCACCTATAAATACTCAAGCCAAAATGGGAGCAGTCCCTTAGACAAGGTAGTTAGCCACCTAGAGATACCAAATACATGACCAAAATAGAATATGTTAAGGTTGTTTCTCCAAGAAGAGAGCAACTCATCCTTCAATAGTAATCCATAATTTTTTTTTGCAAATAATGGTCATGACCACCTATACAATTGGAGTGACTTCAAAGAGTATGCCAAGGTAATTAGAGTCATGTAGACCAACAACGTAAATCCTCCAAATGGAAATAGTATGAAGATGCTAGGGAATTATCTACCAGGATCAACCAAATTGGCCATAAATAGTAATCCCATATAAACATGTACCATGATTGTCCATAAAGCTATTATAACCTCCTTAAAGAAGTGGGGCGTCCTCAATCAATGTGACAAAGTGGTTAAATGCGCATGTAACGACACCTCTCCTCCAAGTAATATGATAAATATTTCACCCTAAGATATTCAGGGATGAGGCTAGGACACTCTCCAATATAGTAATAAAGGATATTCCTAAATAAAGAGAACCCATATGATACAATGTGAAGATAACATGGCAAGTGACTAAAACCATGGGTGTCAATGTAGAAGACCACTAAGAAGTGTCTGAATGCCTCCAAATGCATGAGAAGATGCCAAATAAGGGGAGTGAGTTCCTCAATCAAGCAAATAACTACTCACAACATGCCACATCATATCCAAACTATAAATATCCATTGGCATTCTTTTAACAAACCACAACCACCTTTTCATGTCATCAAGACATCCACCAAAAGGGACATCAATTATGCAACAAAGGGTGGGTGTACTACTTCAAGGTTAACCAATCAAAATCATGAAACAATAATGAAATTGAAACCCTATGAACACATGCAAACATGCCTAACAATTAATTCACTATGTCAAGTAGCAATAATTAACCAACAATACTTAAGGAAAATCTTAGTTGATGGATATTCTTCATCATAAATGTGCTAAGGGTAATTCAAATGTTTGAGCAATGTTATGCAAGGCCCTCAATCACATTTCAAACACCATATGTGCTAGATGCAAGCCTCCAAACAAGAAATGAAGATTCCAACCAAGGACATGATGTGCATTATCTAACATGGGATATCAATAATAAATCATAGTAACAAACACCCATGGTTATGTGATTTTGAGGACAACGACACTAGGTAAGTGTGCATAAGAACAATATTCCTTAAGACACCTCAACACTCACCAGAGGTGATCAACAATGTCATGAGGTAAGTGTCAAGGAGAATGTAAGAGAAAACCATGACTTCCATCAATAAAAGCATTAAGCTCCATCAAATAATCCTACAATTGCAATCTTAGTATAAAGAAGATGTTAATTGATAGTCACTTATACAAGTGCCTTTGGTAGCAAGATATGCAAAAAAAAGAAAAAAAGAAAAAAATCAAATTATACTCCATGTGCAACATGCTTGGTTAGGGTTAACAAACACCATCTAGCACTCAACCTTGATTTAAAAAGGAATAAATCTTTATTCAATATTGTGGAAAAAAATGATATGGATTAGACTAATAAAGAAACTAATGTAATAACATGATGCCAAAAGGCTAGGGAGATGAATGCCATTCAAAAATCTTTATATCTTTTTATATATAAATCCTTCATCCAGTGTGACTTATGGAACTCATGAAGTTTTTTTCTTTATAGATTTATATCTTCTAACATTGAAGGGGCTAGCTCAATTGATAGTTGCCAATGTTGTTAGTCGTTTGGTTACTTCATTGCCAACAAGTGATAAGTTTGACTCCCATTGGGTGAGGCACACTAATTTACACCTATGGGTTTATAAGGGATGCCATCTACAAATGTGAAGAAGTATCCTTTGGATTTTCCTTGGGATTTTCATGTGAGGGATTAATTGGAAAATAAAATAAAATGAAAAAAAAAAAAAACAAATTAGTTTCTAATTCAATGAATTTGATAGTTGTCCAAAATAACATATAACAAATCCAGGGTTGATATGTATTCCTACCGAGCAACTTCACAAGATTGTCAAGTTGGAAATATTAACATTCAGGCATACCATATATATATATATATATCTATATATATATATATATATATATATATATATATATATATATATATATATATATATATATATATATATATTGATATATATATATATAATCTAGCCCAAACCTTGCACATGAAAACACGTGTTGCTAAATACCCTACTAACTGGATTGGTACAAATATAAAGAAATATTTCAACGTTGACAATTAGGATTGGACAAATCAGTGGAAGGCTCATATCAAAATCTTATTTAAAAGGGGATTTATGGATTTCATAACAAAATCTTATTCAAGAGGGTATTTATGCATTTAGATCTAGAATTTTATGAGATCAGAGACATATTTTGTGCCCTTTATGAGGGATGTAACAATTAGCTTCATTTTCTTCCTAGATTAAATATAGAAATAAATAACCCCAAAAGAAAACTCATGAAACTGTAGTGTACTCTACTCACGTAGTGTGAACCATATGTATTAAAATGAAAAATAAGATTTATTCCTGTCATCCAAGATACCTTGCAAGTCAATATAGCCGACATTATCCCTATCCTTGTAAGTTGTTGTTGGGACACCTATTCCTTTAAGGGTTGGTGTGGAAGCTGAATAGTCTAAGGACATCCAAGAGACCTTGGAATACGAAACCAAAGGTCATGTGAATATAACATAAATTTTTATCATTGTTAATAATAGATACACTCTCATGTTTATCATAGAGACCTTGGAATACGAAACCAAAGGTCATGTGAATATAACATAAATTTTTATCATTGTTAATAATAGATACACTCTCATGTTTATCATTCATCTTCTGTCATTGCCATGTATGTGTTTAACATGATATCAGGGCAGGCAATCTCTTGCCCTACTTATATTTGAGTTTGCTCATATTTGAGGCCTTTCTCTACCTATCAATTGCCATCCAATAGACCTTCTCACTCTGCTTTACCCATGAATTAGAAGAATTATTAATGCTAATGTGGTACCATCATGTCACCCATAAAACCAACAAATACTCTTCTCCCTCAGCAAAATCACAGTAAATCATAGTAAACGCTCCCTTATCAGTCATGAAATTCTAGTAATTGCTCACCTCCTTGTGGGTTTTGACAGAGGTAATGTCCCTCAGTTCTCCCATTCCTATGTATTGCGTAGACCTACTCTTATGATTGTAGAGAGGAATATTTCTTTATCTATCCTCAATGAATAATGGAGCGTCCTTATCATTTTTATGATAGATTCCCAAAATCCAGTATCCATTTCACTATGCACATGTCAGTTTTAGAATTAACGCTTTTCCTATAGCTGGACTATTCATTTGGAATAGGCTGTGAGCGTACAATCCTAAGAATTTACGCCTTCTCAAGGTATTAGACCTTTTTCTTTGTTTTGTGGAGTTGAAGGACTATGTGCCCTTCAATAATGCCTCAACATTTCCCTTCACCATAAGTTTGATTATGGAACATAGTGGCTACGAAGATTTCCATGGGTGAACCAGGGATGTAAGAATTAACAAACGTCGATGTTAGTTCTTTGAAAATGGACGTCGGTGACTCTTTTTCCTTTGTTGCTCTTTCTCCGTGTCTTGGTTGTCACTGCATTACATTTGATTGATTTTTATTGTTGTTATGACTACCTTTCTTTCTGCATGTGAGGTAGCTTCCACTAGGGCAAAGACCACTAAAATTACTCAAGCTTTGGTTGGCCATTCAACATATGTGTCAGCTGAGAATACTACTCCAGTTCTAGATCTCTGAGATATAGTTGCAGCAGTTGTTTGTGATCAGCAGCCGAATTGACAAAGGAATACTAAAGAGTCCCTACTTATGGCTGAGCATCCTGCTTCAAGCCACTCTACCTCCACATTCTAATAGATTTCTCCATGGCCTTATGTTTCAGCCCATTCACCTCCTCCCACTACATACCACCGTCACCATACCTAGAGAAAACAACGATTGGAATTCTATTCTACTCAGACTCGAGGGATGTGATATTTGAAACTGGGGCATTGGAAATATATGCTCAAACTCGTTCATCACTCTCCTAAACGAGCTCATTCTGACTTAATTTCCTTGGAAGAATGCAAGACACGTTATGTGCATTGGAATGGAGCATTGAATAAATTGTGTTTAAGCCTTCTCTGTAGTAATTGAATACCATGAAAATATTTTTGTGTTGATTCCTTTTGGTGCACTTGTGTGTAAGATGGTGTGTATGCTGGTATCCAGGCATGGAGAATTAACGGTGTTGTTCATTCTTCTCTAGCTATTGGATTCAAGCAAGGAGAATATGTCTTGCAAGAGGCAAAAAAACATGAGAGTTGTGAATGGCACTCGAGATCCGACTATTATAAAAATTGCACAGGTAAAATAAGACAAGTGGTCATGCTGAAATACAAACTTTCTAGCTTTGCAATGTGAGATTATATTGCTTCTCTTGCACATTTCTTGTGTGTTCTTGAAGGTTGGAATAGTCATGGGCTACCTGCATGTTTCTATCAATTGTGGGGTTGACTTAACAAGAATCTCATAACTAAATTTTGGGGAGACATAGAAGTTGCAAGAATAATGAGCAGATGTGAGTGTTAATGATGAATTTTTGTAGAGGAAGCCTTTGCAAAATGTCACTACTGCAACACGGCAGATCAATCATGATTTGCCACAGACTTTCCCTTCTCATCCCTGGTTGGATACTCTAGAGGGACATGAATCTCTACGAAGGGTGCTTGTTGGATACGTCACCTCCTTATTTGATTTTATGAAATTTCTTCCCCAGTAAGACACACAAGCTTTGTAGCTGGAATACACCACAAACTAGTTGAAGAGAAGGAGACCCTCAGGAACACTCTCAACTATTTGGCAGTCACAGTTGCGTTCAAAGGCGTCTTCTCATCTTCAGATGGATGGTTATGCTAGAGGTTGAGCACGTGAAATTCTTGATGGTTTGTGCAATGGAGGAAAACACTTCATTCAATCATGACTGAAACGATTAATTACAAGGCACTCCTCGGTAAGTAAATTTGCCCACCTTATATGAAGAGAGTTACAAACCTTTTATTTGAAGAAGGTGAAACATTTTTGGGAAAAATATTTATTTGGCAATTAATTAAATAAAGTAAGAAATTGGGCATGGTTACATCGTTGAATATGTGTTGTCCAAAAGAACTGTGTGGAGAAAGAATTTGCAGTACATTGTATTCCTGAATACAATGTTGAATGTTGCCTGTGATACCTCTGCTTCATACGCTGGTTGTGAAGGTGGTTTGAAAAATGTGACCATCGTGCAATGTGATATGATGTTGTGTATGCATTGGTCATTTTGGTATGCTTCTTTTGAAGTGTGTTGAGTTCGTTGAAGACTCTTGGAAATGACTGGATATCAAATGGAGCCAAGTTGCATTGATATCTAAACGTGGGTCAGATTTGTCACTTCAGAACTTAGACTAAAATAGGATTCTAGAGGTTCTGTCCTTAAGGGAAGAAATAAGGTGACTTTTCTCTACCATAATATCTCAGCTGCTATAAAATATCCTTGTAATAAATCAAATACTCATTGAGAAAAATAAATCCTTGACTCCTATTGAAAATTTGGCAAATTAATTTTCTAAAACCATTATTATTTCTACAAGTGCATTTTTTTGTCTTTTGTTGATTTGGTTGTTTGAATAATGGAGAAAATTCATCGATTACTAGATTTATTAAGAACTCTAATCTTATCTATTGGTGGAAGCACAGTTAAAGTTAGCAAAGAAACTCTAAGAGATATTCAAACATCTTTACAACATACACGAGAAACCGCTGAATTTTTACAGCTTGAATCACAACTACAACAAGAGGAGTTACATAAGTATAGTCATCATTCTCAACCTGTTTCTATTCAAAAAATTGAAGAAGACTTCCATAAGTAGCAAGGTGATTCAGATCCAGTGCCCAATGAAGCAACAAAATCACATGTAGATGCAGAAGTTTAGTTTGCACTTCCCAAGCTGATCATTAGACCTTGGGAAGAGCTTGTCCACAACAAGAAAAAAACTAGTCTTGGATATGACAATGACATATCCTTTCATATTCCAGATTACTCAAAGCCCATCCAGTTTCAGAGTGTTGGATTCCTTCACAACAGTTCACCTTCCACTATTCTAGATTTTTCCCCTCTTCCACAACAGCAACAATAGATTGTGAAATGCCAACACTGTGATCGAGTTGGCCATCTGAAAGATCATTGTTTTGATCTTCATCCATGTAAGCACTGTCATAAAAATAGTCACTCTTCAAATAGATGCTTCATAAGAAAACCTCCTGTAAGAACAAAGATTCATCTTCGATGGATCACTTCTTAGTAATGGGCTTCAACAACCAAGAAGATATTTCACTCATACAATAGGATTTGTTCTTGAATATTGAAAAGTCTTGAAGTTGAGATCTATTCATCTTCTCACCTCGTATCTTACAGGGGTGGAAGTGATGGTCATATACAAGATTCGAAGCCACATCAAGCAAGCCTGAGCCACAACCTGCTATACGAGATTTAGAGTTGTATCCAGACACAAATATGCCCCTGAGCAGAAGACCTGAGCTTCATGCCAGGCTTGGAAGGGTTGTGGGAACCACACTAAGCATTCCAATGTTGGTGGTCATCCTTGAACTACCTCCCTTATACCAACAATTCAGAGAGCACATTCAACCTAGTGCCTCCATGTATTTTTGCACGTTTTGTATTACATCTCTCTTCTTGGATTCATACATAACCCTCTGGATTAAGGGGGGGGGGGAATGTTGGACACCTAATCCTCTAAGGGTTGGTGTGGAAGTTGAACAGTCTAAGGAAGTCCAAGAGACATTGGAATATGAAACGAAAAGTCATGTGAATGTACTATAAATGTTTATCATTGTCAATAATAGATACACTGTTATGCAACCAGCTCACAAAAATATAGAAAAGATAGTTGAATGCCTTAGAATTCAGACTCTTTGAGGGGGAAACCTCCTTTAAATTACACAAATGAACAATTCTTGGATGATACAAATGAAAGTCCTCCTTTCTATATATAGGTGTCCAAGGGGTCATAATATAATCAGATCCAACATAACAATAATAATGTAAGGGCATAATAATAACAATAGTGGGCTTCTATGGGACACAATAGTAACAATATGGGCACTACATGGGTACATCAATATAATAAGGGGGTTGTACTAATAACAATAAGGGGTTACACTAGTAGTATAGGGGCCTAACATGCCCCTCTCCTTCAAAAAGTGTTGTCCTCAACGCTTGAGTAGTTATTGATGCTTCTGTATAAAATTCTTGTCCTCCCATGTGGAATCTTCAGCAGGTAAGTTCTTCCACTTGATGAGATACTTTGAAATTGATTGATTTCGTAGCTGTCGGGTTCTTGTTTCTATGACTACTCCATGTTCCAATATGATTTTTCCTTCCTCTTCAAGTTCTATAAATATTGTTTGAATTGGGATCTTTTGAAAATTTTGAATGAGTGGCCACACTTCTTCATCCCTCTTCCATTCATCCCTTACTTTGTTTATCCAATCTGGGTGGATAATAAAAATAGCGCAACCAAATGCTTTGACATCCTCACCCTTTCTTGAGAGTGCATCTGCAACAAAATTTTTCTCCCCTTTTCTATAGATGACGTCAAATTCATAACCCAACATATTTGTGACCCATTTTTTTTGTTCTTCTAAAAATAATAGTTGTTCTAAAAAGTATTTAAGCCTATCATGATCCATTTTTACCTTGAAGTATCTTCCCATTTGATAAGGTCACCATTTCTTAAGTGCATGTAGTATTTTCAACGTTTCCTTCTCATAAATAGCTTGCTTGAGATGTAGCAGTAAAAATACCCAATCACCTACATCAAAACATTTTTCACTAAAATGTTGATCTACTTGTTGTTTCATTCGATTTTGCACCAAAGTGGTGTTATCCTTTAAAAATTGGAGAACTTGTTGTTGATGCTCGATGTGATCTTTCACTACTTGAACATTTTTCTTCTTGATATGTCCTTCTATATTTATAG
Source organism: Pinus tabuliformis (assembly GCA_031772625.1). Taxonomy (NCBI): domain Eukaryota; kingdom Viridiplantae; phylum Streptophyta; class Pinopsida; order Pinales; family Pinaceae; genus Pinus; species Pinus tabuliformis. The sequence goes on from CM062811.1 coordinate 741,409,534, forward strand.
TTTGAGTGGTAATTTCTTCCAATCCTTTACAAGATATGGTCAGATTCATTTCTTGATGCTCGATGTGATCTTTCACTTGTTGAACATTTTTCTTCTTGATATGCCCTTCTATCTTGATAGTTTGAGGAGTGGTCGTTCCTACAAATGAATCACTAGATATGGTTGGATTCATTTCTTCTTTCTGAATGTGATATTTCACTTCTTGCACCTCTTTCTTCTTGATATGTCCTTCTATCTTGAGAGTTTGAGTAGTGGTAATTCTTGCGAATGCTTTACAAGATATGGTTTGATTCATTTCTTCTTTCTCTGGGGTTGGTTCCTCGCGTGTATCCTCTTCTTTTGATGTTTCTTGAACCTTTTCTTCCTCCTCTTCATACTCTATGTAAAATAATTTCTTCTCAGCACACTTATGATCTTTAATGCATTTTCTATCACAATTATAACAAAGCCCTTTTTCTCTTTTTTCTTCCAATTGTTGTGGTGTAACCCTTGTAGGTTGTGGAAGGCTAGAAGAAACAACACTTCCATCTTTATAGTTGTGAGGGGTAGACTTCCTTGTTGCCATAATTTTACATTCCACTATGTAACAAAGCCCTTTTACTATTTTCAATTGTTGTAGTGTTGCTCTAAAGAAGGTGTTGCTCTTTGTATCCTCATAATGTGTTGTCATGTCCTCCATGACAATTGACCATGTAACAAGTTGTTTATGAGAAAAAATCCCTTTATACCATAATAATTGATTTGGTTCTAAATACGAAGATGAAATAGATACCTTTTGTAACAACGGTACACCATGTGGATCAAAATATTGCTCCATCTGAAGTATCCAATTTACTCGATCCTTGCCATCAAACTTCCTCATCTTGCTTTTTTTATTTTAGGAGCTTGATCTTGAAATGACTATAACTTTGTACTTTCGAATCTTTAAGTTCTGAAATTGCTACCTATAGTATCCCTCTGGCTCCTCTTTCCAATGCCACCAGTCTGATCCAAATTGGATTCTCCAAGGAGGAGTTATGCCAAATCTCCCACAGTGGCCTGATTATAGACTAGTCCAGTAGAGCGAACTTGTACGACATGCCACATGTCATTTTTTCGACCTTTGGCTCTAAAATATATATACAAGAAACTACAGTCCATCTTATTCTATACCTTCTTATGAAATTTCAATCCGATGCTCAGAGAGAATGTTATGATGATTTTCCCCAAGTCACCTGTTTGGAATGTAATTCAGGAGTCTGCACAAATAACAAATTCCTCATATCATATCTCCGCAAGTATAGTGCGAAAAGATCTTAAATTCGGACTCGCGATTTAGTGTGATTTCATATCAAATGGGTTTTTTTTCACTTCTAAAATGTCACAGAAAAGAAGTTATAGCAAAAATTCAATGATGACCCATTGCGAGCAGCGAAACCCTAGAATCCAAAGCTCTGATACCAAATGTTATGAAACCAGCTCATAGAAAGATAGAAAAGATAGTTGAATGCCTTAGAATTCAGACTCTTTGAGGGGGAAACCTCCTTTACATTACACAAATGAAAAATTCTTGGATGATACAAATGAAAATACCTCCTTTCTATATATAGGAGTCTAAGGGATCATAATATAATCAGAGAAGACATAACAATAATAATGTAAGGGCATCATAATAAGAATAGTGGGCTTCTATGGGGCACAATAGTAACAATATGGGCACTCTATGGGTACATCAATATAATAATGGGGTTGTACTAATAACAATAAGGGGTTACACTAGTAGTATAAGGGCCTAACATACACTCTCATGTTTATCATTCATCTTCTATTGCTGCCATGTATGTGTTTAAGAGTTGCATTTTTTTTGAAAATGAATAAACAAAAAAATGAAACAAAAGCCTTCACCAATGGCACTATGTAATCATAAGACAAATCACTGAAAAAAATATTCCCACATATAGAATCCACATGCAGAACAATGTATACAAAATTCTAAACAAACTACCTTCATTTACTTACAACATTATCTATCTCCTAGAATACCATGATTGCAGGTTATGCCCAGAATGGAGAGTGTGATCAAGCATTGAGGATTTTATATGGTTAAGATTGAAGAATCAAGAAGCTAGAAATTTCTCACCCCAATAAAGTTCTTCTTGAAACTATTGGGGATATTCTTCTCTTTTTGAACCTTCATTGTTATAGATTTTGGTTGTCGCAGTTGCTTCTTTTAAACTGTTGGTTGTTTGGTTGTCGCAATTACTTTTTTTAAAATGATGGGTGTAAGCATCATAATTGTTTTAATTGGTTTGCTAATATGGCTAGCTATTTAAGCTTGTGAAGAAAAAAAATGATTGAAACTTGTGATTGTTTAAGAACTTTAAGAGAGGGTGAAGAATTGGAGTATTAATGTTTCTTATTTGAGGACTCTGATTGTAGTCAAACAACATATGGAAATTTTCTTAAGATAGAATCCTCAAAACTCCTTGGACCCTTGGGGGGCTTAAATACAGTAGAACAATGGACAAAGGGCAGGCCTAGGCCATGTATTATAGGGTTTTTATTTTTTTTTTAATGTTGTTTACTTGTTAGTAGAATGCCATCAACATTTAGTTCTAAGTAATTGGCCATTTATTCTTATTTTGGAGTGAAGTTGAGAATGGCAAGAAAAGAAAGAAAATTCTTGCAATGTTTGGAAATTGGACCTATCGTGGTTGACAAAGAAGCCACTGATTTTATGGTTATAAGTGAAGATTGCGACAAAGATAATTCTCCCACAAAGATGAGAAGATCTGTTTCAAAGATTGAAATTATCCATAATGATATTCCTCATGATTTTCCCTTTTTTTGCCAAATGTTCTATTAACTCCTTGGCCAAAATTTCTATCAATTCCTCAAGAGAATTTCTTTCGAAGCTTGGATTAGGAGGATGGTGCACTACTTCTTATTACATCAAGCGACTTCTTATTACCTCAAGCGAGAACAAAATTGAGAAGCTTAGATATCAACTGGAGTAGATTGATGACTTAGGTTGAGTTTTGAAACTGGAAGCCAAGAGAAGGCCTTGGAAATAGATCTCTTACAACCAGTAGGTAATGTAAACAGTCCCATTTCATATATGCAGAAATGCACAGTTGAATAAACAGAGGAAAATTATTGCAGAATGGGTTTTGAAACCCCATGATTGTTTAGAAACATGGTCAGAGGATCTCTCTATGGAGGATTTCTCAATGAAGATTGATAAATCTACAATGTTGTAGCTGAGGAATCTATACCATGACATTCAAGGATGGCTGAGCTAGAAGCAAAATTGAAGCTTTCTTGGTAGAAGAAGCATGCTCTGCAACTTTGAAGCTATCTGACTTGCTAGGAAACAAATCCACTGCTTCAATAGCTACAGAGAAATTGTCAAGCAGTTTTTATGTCTATAACTTTTATACAGATAATGTGACTTGGGGAGATAGGCAATCTACATGATGTAAAACCTTTGAGTCTAGCCTTGATATTGTCGATAACTTGACAAGGATGAAGAATAGTGATTATGATCTCTTTGATATTGAAGTAAACAATGGAAAGACATACCTTTTTGGGAGAGAATATGAGATTATAAATAATTCCCAAAGCAACAGAGATTCTTGGATTAAGAACATTCATAGGCTTGAATACTCTACTTCATATACAATGTCTGAAAATTCAGTTATGTTAAGAGGATTTTGCCGAAGGTAGTGATTTGAAAATGGATGTCACAAGATAGTCTTGCACTTATTCCTTCACATTTCTCCAAGCTACTCGATTCCCACAATGCCTGACATTGCCTCTCTTTGTCCCTGGATTTGAAACACAATCACCTCTTTAGCCCACAGTTGGAAAGGGAGAAGATAGAGCTCAGCCCCTATTATGTGGAGATTATTCACATCTCTACCCATTTGATTCATCAATCATCCTCAGTGTCTCTGAATATCTCACCATCATTCCATAGTTCAAAAATATTGGAATATGATGCACTGGTTCAGACATGATTTGGGTGAGTGTTGTCCATAGCAGAGAAAATTGTGGATTGAGTCCTTGCACCCACCAATCTACTCAAAGAGGCTCTGGTCGTAAATAAGAGTGTTATGCTCCATTTCATAAAATGTAAGCAACAAAATATTGAAGGTTTGACCAAATTGATCCAACCTCTTACTGAGTTGATCACAAAAGAAAATGTTTTTACAAAAGGAGGATGGTCTGATACTTGCAATCTCTTAAAAACCATTGCTAAGTGTCTGCAAACACTATTGTGGGTTTTCTATACTGGGAAAGGTTGCGGCTTGAGTCCTCCTTCTGTTCATGTAGAGGAAATATGGCAAAGTGCAGAGTTCCTTAACAACAAGGTTATGGTAATTGAGTGGAACATGAGGATCGAAACGGGACTATGTCTACAACATTGACCATTTTGGACTTAGGTGATATGCTAAAGCACAATTTAGACGATACTGAGAATCTTTCACCAATGGGAAAAATGAGGCTCTTAGAAGATATGAATTCCTCTCAAAACTGTAGAATTAGCTCATCAAGCTTCTTTCAAATCCAAGCAGTGATTGGGTGTTTCTAATTTGTCAATTGTTGGAGTATCTCTCTTGAGTTAGTGGTCAACAGAAATAAGTGGGGTTCATTTCCTAGAAGGTAATGGCAATGCTGAAGGAAGGGCTAAACACAAGTCACGAGATTCTATCCAATCTCAGCACGATTTAGCAAGCCATTCAACTATTGGACATCAAGGTTAAGATACTCAACAGATGTCAAATTAAGAAGAAAGTGAAAGAAGGCCAAGGATAACTTGGATATCTTAGTGTATGCATGGGCTATGTATTCTTATCCAGTGTGCCTATTCTACTTATTATTTTGCTAGAGAAGGGTAGTCTGCAAAATTTTGGTCTTGCCACTTCAGCTTACAACTTGCAAATGCTTTGACAAATGAAGGGGATTTTCAAGGTGCAATACGTGCTTTAGAGACTGGACAACAACATGCTAGTGAAATGAAGTATCCTGAACTTGAGATGGTCTTTGCAACATCAATATTGCATGTTCATCTTATGTAGTGGGAAGATGCAAGTACTCTAGAGAGAGCTGTGAACAAATGTGATGCCATTTGGAATTCAATTCCTGAGGATCAAAGACAATGTTGTTGTGGTCTGCACCTTTATAATGAATTGTTGCACACATTTTATCTTCTACAAATATGTGATTACAAGGAGGCTTCAAACCTTGTGAATATCTTAGATGTTGTCTTGGAAGATGATATGTAGCAAATAGAACAAGTTCAGAAGTTGAGTGCAGAACTTAACAAAGTAGAGAGCAGGTTATTGCAACCTAGTCTATAGCAACACAAAGATCATAATTGTCCAAGAAAGATAAAGCCTCTTAATCGAGAGTGTGTTATGCTCTTGACCTGCAAGAAGAGACCCAAATACCAAATATGTGAATAAATATACCCAGAACACAGATCAATAAGAATTAACAACAAGTATTTTAATATTCAGAAAGGAAAGCAATGTTCACTTGTCTCTTGGAGGGGGAAACCTCCAATAGAGCTAGGCACAATTACAAAATAAGACACGATGCTCCTCGAGCAGAGCCTATATCCTTTATATAGGATTCGTACATGCAATACCATGGGTGAATACCATGGTTCTTATTAATACCATCTATCTAATACCATGGCCCATTTGCAACTAACTGTGGTCCCTTCTTTAAATGTGGGTCAACTAATTACAATTATTAATATGGGCTTTATTGACTCTTTACTTAACTATAACTATGACTCAATCCTATTATGTAAGTAAGGGGCTTAGGGTTGGACCCTAACATGCCCTCCCCCATAAAAATAGTCTTGTCCTCAAGGCAGAAGCTGTGGAAACTACTAAAGGATAGTGGTTGGTTCCTGGGTAACATCTTCCAGAGAGGTGTCTTTCCACTTGATGAGGACTTCCTTGATCGTGCAGCTGCGCAGGTGCTGTTCTCATGTGTCAAGATCCTGTTCAGTTTGGAGCCAGATTAACCCTTCTTCATCCAGTTCAGGTAGACTAGTTTGAATTTGGCAATGTTTCCCAATCACTTTCTTGAGGCATGAGACAAGGAAGACTGGATGGATTTTTGTAGTGGGTGGAAAAGATAGCCTATAGGCAACTTCTTTGATGTGATAAAGTACTTGATATGGTCCATAGAATTTTGGAGATAATTTATGAAACCCCTTGTCTTTGAGTGTTGTTTGCTTATATGGTTGCAGCATCAAAAATATTGATCCCCTTCTTGAAATTGGTGTTCTGAATGATGTTGATCTGCCTGTTGCTTCATGTGGTTTTGAGCTTGATGGAGATGCTCTCTGAGGTGGGCCAGCATGGTTGTGCGGTTCTATAGGAGTTGATCCACTGCCTGTACCTTCGAGCATCCCTTGATATAAGAAGTAGGTGAAGGAGGGAGTTGACCATAAACTACTTCATTTGGAGTCATTTTGATGATGTCATTATAGTTGGTGTTATACCACCATTTAGCTAGAGGTAACACTGTACCTATAGATGTTGCTTTTCTGAAGTGAAACACCTAAGGTAGGTCTCCAGACATTTCTTGGTTGCTTCAGTTTGACCATCAATTTGGGGATGATAGGAAGTACTGAGTTGTAGTTGCGTACTTTGTAGTCTGAAGAGTTCCTGCCAAAAGTTACTGGTGAAGATTGGGTCACAGTCAAACATAATGGAAGTGGGCATGCCATGCAATTTGAAGATCTGGTCCATGAAAGATTGAGATACTTAGGAAGTTTGTCCACAACCACCATGATGAATGACTTGTTTCCTGACTTCGAAAGACCCGTAATGAAGTCCATAGAAACCTCCATCCAGATTGAGGTCGGGAAGGGAAACGACGATAATGTGCCTGGGGATTTGACTGTTTCTCCTTTATGGAACTGACATATGTCGCACTCAGTTACAAAAGTAAGAATTTCCTTTTTCATGCTTGTCCAAAAGAATGAATTTCGAGTGCGAGCATAATTCTTTTGAAAGCTTGAATTGCCTGCAGTGGAAGATGAGTGCAACTTTGCCAAAATGTGATTTCTGAGGTTGGATGTTTGTGATATCACGACTCTATCCTTGTAGCAAAGAATCTCATCCTGCCAAGAGTAGCCCACTATGGAATTTGGATCCGCCTGCAATTTATTCATGAGTTGGGAGAGCAAAGGATGTGAAAACCATTCCTTGTGAGCCTCTTCAATCCATTCTAGAATGGGAAGGGAGATTGCGGGCAGGGTGCTTTCCTCCTCAAATTGGCGTGATAACGCATCTGCTACGACATTTTCACTCCCTTTCTTATAAATTATTTCATAATCATATCCCAGCATTTTGGCGAGCCATTTATTTTGTTATGGTGACGATAGGCGTTGCTCCAAAAAATATTTAAGGCTTTGATGGTCTATGCGGATTTGGAAATGCTGCCCCAATAAGTATGGTCGCCAGGTATCTACTGCATGTAAGATGCCCCTCATCTCCTTCTCATAGGTAGATTATCCCAAATTTTTCCCACTTAGTTGTTGGCTAGAGAAGGCCAATGGTTTCCCTTCCTACATTAAGACTACCCCAATACTCATACCTACAGCATCACTTTCAATGACAAAATATTTGGTGAAGTCGGGTAGTGCTAATACGGGAGTGGAAAACATGGCATGTTTGAGAGCTATAAATGCTTGTTGTGCTTCATTATTCTATAGAAATGAATTTTTCTTGAGGAGGTGAGTGAGGGGTCTAGAAATGTGACCATAATTGTAGACAAATTTGTGATAGTAGCCCGTGAGACCCAAAAATCCTCTCAAGCTCTTCAAGGTATTTGTTTGAGGCCAATCCTGCATTGCTTGGATGTTTTTGGGGTCCACCCTAACACCTTTATGCCCCACAATGTGGCCCAAATACTCAACCTCTTCCATGCCGAAAGAGCACTTGTACATCTTAACAAATAATTTATGCTTCCAGAGCAATTGCAAGAGCAAATCTACATGCTAAAGATGAGTGGCCCAGGTGCGGCTGTAGATGAGGATGTCATCAAAGAAAACGAGGACGAATTTTTTGAGATATGGTTTGAGAAGGTGGTTCATGAGGCTCTGAAAAGTGGATGGGGCATTACAAAGAGAAAATGGCATGACCAGGAACTCATAATGGCCTTCATGATTTCAAAAAGAAGTCTTTGGAATGTCTACTTCTTTCATGCGAATTTGGTGATATCCCAAGTGGAGGTCGAGCTTAGTAAAGAATTGAGCCCCATTTTGTTCATCCAGCAAATCATCAACAACCGGGATGAGAAATTTATCTTTGACTATCAACTTGTTGAGGGCCTTGATGTCTGGACACATATGCCATTCCCCATCTTTCTTGAGCACCATGACCATAGGCAATGAATATGGACTAATGCTAGGACATATGACGCCTGCTTCTGAGAGTTCCTTGATTATTTTTTCAATTTCATTCCTTTGGGTGAACGGATATCTATATGGGAACACATTTGGTGGCTAGGCCTCCGGGACCAAAGTAATGTTATGATCATGTTCCCCTCTCAAGGGTGGAAGCTCTTGAGGGTTGTCAAAGATTGGCAGATGGTTGTTTAAGATTTGTTGCATCTTAAGATGAATGTGAAGAGAAGTGGGTTCGAAAGCCTGGATGGCATTAAATTAGGCTATAACTCAATAGTGGCCTTTTTTTAACAATTTTTCCATCCTATGCGAGCCGATGATAGAGGGATCACCCACCTGGAGTCCGCAAAGGATATGTGTGTGGTTATTCTGGTTAAAGCTCATATATAACTCTTGGAAATCCATTGTGATTGGGCCAAGTGTGCGGAGCCATTAAACACCCAAGACAATGTGACACCCTCCCATGTGTATGGAAAACATGTCGGTCTTTAACTGATAATCCCTCATTTGAAGTTTGACATTTTCACAGCAGCCTTCACATTTCATTGTCCCCCCATCAACAACTTGGACCTGGAAGTTAGAGACTATCTGAAAAAAATAATGCACTGCTTCCGCGACCCTTTAACAGATAAAGTTATGTGTACTTCCACTATCAATCAAGACTACTATAGGGTGATGCTTAATAAAACCTCTGATTTTGAGAGTTTGGGGAGAAGAAATCCCTGCCAAGGCATGAAGTGAGATAACTGGTTCTTCTAGTACATTTTCTCGCTGGTTGTGCTCATCTTCCTCTTTTGGTTCCTCAAGTGGTGGGGCTTCCTCCAATCAACTATGATCAGTAGCACCAATTTGAAAGAATTTGGGCTCCTTTCATTTACACCCAGGGGAGTATTTCTCATCACATTAGTAACACAATCCTTGCTTTCCTCTCCCCGCCATTTCCGCTGGTAACACCTTTTGAACCTTGAGTGTTTGGGTAGTGCTTTGAGCCTGGGTGGGGTGACCCTTGGATACGAAATTTGGGCAATTGGACTGGGCAACGGGCTGCTAGTGCACGTTTGACTTCACCAGCTATCGTGAAAGCATCCAACCATGAGGTTGGGTGTTGTAGTTGGACGTGGGCTTGTATGGCTTCTTTGAGAGCACTGACAAAACATTCCAAGTAGAACTGATCATGTAGACCTCCTGTGAGGAATGATAAGGCTTCAACGGCCGTAATATATTTGTTCACTCTTCTTATTCTTCGGAGCTTAGTGAGACAACCCAAAAATTTAGATTCATGGTCAAAGTGATCCGTAAGAGATTTTGAAAATGTCTTCCAAGTCATGGGCCTTCCATAGCAATATTGATGCCACTGCCACCATTACCATCTTTCATTGTCCAAGTACATGCTAACCACACTAAGCTGAGTCACATCATCTCTGATGTGATTCAGTGTGAAATATTTCTCTATTTGTGCTAGCCATGTGGCTGGATGAAATCCATCAAATTTCTACATGTCCATCTTGGGTGGTCACATTTAGGAATTTTGGTGGTTGCCAAAGAGGTGAAGAGAATGGCTAGACTCACTCTCAATGTTTTCATTGAAAGCATATGCCGCCGAGTGTTCCTCCGACTTTCCCTTTGTGGGTTTGTCAGCTAAGGTCTTAATCGACTTCAGTACTACATCCAAATTTTGTTCAAGGGCATTGATCTTCTCATTGGCCATAGCTTGAACTCTGGTTTGTACCATGCACCGACGCGGTGCACTTAAAATTTGGGACCACCCAAAATTTTTTATGCTAACAAGTGAATGGTACCACCTTGCTTAGCTCGTCGACCTGATTCTTATGGGCTAAGTCTCCTATAAGTGTCCCGAGAGGGTCTCAAACTTATTTATTTGTTTTTGTTTTTTCACTCTGAAAGGATTTTTACTCCTCGCTTAGGAATACTACAGTAGCGGAATCCCAAAAATGTCAATTATGCCCAATGTCCTATTAGAATCATGCCTAGGTATAGGGGCCTGTTGTGGCCACCAACAACCCCCCTCTTTGTTTAGTATTAGCAATAACACGAAGCAAATGGGGACCCTTAATAAAAAAGTAAAAAAACATTTTATAGAACTTTTTGTATTATACTCCTTAAAAATATGTCACATCGTGCGAAGAAGATAAACATTTCTTTACGAGCGTAATAAAAAACTGCGGAAAAATCGACGAGAAATCCATTGCATCGCATGCATTAAGAAGTGCTCTTAAATGAAGATCTTAAGAAATCTCCGACGGCCGATACGCGACATCGCATATCACAATATCACATAAGTAGCACACAATGATTTAATGACTCATGTGATCCGCGATTCTGCGATCTTGCGATATCTGCGATGCTGCGATCTTGCGATATTCGTGATGCTGTGATCTTGCGATATCTCCGATCTGCGATAAATGCGATCTGCGATTTGCGATAATCCGATCTGAAAAAATTTGCGATGACACATCTAGGTAATGCGATGACGCGATGCTGTTATCGCCCATCGCAAATTTCCTCGGCTCAACGTTCAAGAAAAGCTGTGTATAAACCAAAATTAGGTGCGCGCCTTAAAAGAAATTAATGAACATATGCCAAAGTGTCAGTAAGGACATTTTTGTGTTTTTCGAAGAGTCAGTTCACGATGGGTTTCATGATTTTATACATTCATAGAGGTTAGAGCTTTTGTATCAGTATTTATTATCATTACTCTTTTCCTTTGCGTGAACTACAGGAATGAAAAACAGGAAACAATATGAAGCAACGAGCAAGAAACATCTAAGGAAAAGGGGAAAGCGTCAATGCTCAGAGAACAGAGAAGAGATGCCTTCATAAACAGACGCCGCATGCAACAGAACCACAAATTCCAGAGTATCACTCAACAGATGCTGAGGTCGATAGGTGATTCAACATTCAGGGTCAGAAAGCTCACAAAAGAAGCATGTTTACCAAAAATCCTGAAACTTCTACCCGGTAAAGGAAAAGGTGTTAAAGAAGGAAAACGCACCAGGAAAGAAAAGTCCCTAACTTGCTTAGTAATTCGTAAGTTTGGAAACTGAAATAGCAAAAGCAGAAGCAGTCTGAGAGAAATTTGGGTTGTTGCCAAGTATATACGCAGTAAATTCGCCCAACCAGAAGATAATTCTCAAAAATATCTTCTAGTGTACTAAAAAGTGGTGCCAGCTTTTTCCATTCTTTTTCATAACTCAAACAAAAGCAGAAGGCAACCAACCGACTCTTCCAAGGCGAATGTTGAATGCTCGCAACATTTAAGGAGCAAATGCAGAAAAAGTTAGGAATTAGATTCAGTTTTTAGAAGTGGTTTTGCTTTAGAAGAAGGGCGGTCATTTAAACCGTATCCTAAATTTATGTAATTAAGTTATTTAGTTAGCAGTATTTAAACTCTTCTCATGCATTTGGAGAAGGGTCCAAAAATTTGTCAAAAACTTGTCCTCAGAACATCCACTTTTGCACCCTCGGAGGGGGTTTTGATGAATGGATGGATCAAGGTTTATTAATGTTTGCATTTGATATCTGCTACTGATGTTGCACTTTTGTACTCTTAGTAGATGTTAGGTAAGGAGAGATAAATCATTGTTGCTCGAAGCTTATGAGTAGGATCAGTCATAAATGGTACTTTTATCTCTTGACCATTTCTGCTTATATTCTTAAAGTGATATAAAGTTTTTAGTTGTTTATATGTTATTGCATGAATGTGTGAGTTACCATTTGGCACTTTTGTACGGTGGAGTCATTTATTTATGTTTGATATATGAATAAATTATTAGGCGATATGCTGTTCACAACTGTTTTGCCTAACCTTTTATGCAAAGTAGTTCATCTTAATTGATTTCTATTCTTATGATAGCTGAATGATCTTTATTACCAGTTATTGTTTGAAATATCTTTAGATCGTATAATAAAAGAAATACATCCCGGGTTAGCATAGATTAGATGTGTTGTTTTTCATTAGATTTCAATAGCATAAAGTTAGTTTAAAAGTTTGAATTAGATTAGCTTTAAGTATCCTTATATCAGCAACATCGAACTCTGCACACACACACACACCCTTAGATTGGGAAACTTGTCCCATTATCCCCAGTCAGACCCGCTATACCAAACGGATAAGGAGTTGCCAACCAAGGTCCGAACCGAGTGGGTATCCCCCTTGTTGTCGACCCGATTTTCGGGGCTTCAACATATTTGGCGCTAGAAGGAGGGCCCAAACTATGAATGGCACCTAAATCAAAATCTAAATACCATTCTGAGAGTAAATTGTCCTCATCAACTCCCCCGACTTCCCCAGTACGCTTAAATCCAGAGTCAGAAGTCGCTCGAGTATTAACTGCTGCTACACAACCTAATATTTCAGACCAATCTACCATTGAACCCCCTGAAGTTCAAACTCTGATTCACAAACTCCAGGGATTTTCCATTTCTACTCAGAGGTCTGATAAATCTCAAAACAACGTGACTTCACAGTACAATCCTTCTCATCCCCTGACCAGGAAAAGAGCAAGGAAAACACCACAAGAGTCTGACAGTGAGACTCTTTCATCTACATCCTCCATTTCAACTCCCTCACCGCGAAGTCCGCCACCCATATCTTCATTCCAAACCATCATCCATCTGCTTACTGGAACTCCCACAACCCCTCTTCAATCATCTACGATCATAGTGTCCTCATCTTCCCAGCCACATGGATCATCTTCTGCACTTTTATTCACTAGCAACTCAACGATGGCCAAGTCTCCATGGAATAATCCTGGGGAAGTTTTAATGCCTCCACCTTTGAGTCAAATATCGGCCCATCGTAAGAAATGGCTACACAAATTCAATCGAGAAGCAGGCATGCTAGCTGAAGAACACATTAACAATTTCATGCTTTTTGTCAATCTTAACGTAGTTACTAACGAAGATGCTCTTGTTCAGATTTTTCCCTAGACAATGGAAGAAACAGCCGGGTCATGGTACTTTTCATTACCCTCCGGGTCTATCACAAGTTGGGACATTTTCCAAAGTCAATTCCTTACCAAGTTTGGTGATGATAGATCAACGACAACGTTAATCAATGACCTATCTAATCTTAAATCCGAGGCTAGAGAACCCATCAAAGATTTCAATTTACGGTTCAATAAGATCCTCAACAATATTCCCACTGCTTCCCAACCCAGTGAAGAAGTACGCTGTGAATGGTATATTACGACCTTACCATCAAACTTAGCAATCTTCGTGGATAGGGCAAATAAAACAACCATAGTTGAAAACTTGACAGAGGCGATAGCAGTATAGAAATGTGTAATAGCCCTGGAAAAGAGATCTATGATAGAGGAACGCAAGTCCAAAAAAGTCACCTTCAAGGAAGACTCGAAGAAGAAACAAACGAAAGACCCTTTCGATTTGGAAGGATTGCAAAAAGTATTAAAGACCATGTCCAATGAGACGATTGACATAAGAAAACAAGTAGCAGAAACTTCTTCAAAAAAACCCTACAGAGCTTTTAAAAGAGATCCTTCAATGAATGTGAAGCCACCCAACGCTATTTCAAATGTCGAATCCGAAGAAGAGGAAGAAGAAGAGAGTACCACTAAAGGGCAGACTGATGACGAAGAAGTTTTGGAATTACAAGAAATGTGGGATTTCATCCTCCCACAAGAAGAAGATCAAGAAGCATTTCCAGTTAGCACATGAAGCAAAAATCAGCTTGATCCTCCCAAACTACCCCTAAGAAGAAGAGCACAAGCTCTACAATAAAAGATAAAGTCGCAAAAAAAAAACGACCACTAAAGCGACCCAACCTATCCCGGTCCAATCAGATCAGACAACTCCATCAAAAACACTAATAGTGTCGGATGAAATGGAATACAATATTATTGACGACATGAAAAATACTAGAGCTAATATTACCCTTTACGAATTGAGCAAATTGAAACATCAATAGAAGATAATGATGAAATAATTACATGCCGTGCCTATTACATCTCTGCCTACAGCTGTAGCTTCCCACAACATGGGAAGACCTCCAACCAACATGATCAATAAGATTGATCCAAATGACATCGCCTTGATTGGAGGAAGATCAAGGTCTCACACTCTCCCTTTCCTTCTCACTTATGAAATTTTCAATAAAAATGTGCACAATTGTTTGGTAGATTCTGGTGCTTCAACGAATATTCTACCCAGATCAATATGTGCCAAGTTAAATGTTCAACCACAAAAATCCGCGGTGTGCATAGTTTAGCTTGATCGATCTCAAGTCGAAGTGATTGGTGAACTAAATCAAGTAACCATAAGATTGTCATCCAACCCAAAGGTATGTTAGGTTATTGACATTCTAGTGGCTGATATCCCATAATTCTATGGCTTGATTCTTTGCAAGGATTGGTCCGAGAAACTCCATGGATACTTTTCAACCGACTGGTCACACATGTGGTTACCCTACAATGGTAAACCGAATCAAATAAAGGTTGAACGAGAGTTACACCAGAAGTACATAGTAACGGAATTGGAGGGAGAAAATGAAGCAGTGGCGTATAACATCAGTATCATTGGCAATTACTCGGTAGATTCTTTTCTCAGCAATTTCAATGCTCATACATCACCTTACTTAGAAAATTCAGTTTTGTCCCAAGTCGAAATTTTTTCCCAAACTGATAATTCAAAGTGTGTTAATTTTGTAGATAAACATGTAAATACATCTTTGTTTTGGAGATTATATTTTGATGGCTCTAAATCTAATGGAGGAGCAGGAGCAGGATGCGTTCTGATTAGTCCAGAAGGAAATAAGACCATGCTTACGTGCAGACTCGAATTCGATTTCACAAACAATACAGTAGAATATGAGGCCTTGGTGCAAGGCCTATACAAAGCAATCGGGTTGGACATGAAGTATCTTCAAGTCTTCAGAGACTCTGAGATTGTTGTCAAACAGGTACGTAACACTATTCATTGCCTATCAAGTCATTTACAACACTATCAATCTCTAGTACAAGATCTGACTGAGCATTTCATAGCATTCAATATTTCTTCAATCCCAAGACTCCAAAACGCAAGTGCAGACCTTTTGGCTAACGTAGCCTTTAGGCTTATTCCCTCCGAAGAGTTTAGTCCAGATAGGTTCTCAATAGAATTAATCTTTAGACCATCCATCCCTGACAACATTACAAATTGGAGAGTATTCAATGACGATCCTGATATTGTAAATTTTCTCACTTCTGAAGGATCCTACTCCAATCAGATAATTGACGAAGACCATCACGATCGACAAATACAACAAAATGGCACTGACAATGCTATACCTAAATCGGTGGTTAAGTTAGAAGACTTATACGATTTGAAAAATCGGTTTAAAAGGTCTGCCAATTCAAAGCTCTACAGTTCAACTCTTAACTACGAATTAGTAAACCTAGGAACCGATGATAAACCACAAAACATTAATATAGGCATCGACTTAGCCCCTGAAGAAAAACTAGCGTATATTCATCTTTTGAGACAATATAAAAATGTTTTTGCCTGGAATTACGATGAGCTGAAGACATACGACACTTCTATCATTCAACAAACTATTCCTATGATTGACAATGAAAAACCTGTCCAACAGAAACTGAGAAAGATCCACCCCAATTTAGAAAATCAGATAAAACTGAGCTGAATAAGTTATTAAAAGCCAGAATAATCTTCCCCGTTAGACATTCCAAATGGGTCTCAAATATGGTACCCATTAGAAAGAAAAACGGAGATATTAGAATCTGTATCGATTTTCGGAATCTTAACAAAGCCTGTCAAAAAGACAATTTTCCTCTCCCACCTATGGAGCAGATATTACAGGCAGTAGCAGGCTCAAAACTGATGTCTTTCTTGGATGGATTTTCCGGATATAATCAAGTGCTGGTACATCCCGATGATCAATTGAAAACCACATTCCGAACTAAATGGGGCACATACGCATATCGGAAGATGCCATTTGGTTTGATCAATGCCGGTGCTACATTTCAGAGAGCCATGGACATTGTATTCAAGGGATTAGTCAATAAATCTGTAGTAATTTATTTGGCTGATATAACAGTGTACTCCAAGAAGCGAAGCGACCATCTCAGAGACTTAAAACAGATCTTTCAACGATGTTTAAGGTATGGGATTTCACTTAACCCAAAGAAATCTTTTTTCGCACTAAGTGAAGGGAAAGTTCTAGGATTCATAGTGTCAAAATCTAGTATTCACATCGAGCCTGATAGAATCAAAGAAATTTCTGAAATATCCCTACCTCATAATAAAAAAGCCATGCAATCTTTCCTTGGTCAAATCAATTTTGTAAAGATATTTGTCCCATATTTTTCACGAATTTTGTCTCCTTTTCAAACCATGATTAAAAAGAATTCAAATTTTAAATGGGGTCAAGATGAACATGAAGCATTCAACCTGATCAAACAAGCTATCATTAATGCTCCATCTTTAGGAACCCCAAATTTTTCAGAATCTTTTATCTTATACACATTTGCCTCAGAGAAATCATATGTTGCGATTCTAACTCAAGCAAATCAAGAAAAAATGGAAGCTCCAATCGAATTTTTTAGCTCGAATTTACAAGGTGCTGAACTCAACTATTCAGACGTGGAGAAACAGGCATATGCTGTTTTCAAAGCGGTCAAATATTTCAGACCTTTCTTACTTAAAACTCATACTAAGATCATAGTACCGTTTCCAGCAGTAAGAAATCTTCTAGTAAAGAAGGATGTGGGTGAGAAAAGAGCAAATTGGATCACTGCTTTACAGGAATACGACCTTGAGATTAAGCCAGCAAACATTGTAAGAGGTCAAGGCTTCTGCAAAATGTTGGCCGGAGCATCGCAGATTTCTAAAAATTCATCTGAATAGGTACAACTGTATGAGGTAAGCCTAAACAATGCAGAATCATTATATGTTGACATCATTTATTATCTTAAGAACGGATATGCTCCATCACACCTAGATCACACTAAGAAAAGAGCTCTGAGATTGAAAGCTAAACAATATCAGCTCATAAATGATGTTATTTCTAGAAAGAATTATGATTATGTTCTTCTTAGATGTCTTGAGAAAACTGAAACTAAAAAAGTTTTGCAGGAACTCCACGACAGACCAGCAGGCGGACGCTATGCTGGAGATGCTAATGCACATAAGATCTTACGTGCAGGATATTACTGGCCTACGCTGTTCAAAGACTCACACAGTTACGTAAGGAAATGTCAAGTCTGCCAAACAACTGCTGGAAGACAAAAGAAGCCATCCCTGCCACTACAGCCGGTAAACATCGAGCAACCATTCAGTCAGTGGGGCTTGGACATAATAGGTGAGATCGTTCCCCACTCTTCTAAGCAGCGTAGATACATCCTCAAGGCAACAAATTATTTTACTAAATGGGTAGAAGCAGTTCCTCTCAAGACAGCTAATTCTGAAAATATTATTGAATTCATAGATCAATTTATAATCACTAGGTTTGGATTGCCAACGGCTTTAATGTTTGATAATGCATCATACTTTTCTGGAAATGCAATGACTGAGTTTGCACTTAAAAGAGGGTTCAAACTGAAATATTCGGCCAACTACTATCTGCAAGGTAATGGGTTAGCTAAGTCAACAAATAAAAACCTAATCAGGATTATTAAAAGAAAAGTTGACCAGAACCAAAAGAATTGGCACAAAGTTTTGGTAAATGCTTTATGGGCAGATAGAATAACGAATAAAGCTTCAATCGACACTTCTCCCTTTAATTTGGTTTATGGGAAAGAAGTGGTTCTTCCAACTCACTTAGTCATCCCCTCTTTGTCTTTAGTACAATACATCGATGTAGTATCTACTTCCTCCATACAACTAAGACAAATGGAAATAATTAAATTAGAAGAACAATGAGAACAAGCTAAGAAAACCCATGCTCATCACCAAGCACTAATAAAATCCTCTTTTGATTCAAGCATAATGACCATAATTTTTTTTCAGATGGGAGATTTAGTTTTGAAATGGGATAAGGCTCATGAAGAAAAGGGCAAACATACAAAATTTCAAAAGATGTGGCTTGGTCCTTTTCAGATTGTTGAAGTCATAGGTCCATCAACATTTGTGTTGCAGGATTTAGCAGGTAGAAGGGATTCTTTGCCTGTTAATGGACTAATCCTTAAAATATATTTTCCATAGAAGATTATTCTTCTATTTTGTAGAATAGTTTTTCTTTTCTTTTTCATAATAAAACCAGTTGTGAGTGGTTACTACAGGTATTCGCGGAAAAGACACCAATTTTCTTTCAAATTTTGAGCTTTCGCTTGTATAAGTAGCAATTTTTTTTTTCGAAAAATGTGATTTTTATTATTGACAGATACAGTTAAAAACTTTAGCCTGGATATGATACTAGTTTCAACTTCAAAAATTTGATGAAAGCAACCTTTAGCGAAGGAATTGTTTTATACCAGCACAATGAAAGGTATCAATAGCAAAATAAGGCTTCTCTGTAAGACTGCTATTTTCAAACTCTATTATTATCGTCCAGAGCTTTCTTAAGGAAAAACAATGACTTCCTCCCCGCTAAAGAAAATCGCAGCATTCAGAGGAACAATCTGAGAAACACTATATCTCAAATAATAAGAGGTCTCATCACGAGCCGGCTTATCATGATCACAGATATTATAACTTGCTGACTTTGCCAATACTGTCCACCAAAACGGGGCAACGACTCAAGATTGTTGCAATCAAAAGACAAGTGGCCTCATCACGAGCCAGCTTGTTCAACAAAAGTGTAAATCAAGTGAATGACTGTGTCATAATTTTGGCTACCAAACCAAGACATTGTTCTTTGAGAATAAAAAAGGAAAAAGTGTCGATGTGGATTTTTCTTCGAAGGTTGTAGATAGCCTTAAGCAGGATAAAGGATCATTGCTGGGTAACAGGTAACCCTGTCGAGGCTATGGACGCCTGCTGGCAGCAGAGGCTCTACCTATGACAAATGAGCATATTCTAAAGCCAGCACATAGAGAAAACTTTATTTTATCTTTAAAAAGACCAAGTAGTGGCTGATATAAGTACAAGGACAAGCTTGAGGAAGAAAAAAATTAGAATAGAAAGAGGTTGAAACAAAATATCATTGATAGAATAAGGCATAATGTACTCTATCTATCCATAACAAAGCTTAGATTTATGAAAATTTTTCTGTTTTGAAAGTTTAGAAAAATTCAATAGAAAAGCAGAGATAACTGGTTCTTCCAAGTGAATCGCCATTGTTGTGGCCACCAACAACCCCCCTCTTTGTTTAGTATTAGCAATAACACTAAGCAAATGTGGACCCTTAATAAAAAATTCAAAAAAAAATTTATAAAACTTTTTGTATTATACTCCTTAAAAATATGTCGCATCACGCGAAGAAGATAAACATTTCTTTACGAGCGTAATAAAAAACTGCAGAAAAAGCGACGCGAAATCCATCGCATCGCATGCATTAAGAAGCGCTCTTAAATGAAGATCTTAAGAAATCTCCGATGGCCGATATGCAACGTTGCATACCGCAATATCGCATAAGCAGCACACAATGATTTAATGACTCATGCGATCCGCGATGGTGCGATCTTGTGATATCCGCGATGTTGTGATCTTGCGATATCCGCAATGCTACGATCTTGCGATATCTGCGATCTGCGATAGAAACGATCTGCGATCTGCGATAATCCGATCTGAAAAAATTTGCGATGACACATCTAGGTAATGCAATGACGCGATGCTGCTATCACCCATCGCAAATTTCCTCGGCTCAACATTCAAGAAAAGCTGTCTATAAACCAAAATTAGGCGTGCACCTTAAAAGAAATTAATGAACATATGCCAAAGTGTCAGTGAAGGACAATTTTGTGTTTTTCGAAGAGTCAGTTCACAATGGGTGTCATGATTTTTATACATTCATAGAGGTTAGAGCTTTCGTATCAGTATTTATTATCATTACTCTTTTCCTTTGCGTGAACTGCAGGAATGAAAAATAGGAAACAATATGAAGCAATGAGCAAGAAACATCTAAGGAAAAGGGGAAAGCATCAATGCTCGAAGAACAGAGAAGAGATGCCTTCATAAACGGATGCCGCATGAAACAGAGCCACAAATTCCAGAGTATCACTCAACAGATGCTGAGGTCGATAGGTGATTCAACATTCAAGGTCAGAGAGCTCACAAAAGTAGCATGTTTACCAAAAATCCTGAAACTTCTACCCGGTAAAGGAAAAAGGTGCTAAAGAAGGAAAACGCACCAGGAAAGCAAAGTCCCTAACTTGCTTAGTCATTCGCAAGTCCCGAAACTGAAATAGAAAAAGTAGAAGCAGTCTGGGAGAAATTTGGGTTGTTGCCAAGTATATACACAGTAAATTCGCCCAACCAGAAGATAATTCTCAAAAATATCTTCTAGTGCACTAAAAAGTGGTGCCAGCGCTTGCCATTCTGTTTGCGTAACTCAAACAACAGCAGAAGGCAACTAGCCAACTCTTCCCAGGCGAATGTTGAATTCTCACAACATTTAAGGAGAAAATGCAGAAATAGTTAGGAATTAGATTCATTTTTTAGAAATAGTTTTGCTTTAGAAGAAGGGCGGTCATTTAAAACGTATCCTAAATTTATGTAATTAAGTTATTTAGTTAGCAGTATTTAAACCCTTCTCATGCATTTGGAGAAGGGTCCAGAAATTTGTCAAAAAATTGTCCTCAGAACATGCACTTTTGCACCCTGAGAGGGGGTTTTGATGAATGGATGGATCAAGGTTTATTAATGTTTGCATTTGATATCTTCTACTGATGTTGCACTTTTGTACTCTTAGTAGATGTTAGAGAAAGGAGATATAAATCATTGTTGCTTGAAGCTTATGAGTAGGATCAGTCATAAATGGTACTTTTATCTCTTGACCATTTCTGCTTATATTCTTAAAGTGATATACAGTTTTTAGTTGTTTATATGTTATTGCATGAATGTGTGAGTTACCATTTGGCACTTTTGTACGGTGGAGTCATTTATTTATGTTTGATATATGAATAACTTATTATGCGATATGTTGTTCACAACTGTTTTGCCTAACTTTTTATGCAAAGTAGTTCATCTGAATTGATTTCTATTCTTATGATAACTGAATGATCTTTACTACCAGTTATTGTTTGAAATCTCTTTAGATCACATAATATAAGAAATACACCCCGGGTTAGCATAGATTAGATGTGCTATTTTTCATTAGATTACAATAGCATAAAGTTAGTTTAAAAGTTTGAATTAGATTAGCTTTAAGTATCCTTAGATCAGTAACATCCAACTCTACACACACACACACCCTTAGATTGGGAAACTGGTCCCATTATCCCTAGTCAGACCTGCTATACCAAACGGATAAGGAGCTGCCAACCAAGGTCCGGACCGGGTGGGTATCCGCCTTGTTGTCGACCTGATTTTCTGGGCTTCAACAGGGCCACACAAATGGTCTGATCTGTCGTCTATCCCTTAGCTGAAGAGTATGAGTAGGAATGTGGCAATGATCAAACCCTGTTGCTAGATCTGACAGGTGGATCTGATTGTGGCAACTGTTACAGAACCCAACGGCTAGATCTGAATCGTGGCTTTGCTAAATCTAATTGGCAGATTTGATAAAGCTGAATGGCGGATCTGAGAGATCTGAATGGCGGAACTTATTGTTCCATCTATGACAAAACCCCACCTACTAGATCCAATTTGACAAAGATGATGCGTGATCTAGAGAGGGACAAGCAAACTCTTGTCTCAAGGAGTTTCAGGTGCTATAGATCACAATATACATAAGGGTCTGACAGTAATACTCAATCCAATCTTTTAGTGCACTAACAAAGGAGGATCAACCGTACCCTTAACTGTACAACCCGACTACCATATTGTACACGTGAGTAATATCCTAGAGTGTTTTTCTCGGTGTACTGTAACATCAAGACGATCGACGTTTATCTATGGCAAAGTTTCAAGAGAGCCTAGGGGGCTTCCAATATACCCAGAGGGTACTTGGAAGACAATCTGTGCGAGGTTCTATCTAATGTGCTACTACTCGAAGAGGTACCCACAGGGGTTACAAGGGATTCCAACAAGTGTGACCACCTCTTGTATTTCTTGCATGCATGCCTCCCCAAATCCGCAGGTTTATGCACTCAAAAATAGATCCTGTGGTTTAAAGACATCGAAACACCTCTCTAGCCAAAAAAAAAATTGCTAAAAATGGAGATCCCACTGGCCCTGGAATGTGCTCTGATACCACTTTTTATGCTCTTGACATGCAAGAAGATACCCAAATACTAAATATTTGAAGAAATATACCTACAACACATAACAATAAGAATTAACAACAAGTATTTTATTATTCGGAAAGGAAAGCAATGTTCAATTACCTCTTTGAGGGGGAAACCTCCAATAGAGTTGGGCTCAATTACAAAATAGGACATTATTCTCCTTGAGGGGAGTCTCTATCCTTTATATAGGATTCATACATGCAAAACCATGGGTCAATACCATGGTTCTTATTAATACCATCTATCTAATACCGTGGCCCATTTTCAACTAACTGTGGTCCCTTCTTTAAACGCGGGTCAACCACTTACAATTATTAATATGGGCTTTATTGAATCTTTACTTAACTATAACTATGACTTGATCTTATTACATAAATAAGGGGGTTAGGGTTGGACCCTAACAGAGTGGTTAACAAAGAGTGTAGTATATGTCTTCGTTGACCTTATGGAGGTTATATGTGGCCAGCCTAAGGGGTTATTTAAATATTGTGAAAAGTGGATCTTATCAGGAATGTCCTCAATTGAAGAGGAGATGGGGAAGCTTGGAATCAATGGGGATGTGAGAGAGGTAGATTGAAACATTGGGAAATTTGGATGGCATGTGTTTATCTGATTCTTCTTGTGCAGCTATTGGAAAACACAACTATAATAGAATTGAATCGTACTTAGTTTCTTGAAGCACAAAAGGCTCTAAAGAAAATTGTTGACTAGTTTGGGCACTTTCCAAGCATTTTACAAGGGTGTGAGAACACCATTCAAATTATTCTTGTCCAATATGCACACTCATTAGTTTGCTTCAACGAAGTTTCTTTTAAAATAGTGAGCCAATAAATATATTTATTTATCTAAAGAACATTTATAGTTGCAAGAACTACTAGAAAGTGTGAGAAGTCTCAAAAGATGTGCCTACGGCCAGTCTCCCTTCGACACCTCTAAGCCTAATGTTAATACTAAGCTCTTCTTATAATGCCTATTTATCTACTTTCTGGAGGAGAAGAGTTTTTGCCTCAGCTCTGTGATGTCGGTCTCGCCGAAGTGATCCTATGGAATCTAGTCCCCTGTGGTCGGATCCCTCATCCAGAATATTGTTCTCTTTGTATTCTCTGCGCCTCCACCTAAATAAGATATTCTGTGCGTAGATAGAAGCCGATACACCACGTTGAAAATAGGACCAAAGAAATGAGTAAAATATGTGGATACAAGACTGGAAATACAGAAGAAGAGGGAGCGAGGATCGAAGCAACAAATTTAACAGAGAGTAAAAGCATGAAAGCCATGTGTCAGGTGTATGAAGCCATATCTTACATTTGTATAGGTGATGCTGAGTCATCTTCTAGGGCTTTGGACTTAGTAGGTCCTGTTTATAGGTCTTTGGACTTATATGTGGGCTTTTGAGAGAAAACAGGTGCACCTTTTTTTCATTTAAATTTATGGTCAATCTAATTTAATAATTTAATAATTCAATATAATTTTTGTTTGCAATATATATATATATATATATATATATATATATATATATATATATATATATATATATATATATATATATATATATATATATATATATATATATATATATATATATAGATATATATATAGATATTCATATATTTTCTAGTAGGTGGGTTTTAAGGTCCAAGTTTTGAACCTAGGCTTTGATACCATATGTGAGGATCCCTCGTAGGGTCCTCTAACTAAAAACTAAATTTATCTAATTTTAAACACAATAACAAGGGAAATAACTTATTTATATCTAAACATTTATTTGATGACAACATACCATTAAAATTTATTTACCACAAATTAAATAAGTAATAATTTTGTTGAGTCCCAAAATTGTCTTCCATAACTTTCCATATTTCCATCATTTCATAACCATTTATCCCCTATTTCATAATTATCTAGCCTAAAACCCTACATCAAGTAAACATATGGGTTAGAATAATCATTTTCCAAAGTTATTTATTTTATGTATTATAAAGTGAATTTATGATTAAAAACTATGAAATTAACATGGTTTCATTTATATGTGTGTGTTATGAATTTTGTGACATGCGTAGGCTTATTTGGAGGTTCTACAAGGGTCGTACTTGGCCTCCCAATATCAATTTCTAATTTCAACTCAAGAGTTGGACCATATTTTAAGGAGAAAGATCATGGAGATCTTGATGAGTCATATGATTTGTATCTAGTATTTAGAGTAGGTTGAGACAAGTGTGGATCTATTAGATATTTAAGGGATAGGCATTTATTGAGAAGATATCCCTCACTTTTGTATAAATAAGAGAGCCTCTCCTCTCAAAAGGCATGTGTAAAGTTGGAGATACTTAGGTGGAAAGTTAAAGTTACTTATTCTTTGAATTCCATGGGATACTCCAATGAGCTAGAAGGTCATGCAACATTTTCTTCACTCTTAAATCCAAATGGCACTTGCAGAAATTGATGAAGTCTTGGAGCTAATTCTCATGGCAGTATTTCTTAGAACGATCACCAAAAGGGACAAAGCCTGCTATGTCTTTTCATAATACATATGTATCTTCAAATAGCAATGGAGACATGAGTAATGTATTTCTTAGTTTAGAATTGAATTTAATAGCCAAGAAGAAAAAGAAAATTACTGAGTATGAGTAAACTTTATTCAATCCGACCATGGATGATTTTATCCCAGAAAACCTAATAGTTTTTTACTAGTCATTTTAAAACAAATTTTGTGATCAATTTTGGGTGGTGAATCTCAGAAAACTAAGACATCGGTTTTTCTCATAATGAGGTGAATTAAGTAACCCACGAGAAATTTCCTCTAATTCTTAACCGTTTAAGAGAATTTATGGGTGCTTTGGAGCCTCGTTTTGTTATATTTCACAAAAAAATGGATTTTCATGATCGAATTTCCCTGATCTACAGGAGGAAGGTCTCCTAAAATCCAATATCCCTCATCTACAAAAGGCCGATGGCATGAAAGAAATTAAATCTGGCCAAGACACGTGCAACACTTGTTGGCTATTAGTTGACGGATTTATGTCCTCAAATGAGGATACAAATGCTATCCTTAACATTGATTTTATTTTTCATTTGGAATTTAATACAAGCTATGACTTTCAACTCAACAAATATTTGTTGTTATTCTTATAGCAACATATGTTTCTCCAAAATCGGAATACCAACCATTCCAATCAATCTCTCGGTATGAATCAATGAGACCATTTTCAAAGCCCACATCAACATTTTCTTTTCCAGCTACACTTTTCTGAAGTAAAGCTGAGGGCACTCTTACAAAACTTCAATAAAGCTGAGATCAAATCCTTATTTGCTAGAAGGTGCTGGTATAAAATTCAGATGTAAATTCTATCATTGAAATAGAGGGGATTTTTTTTTTTAATGGGGCAAGAGCCTAATGATTAGTATGTAGCACGTAGATTTGAAGGGTTCACTTGATTTGAGTACAGTTGTTCCTTCCAAAAATGCAAACATTATTACACGAGAATTCTTATTATCTTTCGGTGAATTGGACAATTGCAATAACTACCCAAGTGGGCTTGATTCTCCGATTCTAAGAAATGATGTTGTGGAAGGAGTAAATATTGCACCATCATCTTCAACAAGAGGCTTGATTCACAAAGATATTGATGGTGAAATCTATAAAGAGGCATCAAAGTGTACAAAGATATTTCGAGAGAATTTATAAAGTAGTGGAGGAACTCTTTGCATCGGATAGAAACATGGAAGCAGTTCGTGACAATGATTGAGCTTTTGACAAAAATGGGCAAGATGGGATCTGTTTTGACAATTCAATATCACATTCAATGCCTTTGTAGCTGCCAAGGAGATGAAGGCTATGGAGATATTTGATCTGTTAGAAAGGTATGACTTTGATGCTAATATTGATGCTTTTAAATTTCTGTTCGACGCTTTGGGTCGGAATTATACCAGCAAAGTAAATACCACAGCATGCTATATACTCTGTAGCACAATAAATCTTGTTTACTTTGATGTCACATTGAAAATCTCACTTACATTGTATTGAGTTGGTCTTCCTTTACGGTTGGAGTGAGAAAATAATTCACTATTAGGAGCTAAGGGTCTCATAGTCTAAGTGGAGGAGAAGTATTCTTTTAATGTGCAATATTTTGTACTCCCTCCCTATGTTTGATTTAATGAACTAAAGAGAAATAAAAAATGGCACAAAGAACAAAAAATTGCCTTTTTTTTTACTGCATCAATAAAACAAGTACGAATTTGCTATTTTTTTTGGAAAAGGTAATGATTAATTTGAAGATTAGATTGATTATTATTCATAACAAAATGCATAGTTTTGTGTACTTAATTGACTTTCAGGATTTTAGCTATAGAAACTGGACAATTCTGTAGCTATGTACTCAATTTAATTATCTATCTATCAATGATGCATTATAATTAGAAACTCATGATCAACATGCCACATCATCTGCCTACTTCATCTTTTCCATCATCGTCATGTCCCCATGCTACACTTACGCATGATAAATTTCATTGTTTCAGAAAAATTTCAAATAAGCATAAATTTCTCATACAACATTAGTTTTCAACGATTCAAAAGTCAACGGAAAGATCTCGACGAGGTCTACACAATGAGGAAGTTGTTATCAAAATTTGAAATAGTAAAAAAAGAAGTTGCTGACAAGGCATGATAGGTAACCTAAGACACTAGTTTCAAAACAGTTAAAAATTCATTTGATTTTCTTTGATGAATTTGTTTTATTAGTACCAATTCTCAGGTTTTTTTGCGTAAATGTCATTAATAGAGGGATTGATCACCTCTCTTATTCGATAATCTTACATTTCATTGCAGAAGAAGTACTGATTTTTTTAGGTTCTAGGAAGATAAACAGATGGATATAAACAAACAGTGTCTCTTGTTGGTTCATAAAAGGTTTCTTTTAAAACTCCTACTTATCCCACATTAATTATCAACCTGGGCAAGTCCTCATATTTCAAGAGTGTACACAATATGTGCACGCTATAATCCCAAAGAGTAATGTTTCTTAAATTGCAGTATAGATCTTTCAAATACAAGAGTAAATAGATGCTTTTTATAAATCCCAATTGAAATTAAAGAAAAATTAATCCTCTAATGAAATCAAATCATACATTCATCAAAGTAGAAACAATCATCAGTTGAGGATACAATAGTGATAACTCATTCCTCTTTTAACTGATTTAATCGAAATCGAACACAATCCTCAATAATTAATCGAAACAATGGATGGATATCAATATGAGAGTTTCAACAACGATAGTTAATACTCTTTAAAATTGATTAAATCATATCAAAAGTAATTCAATTTGCAATGAAGGTAAATGGAATTGATAGTGTTGTAAATCATATAAAGTAGAGATATTCTGTCAATACAAGAAAACAATAAACAGTGAAGGAAATCAAATCAGATAAAGCAAGAAAACTATCGAATCATCACACTTGCGAGAATCAGAAATATATAATATAGAGCAACAACTTAATCCACTATAGGCCGAGCCCTTAGCTACCAAGAAATGCTGCTGAGCTACTTCAGATAAGGAAAATGAACAATAACCTCCAAATTATATATTAATCATTGAACTTGAGTAACATTACAATATGATCGCATTCTCTTCACAACACAAGCCTGTAAATTAAAATTACAGTTTGAAATAAAAGAGATCCATCCCCTTTCCTCCTATCCTATCCTATCCTATCTCTAATAATCTCTATAATCCATCTAATTCCCCATAATTCCCATCCTCCTATCTTTGATCTCTGTTTTCATTTAAATACACAAAGAGTAAAGAGAAGTTACAAAAAAGATGATTACAAAACGATTCTCATTACAAAATTAGATTCTTCACAACAAATTGATCAACAAGATCATATCTGAAATATCTTTCCATCAACATTCAACAGGAACAGGTTGAATTTGGTATTGCAACTGAGATAATTTGGAAAATGGCCACAATAGTGAATCTGAGAAAACTTTCTTCAAATAACCTTCTGTTTCTCTTAATATGGGCACAAATTTGGAAAAACAACACTATGCAAAACTAATTTGGTCCGTTCTAGACAAAACCCATGTTTCAGATTTTCTAGATTCTTCTCTATTTGCCCAAAACATCCAATGCAAAATTCTCACTTCTTATTCCAGCGAATTTCTGAGTTGGCACATTTAATGATGAGCTGGAGATCAAATCTGCAATATGGAAAATATCTTGAAGGCTTAAATGGTGATTGATGTTACAACCAATTTATTCATAACCATTGTTGGTAAAATCATGCATAATAATCATCAATTTATTAAAAATAATGGAAAAGAAATAATATTTATCCATAAGAGCATAAATAATTATAAAATGGACTTATATGATAAAGTATGATAAATGATGTGATAAAGAATGGTAGAAATGGATGAAATAGGCATTAAAGAGTGATAATGATAATGACATATTAACGACCCAACATACCCCCAAACTGAATATATTGCATGTCCTCATACAAACCAAAAATGAATATATTGGATGTCCTCATGCAATCCAAAGACTTTGTGTTAACCAAGAAATAAAAAATTGTTCATCCCAACTCATGAAATGGATGGAACAAATGAATTCTTCCTCAAATAATGAATATTCAATTTTAGCAATGTTGATGAAGGCATAACAAGTTTTTCATTGATGTTCAACTATATGTATATGAAGTTGCAACAAAATATAATATAAGTAATAGCAAACTTCATTAACCATTTTCTCAAAAGCTACAGACCAGATTTTGTTGAAATTTTGCATGTAGATTTATAATATATTAATGCTTCTATGATCCGAAAATCAGATTGTTTTGATGCGCAGATCATGAGATATAAAGAAAATGGTTATAGGTGATAGTGCATGATTTCTAAATTTTTATGAACTAATTTAACTTGAAATTATTTGGGTTTGTGTATTTTAATGATATGTCTGTGTTTTCTAGAAATCACAAGAATTGTGTTCATAGTTTTAAAAATATATGGAAATCAATTTTTGAACTGTATAAAAATGAAATTGTATGCGTTAAATGAGAAAGAAGGTAGAAAAAATCCATCATGCATAGTAATTCCTCCCCCAAACTAAAGAATTAGCATGCCCTCATGCAATGCTAGAAAACAAATAGAGGAAGTTGCCACAATCTTTTGAAATATATGCTTGGTGTAAAACAACATGGAATAAGAGGGTGTTGAGAATGAATAAGAAGATCAATGGATGATAAAGAATATTAATGGCATGGTCATGAGAAAGAAATCGATGAAAGCAACACTCCACCAAACTGAAAGAAAACAT
The DNA here is from genome assembly GCA_031772625.1 of Pinus tabuliformis. Classification (NCBI taxonomy): domain Eukaryota; kingdom Viridiplantae; phylum Streptophyta; class Pinopsida; order Pinales; family Pinaceae; genus Pinus; species Pinus tabuliformis. The sequence goes on from CM062811.1 coordinate 741,439,564, forward strand.
GTCTCTGAAAAATGGAAAGTGGTAAAAATGTGGAATGAATGATGATAAATAATGCTCAATGGATTTTCATGAAATTCTCCTAAATTCGTAATAAATCAGAAAATTATGCTATTTCACCTCAAGTTTTACCTCCGAAAAAAATGTAGAATGACATGTATGGACTGGCATTTGTGGAAGCTGATGTAGGTAGAGTTAATGCTGAAAGTGATGCAAAAGGTGGAATCCAGGCAAGCACATCATGTTTGAATAATTATGCGCGTTCACGAGTTGCTTGAGCCTCTTCTGTTAATTACAATAGTGTGGTCATGTTGTGAATAGAATTTTGTCCATACTTGTTGTTCTCCTCTAAACAAATCACTATTTTGCATACAATGTTCTTAAATCCATAGTGTTAGTTTTGAATAGAAACAGATAAGATGCATGGAAAAATTTCAATCAGAAAAACTTTTGAATAACCTTCCCCTTCAAATTGGAAAGGGGCATTCATGACCATAAAGCATAGGAAAAGTGTTGTTCTGATGGCTAGGCAAGGGAATGAATAGTACGACAGTAAATGAAGCAGAGTACACATATCAATGATAGGACAACAAGAGGTATGGTTATAATGAGAATAGAGTGTCTAAAGATAGTTATTAATAAGAGATATGATGCTTTGGATCGATGATAAGTTATGCAAAAAAGAAAAGGACAACAATATGCCAAAAATATGCTTTGATGATGGTATTCTAGCCGAAAATGATGCGATTGATCAAAAAACAATTTCTCATGCGTAAAGGTTCAAAACAAGGAAAAAATTAAAGAAATAACTTCTTCGATAAAAAGAGAGAATAAGAAAAGGGTATTATAGTAATAATTGATGATAAGATATAACTTCAATACCATAAACAAAGCCTCTGTTGCCAGCAGGCATCCATAGCCTCAATAGGGTTTCTTTTTAACCCGTATGAGCCAGGATCCTCAATTTATAAATGGAGAGTTCCACTATTGTTCTAAAGAAGAAATCAGTGTGCTAGCATGGTAACTAGATAACCACACTACCCTTCGCTGGGATGTAGTAAAAGTGATCAGGTCGGCTCGTGATGAAACCTCTTTTTCCATGGATATTTTGGCTATCCAATGAATCATAACCCTGGTGTGGTGGTCATAATGGGAATGTCACTTTGTTATACACTTATGAACATGGTAGGCTGGCTCTTAATGAGACCCCCTATCCTCCATCTACGAACAAAATTTTGTTGTTATTACACATTTTTATGATAAAAAGAGGGAGGCTCAGTACTCTTTAAGAGCAGGGATGGTGGAAGAAGTTGAAGATGCCAATAGAAAAAAATATACACATGATCTCATTTATTACAGAAAGAGAAGATTATAACCAGGAAGGGTGGAACCAGCATGGTATTAAGATGGTCAATCAGTATCATGTACAATAGAAAATGATGTAGTAAAGTAGTATATAAATAACTATGTCCATTTTATTAAAAATAATCTCTCATGCAAAAGTTGTCCTCTTAGAGATCATAACGTTAAGGGTATTCACCTGCCTCAATAGATTCCATAGTTCTTGTCCTCTTAAAAGTAGTCTAGTTTATGCCATGAAAGAGAATCAGTATAATGTGGTTGAGATGAACTAGGAATAATCCCACATGAGGAAGGAAGGGTGGTTCTTGAAAATACTCCCAAAGTGTTGTTCTCTGTAGGGAACAACAAAGGAAAATACATGCAAAAGTGTCGTTCCTTATAGGGAACAACAAAGAAAAAACGTACGCCAGAAAATGTTGTTCCCTATAGGGAACAGCAAAAAAATACACACAAACAAAAATGTTGTTCCTTATAGGGAACAACAAAAAATACACACAAAAAAAGTGTTGTTCCTTAAAAGGAAGAGCAAAAAAATGTATGTGAAAAGGTGTTGTTCCTAAAGAGGAAGAGCAAAAAAATGTATGCGAAAAAGTGTTGTTCCTTAAAAGGAACAACAAAAATACACACAAAAAAAGTGTTGTTCTTTATAAGGAACAACAAAAATGTTAAACAAACATGGGCAGCAAGAGAAAATATGAAAGATAAAACATGCAGTACATTTTTTGATTAACATGAGATATACATTTATAGTACATTTTTGTGACCATTGTGTTTCACATCCCAAGGTCTCTTGGACTGCTTTGGTCTATTTAGCTTCCACACTAACCCATTAAGGATTAGGTGTCCAACATTCCCCCCCTTAATCCGAAGGGTTATGTATGAGCCCAAGGAGGGAGCTGTAATACAAAATGTGAAAAAATGCATGGCAAAACTAGGCTGAATGTGCTCTCTGAAATGTTGATATAAAGGGCGGTGGTTTAAGGATGACCACCAACACTAGAACGCTTAGTGCAGTTCCTGAAACTCTTCCAAAACTGGCAAGAAGCTGAAGTCTTCTACTAGAGGAAGTGCTCCTATTGTTTTGAAGAGGGAAACCTTCAACCAATAAAGGGAGGTCTCACCCCACATTAAAGGGAGAACTTCATCCTGAAAAGGGAAGTCTCAACCTGTGATGGTTTAAGGATAACCAACAACTCTGGAATTCTTAATGCAATTCCTCGAACTCTTCCAAAACTGGCAAGAAGCTGGTGTCTTCTGCAAGAGGAAGTGTTCTCAATTTTGTTCCTGGAATTCCTCCAAAACTGGCAAGAAGATGAAGTCTTCTACTAGAGGAAGTGTCCCAGATTGCCAACTGAAGGCATGTTCAGGGGCATCTTTGTCTCTGGCTACAACTCTGAAACTGGTGTGGCAGGTTGTGGCTTAGGCTCGCTTGATGTGACTTTGAAGCTTATAGATGACTATCATTTCCCCCCTGTCAGATACAAGGTGAGATGATGGAGAAAACTCAACTGCAAGACCGTTCAATATTCTGGAACAAGCTCTGACATGTGTTTGGAATATCTTCTTAGCTGTTGATGCCCATTGCCAAGAAGCGATCCATCCAAGATGAATCTTTGTTCTTGCAGGACGTTTGTTTTTGAAGCATATTTGTGAAGAATGACTGGTTTTATGACAATGCTTACATGGATGAAGATCAAAACAGTGATCTTCCAGATGGCCAACTCGGTCGCAGTGTTGGAATTTCACAATCTGTTGTTGTTGTTATTGTTGTTGTTGTTGTTGTGGAAGAGGGGCAGAATCTAGAATAGCTGGAGGTGAACTGTCATGAGGAGCAAGTGAACTGTCATGAATGAATCTAGCACTCTGAAACTGAATGGGCTTGGCATAGTCTGGAATATGAAAGGACAAGTCCTTGTCATATCCAAGACCAGTTCTGTGCTTGTTGTGGACAAGTTGTTCCCAAGGTCTGATGATGGGCTTGGGAAGTGCACACTGAGTTTTTGCATCTGCATTTACAACTGCTGCTTTATTTGGATGAACTGTAACATTA